>BCGF01000005.1:5532492-5637765 GCA_001599175.1 Pestalotiopsis sp. JCM 9685 | reverse complement strand
CCCCCCCCCCCGCAACCGTTGAACTATTCTGTATCCGTACCGACGCTCAGCCACGTCTATTTTTCTCAAGCGCGGAAATTATTCTCTCGTACTCGTTTCTATTGTTTGAAGGCTGGAATATGAGGCAACAGATGCCTCATAGCTCACGGCCACAACAGGACACCTTGCTAGAATCAGATAAGAGGCCGAACAAGTATGCATACCACCGGCATCTTCCATGGGCGCTTGCGCCAATAAACCTACCCGTCATCCCACCTTCTCGAGAGAGATTCGCGGTCTGTGCGGCGGGGATCCTCTCGCATGGCGTTTTCCACAAACTTGAATTGGGCCGTCCGTATTGAGCTGAAAGCTTGTATAGATGGGATGGTCATGATCATTGTTTCTGTTCAGTTTGGGATGGATAAAAGAGATGGATGGCGTTTCATGGAAACGTGGACAGCCATAGTCAACCCGACTCCGACTGTTCGGACGACGGTCGAGGGCATCAAGTATTTCAGCTGGGCCCTGGCAGTTACTGTCTCCAAGAACAAGAACTGGAAATGCATGCGTCCAGAACTTCTCTTACAACTGACTGCCACGCTTACTCCAATTCATGGAACTCTTGTTTGTTGTAGTACTCCCGTCGGGCTCGGTTCATCAACCGAGAATATATGAGCATTCAAAAGATACGCAGGGGCCGCCCGAGCTCGCATGGCAAGAAATCCACCGCGATCGATCCAATCTATTGGTCGGATAGTCCTACGAGCCGAGTCTTCGTCCGATGCACGTGCAGCTCCGCTGTCAAATCAATCTCAAGATGCTCGGCGTGCATGAAAGGTTGCTTGATGGAGGGCGATGCCCTGGCCAGATGCAGCACTTGTGCCCGCCGCATCGACGTTGTTATGCGCTGAAAGGTGTGGCAACAATTTCAGCGCTGAGCGAGGCAAGCGATGCCACATGTATTATTATACCTACCAACATGCGTGTGCTCTGACACATCGTGCAACTGTTTGAGGTGGTCGGGTCTATGTCTGATCCCGCGATGCAAGAGATCTCCGTGGCAATGGCCAACCCTGATAACGGCCCTCGTGGCCATGCAAATGCGGGTGCACCCTCACACCTTGTCCGGTTGCCCCAGAGTCCTTGCATCTCTCGAGATTTCATGAGCGTATATATATAACTCCCTCCTTCTGCTGCGCTGCCTCCAATCATCAAGTGTATCTAGGTACTCCTCTCCCGCCTCTGATCGATTACGCTGCGTCCGGCAGCCATGGTGGCTGAAGAGGACAACTTTCACACGTAGCATGCTACTCGATCGATAACATGGGATCTCAATTACCGGAGGGGTCGGAGGGAGTGGCCGCGGCTTCGGTCATATTTGCTTGCATCAGTGTTCTCTGTTCCTCCATGGTTATTTGGCTTACGGCTGTGCACAATGAAAGTCGATCATGTAAGTTACCTCGGCCTCCCCAAGGTTCTTTCATTGCCTCAAGACTCACTCTGATGCGTCTTCCAGATGTGGCCTTGCTGGCATACTTTACCCTTATAAGCACGACGGCTTCCTTGATACAGCAAATTCATGTCATTGCTTTCTACCGAGACATTGAGGTGCAACAGTACGAAGCAAGAGTAAAGGACCCATTCAGCCCAGATGCCCGGGTTGCCAATGGGTCTACAGGCATGGATCTTATTCTTTACTACATACGTATGTCAAAGTTTTGGGGGCAAGTCAAGTTATCCTAGTACTGATTATTTCCAGAGTTCTACTGCTATCAGACCATGTCGCTCCTGATATTATGGTGGTAAGTTTCCTGCCTCGTCCGCCATCCCTCATGGCTAGAGAAATTTTATATATATCGAGTTGGCTCTGATTACCTCGACAGGGCCTCGGAACTTGCTCAGTCCGTCTATGGACTTCTTCACAAAGGTACAACTCGGAAGATTCTGCGCAAGGTCAATGCCGCTGGAAAGATCACCGCCATCGTCATTCCACTCATCATTATCCTTCTCCTACGGGCACCGCCAGTACAACAAGATCCACTGGTGTTTACAGTCATCACCGACATACCATGTAAGTCACTGGAACGAGTTGACTTCTTTGCATCTTGCTAATACTTCTCAGTGGGTCTGGCCATGGGCCTTGGGTCCATACTAATGCTTGTGATACTTGGTCGCTACATCTACAGCCGGAGGAAGTTGCTGCGCTTCGATGCCGGCCAAGGAGCTTCCACCGATCCCGAGTCACAAACCAGCAGCTCGAACGCAGGAAGCAGGTACAGCAGGTACTCCAGGGCAACAAAGCCTAAGCGAAACCGGGTCATATATGACAGATGGATCATGACGCGGTTTACTGCCGCCTTCTTTTTCCTATGGTATGCTTACGTGCCCATGCACTTATTTTAGGTCGTCCTGTTCATTCTAATATCATGCGTCCAGTATATTCCAGGCGACTGCCACCCTATTCCAACAACTATCGATCGGCAACTTTGACGCTCGGTTGGGAATTCCCGGGCCCGACTTTAGTGTTGAGAAAGCTCGCAAGTCCTTGTTGCTGTTCATTCCTGGCAATCTCCCAGGTATTGCCTTGTTCTTGGTCTTTGGAACAACGACCGCTTTCCGCCGATATATGCGCGAACGCTATTCAGCAACCATCAAGTGGATCAAGGCCCTTCGCGAGCCAAAGAGACGAGCGCAGGTCTACCCCGAGATGCCGACGCCACGCATGGGCTATCAGCCTCACATCTATGCAGCGAGGCCCGATCTTATGAAGACACTGCCACACCGGCCAGACTCGAGTAACGACGACATGGACGCCGATGTTCAGCTGCAAGAGGCAGAGAAAGCCATTGTTCACGAAGGCAACACCATCTTCGTCATGCGAGAACTGTCGGTCCAGAGATCGAGCAGGTACATTGATCAACGAATGCCTACAGACTCGACAAAGGACTCGACACCATCCCTGATCATCATGAGGCAGTCGACTGAAGATGAGAGGGACCGAGATGAATGAACTGGGAATGGAACTTACGACGATACGACAATTTAACAGCAAGGCTTGGACGGTCGCTTTCCACAAAAGCGTCACAGGGCATTAATATCTACATGACCATTGTTTATAGACAAGGCTTTCAGGACAGGGTGGATGGGAAAGAGGCAGAGCCTCCGCGGAAGGGGGACAGGCAATGCGGAGCAGGCTTTTTCGCGCGTACCCCGTTGGAAGATGCACCGGACAGGCATGACAGTCCGAATTGGACTCGGTATTGGACCAAGAAGAGATGACCGGACGTGATACACATATACCCTTATTCAATAGAATAAAACGAGATACGCCTTTCTATGACTCACATGTACAAGACCCCGATATCCTTTTTTTTCTTCACTGTGGTCATATATGCAGACAGCTGACAAAGCAGAGCATTTTATTGCCTGAGCGTCGCCTTTGCGCGTTCACAACACCATTATTGAGCCATCGCCATCGCCATCGCCATTGTAAGATTGCAATTCTTTTCCGCATGTCGCGCAACTCTTTCCTCCTCTCTCACTCGCCGGGTCCGAGCTAGAACTTCGTCATGTTGTTCATCCGTTTACCATAGCACAACAGCCGCCACATGACTGCAGGCTGCCGAATAGAGCAACAAGTGGCTTCTAGATGGGCTTGGCGCGGATCAGAGATGCCACTTCTGGTAATCATGCCCCATCCCCCACATGAAGGAATCAGCGCAGCGGCCCCGTCGTCCCATGACTTTCTTTCCCTACTCGTTGTTCTCCTCACATCATAAAGACCGTGCATCAGCTCCCAACCCCAGTCGAAGAGACCACGCTTGGTCGAACTTTCAGGATGCAGCCTCTGTCTGAGCGTGCATTTGCGAATGGGCGACATCTTACGGATCAGCCGCTCCTTATCTCATCCGGGATGTCGTCTGTATTTATCACGTGCAGCGAATTATTGTTGAAGCCATGGTCGATATGGTGCGAGAATGGTGAAGATGATTGTTGTCTATAGTCGTGGAATCCAACTTATGGTGCCAGGGAACACTGGAACATGGCATAATACAGATAGCAGAATCAGAGTCCTTGGCATCAGCCATTCAATGCTTTGCTGTGTGATTCGCATTTCGCAACGACGGTGAAGTGATTTGCAAATACCAGGATCAGGCGCACATAATTATCTTCAGAACTATTGATATGAATTCTACGGCTTGGATTTTCAAACTCGATTACTCTTTCGTTTGGCTGCCGAGCTGCAGAAATTGTACAAACAACAAAAATCGAAGACTAGAGGATTAAATTTGAGTCGTCCAATATCTGACCCTCCCCGCATCAAACGGAATCCATCCGGAAAATCATCATTATCTGAAGTTTTCGTCGCACTTGCTCATCTCGTCACTGGATAATATAATAGCAAACTTTGCACCACCGATGTCCCATACAGTCAGTCGTTGGAGAAGAAGAAAAATACGTATCAACTATCGAATGATGATAGGCAGTGGCGTGGGGGATAAAATGGGTTGTATTGACTCAACACCAGTTGGGTTTGACTAAAGACTACGAGATTTGCAAGCAGGTATACTCGACATTTACTGTCAGGAATCATGGGAGCAAAATACTACGAGGCCAAACATGGTATTATTCACAACTGCATCTGACTCAAGCATGTTTTATCTGTGTCCATCGGCACATATCCACCTCTATTTTGATACCCGGGTAGGCAATTCTAGTAGATCATATCTCATCTATCGTCCTTAAGAAATAAGGCCGGCGTCATTGATGGGCTGCAGCATCATCAAAGAGACAGTTTGTCTGGGTACATCGGACGGAGCAGAATGCTTCCTGTTAAATTAATAGTCGTGTCCTTGGAAAAGTCTAGGTCTCAATGTTGAGAGCCACCTTGGCCGTCATGGTGGCGCTTCCGTAAAAGACCTCGGTGCCTGCGTTGCCGGTAGTGACATAGTCGCTGTCGGCAATGTAGCCCTTCTGGGCCATGGCGTCCAGCCAGTCCTTCAGATCGCCCTGGAATTCGCCCTCAAAGTTCTCATCCACCAACAGACTGCGGACGGTGACTCCATTGTTGGGGTTCTGTCCCTCGTACAGCTTCCAGCTGGCTCCAAAGAGGTCAAGCGTGGCGGTCGGGCCATCGACATAGCCGATGGGAACCTGGCCGCCCCAGATGCGAATCCAGAGCATGAACTCGGAAGATGCAGTAGACGTGGCGTCACCTTTGGTGGGTGCCGTGATGAAGTCATACAGATTGGTTCCTGAACAGTTTTGATTAGCATCACACACTCGGGTGAAAGCGACTTGTGCCCGTTGGCTTACCTCTGAACTCAGTCGTGTTGGTACGGTCCCATTGGAAGTAAGTGGGGATGGAGCTGATGGCGCTGAACTGCTTGTTGAGGTTGACTCCGATGCCAATGTTTGTGTAGCCCTTGCAGAGATCCTTGGTCGAGTCGACCAACTCGATGTCGGTGACACTAGTCCAAGACACTTCCTGGGTGCCGTCGGCGGCTTCGAGGATGCCCTCAAAGTTGGTGCACTGCGAGCCCACCATCTGGTCTGCATTGTACATGGAGTTGGCAACGGTCCAGGGCATTCCCGGCAGGCTCAAGATGTCATTGTCGCCGCACTGCTCGGTCGCGGAGATCTTGAAGTCGACCGGGGTTGCCTCGGCGTACGATCCGCTGATGACCTGACTGGGGGTGGTACCAGTGGCAGATGTTGCGGCCTGGGTCGTCTCCAAAGTTGTTGTGGGAGCTGCGGCGGTCGTCGGGGCGGTCGTTGATACCGTCGTTGGTTCAGCCTCCGAAGCGCTAGTGACCACTGAGGTCGTGGTCGGAATAGCCGAGGACGAAGAAGAGAGAGGAGAAGAGGACGACTGGACGGTCGTCACAGGCAGGACCGAGGTCGACTCGGCCTCCTGGCTCGAGATCAAAGTCGAGGTCGGGTAGCCAGAGGCTGCACCCGAGGACGGGTACACAGGCACAGTCGTGTAAGTGCCATTTCCGGCGCCGCCATGGGGGCCACCATGGGGGCGGCCACCGCCGCACTTGGGCAGGGCGTAAGCAGCCAGAGGGCCCAAAGCGCCCAAGGTCAAAAGTTGAGTCCTCATGATGATGGTGAGGATTTGATATCGATTGGTCTGGTCTGAAGAATGCCTGGAAAACGAAAAGAGCGAATGACACTTGGTCTATTCAAAGAACTGAATTTGGGAGAAAAGAATGACTTGGTATCGTGTAAGGAGTGATGATACCGAGAGATGGCCACAAGGGCAAGTTGGTCAAGGCCAAGAAAAAAGAATGAAAATAGGCACAAAAGGACCAGGCAAACGAACCAAGCGGATGGGGAAGAGAAAGAGAGAGAGAGGAGAGGTCTACATGGTGATCGGCCCTGACAGATGTATATAGCTCGGTTGTGTCTTCAGCTGCTGCTATCTCTCTTTGTCTGTTGGTCGATGCCCCCCTATTCCAGTGCGTCTTTACAGGCGGACTAGGGATGCATCATGGACTGGTAGTACGTCCGTACCTTGCATATGGCTGCATCGCTGACCATACGGTAGCTACCCGACGGAACCGGGCTCCAGTTTCTAGACCTGTCAGTCAAGCAGTCAGCAGTCTGCAGTGTCAGCAGCAAGCAGTTGTCCTCGTATGTATGTACAGAGCTTGCAGAGTATTGATCTGTAGGATTTCGGAGGGAGTCGAACGGAGGTTTCATCGTAATGGAGTCGACACCCAAATGCCGGCCGATCGACCCCCCAACACCCGCCTTAGCGTCCCGTCGGGGGCCAGTCAGGGCGCTGGAACGGCCTCCGACTTTGATGAAAGGGCCTGCCCAGATCGGGCCAGCCATCTTTTCCAGGGCGGTAATCGTTTAATGGGAAACACTTTTATGCTTGTTTCTACATCGTAAACGCCCGATCTGTACCTAGCCGCTCATCCCTCTCGTCCCCCTCAGCAGTCCAGTAGAAAGTGCATCTTGGCATGCTTATCACTTGCGCACCTCTTGTACTTCTGTGTGGCCAGTGGCGTTATGGTAGGTCCTCTGTAGCCTGTCGGTGATGGGTGTGCGTGCCTCTGTAAGGATACATCATACATTCTGCGCGCTGCACAGGGTTCGTTGGGCATCGCGGCTGTCTGCATACGGCACAGTCTTGTCATCTTTCGTTTGCTAGTCTTCTCGTGGACAAAGCTTCATCGTATTCTACAGGGGAATCCTGCAAACAGACATGCCCATCCTCATCTTCTTGTCGCCCTGCGACTCCTTTGCCACTGCTCATAGTTCGTAGTTCATCCGACTGCAATCCAGACGGCCACTAATTGACGGCGAGCGGCGAGAGATCTTGGCGAGAACTCTGGGGCGCCAATCTGCAGCACGGTAATAGCGTGGTCATGTCTGATTCGGCCCATCGATCGCAGCCTCATATCAAAAGACAAGGATTGCCATATCTATACCCCTGGCTGACAAACAATCCTGTTTCAAGAAATGCACCATGGGAAAAATAAGAAATCCCCTCTTCGACTCAACCTGCCAACTGAAAATCAAGCACTTCGTTCTGGGTTGGCCAACTCTTATTAGTCTCTGCGGCACTCAAAACAGAATTGAATATACAGTAGTATAATCCCATCTGACTTTCACCGAATGATAGCTGATGCGATGCTTCTGTGGGAATCCTCTTGCTTTTCAAAACTGCTTCCTCTCGCACTACCTTGTCTTCATATCTTCCACCAACCGTTGCGCTTCTTTCGTGCCACCAGAGCACAGTGACAAATGCAGACGACCAGTGTCGTATCACCTGACTTATTGCTGCAAGAGAGATACTGTCTATTCAAGTCTTCTTCCTCCCCCCGAGATAACAAGATATATCTTCCGCAATTGGGTCCTCACTTGATCTACTTGCCACTCAAGCCACTTAGGAGTACGCGAATGTAGAGGTCAGCATGGATCACCAGCGATAGGGTTGCATATTTCCTCGTGAGTATCTACCGACACTAAGGTCGCCAAGAATTCGAATTTTGTATTTCAACCTTCCATCAAACCCAAAATCAATTCAGTCAAAGTACGACGAGATTTGTGACCGGTGCCGAGCGAGCTGGCAATATTGATCATCCTTCATCCTTCCTCCAATGTAGGCACTTAACCCTTCGAGCAGGACAAAATCATGAGCATCGTTCTCGAATATTTCCAACTGGACTTTCACCTTTTCGTTCCTTTGGCGAACAATCTCGGCAAACAGTATCCCTTGATCTCTAAGCACTTCATTGGCGCCCACGGTGACGTACAGTGCTTTGGTACTCTTGGACCAGTTGTCCAGCCACTTCCGGTCCGCGTCCAGTGGCATAGCCCATTCGCCGCAGTCGCTTCTGGAATCGCCTTGGCCCATGTCTGGACCGAGTAGTTCTCCGAAGGAAGTATTGATATGGCCCGTAGATAGCATATCGATATGATTGTTTTCCGCGAAAGAACGGGTTGTCGTCACACCTGATAGCCATGGAGAGACGACAAATGCACCAGCCAGTGGTTCGGAAAGAGCATTAGAACCGGTCTGGTGGGCGAGATGAATCAGCAATTGTGCCGTCAGATTGCCTCCGGCCGAGTCTCCCCCGATGACGATCTTGCTGGCAGGAATGCCCAATTTGATCACGTGACCGAGAGCTACCTTGGCTTGCTCGAGCTGCGTCGGATACCGCGCGGCCGGGCATAGTGTGTACTGCAGAAGAGCCACGGCCACCTCCTGGCCGCTCTCTGCATCTACATAAGCCCGAAAGCACCACTCCAGGTGTCCGGATGTCAAGGGACAGATGTAGCCACCTCCTGGGAAGAACAAGACATATCTGGATGCCTTTTCTCGGTTGCCGACCCATAAAAGAGATGACTGGCCGTCTGGTAGCCACTCTACCAGGGGGCGAAGCCGGTCGAGAACCACTGAGTCGGCCTGCTTGGCGGCTTCGGCCCGCTTCTTCTCCATCCAGGCGTTGTAGGTATCAATAGATGGAGGAGCCATGAACTGGATTTGCCGTGGCGAGAAAGCACTGAGCCAAGTACGCAGGAGCCCGGCTATCGCATAGAACTTTACAGGCGCGCCTCGATGCCAGGCCAAAAACGCGCAGCGAATGCAGTTGCCCAACGCGCAAGGAATGACTGTGAGGAGGTCAGGAACTACGGCGAGTCCCAAAATGGATCTTGACTTACATATGAGAGGCCATCTCAGAATCAGATTGGTCTTTTCAACGAGGGTCAGGGACGGCTCCATGGTGGCTGTGGTGCACTTTGCACCTCGCAGGTCTGAAGAAACTGCTCTCCGTGTCGAATGGCTCAGTTGAAGTCTCAAGTCACCTGGACAGATGCAATTCGAACATTCCCCCGCCGCCGCAGCCGGCTTGGCTGAGATGCCTAAACTTCACCCGAGGTAAATGTATTAGCTCCACCAGCCACCAGGTGACTATAACGTCCGGGACCTACCCGTACCCAACAGGGACACTAATCTATAATTGCACAATCGTAGGCACGGATCCCTCCCGAGGTCTCCAAATTCGTAACCCATCAAGCCAGGAAGTAACTGCTTAAAGTATAGTAGTAAACTCGATAAAGATAGTCGTCAAAAATGCCCTCCGATTTATACATTCTGTCAGTTCATGAGATCCTCGAGTCAGGACAACATGCAACTCTCTCGCGAGGGTTTTACAATCGACGTCGCCGCCAAGTTTGCGCGGCAAACTGTCTTCAACCCTGTTCTCGCCATCACTGCGACCCTCGTTCAAGTCTTTATTATACTCCAAAATCATTTGCTGGAGGAGAAGTCATTCCAGCACCTCTCTGGGGCTGGATGGATATGGTCTATGATGGCTAGCCTCTGGGCGACCATCAGCATCTCCATCTGGACCAACGACTATCTCAACGATGGCTACGCAAATAACTGGTCCGATGACGATACTTGGGACTGGAACAAGGAGATTGTTTTGATCACCGGGGCCAGCAGCGGAATCGGTGCGAGTGTCTCCCAGAGCTTGCTTCGGCATAACCCTCAAACGACTATTGCCATTCTCGACTTTTCACCCATGAGCTGGACACCGCCTCCAGGATCCAAGATTCACTACTATCAATGCGATCTAAGCCACTCTTCCGTGATCAAGGATATGGCGGAAAAGGTTCGCAAAGAAGTCGGCAATCCGACAATCCTGGTCAACAACGCCGGCCTTTCCCGAGGATTCACGGTGATGGATGGGTCATACGCAGACATCGAACTCACTATACGAACAAATCTGGTCGCACCGTTCCTGTTGACCAAGGAGTTCCTCCCCCATATGGTCCAGCGTGATCACGGACATATCCTAAACATCAGCTCCATGAGCGCGATCATGCCGCCAGCCGGGATTGCTGACTATGCTGCAACCAAGGCCGGAATCAACGCTCTCCATGAGGTAAGGTCATTTTCAACAACAAACACAGTCTACTCACAGTTTCCAGGCCTTGCAACTGGAACTCAAAAACATCCATCACACCCCGCGAGTGCGACTCAGCTTGGGCATCTTCAGCTTCATCCGTACCCCTTTGTTCAAAGGGGAAACGGGGCTCTCCAACTTCATGTTTCCCCTGTTGCACGTGGATACTGTCGGTGAGACCCTCGCGGACATCCTACTGCGTGGGCGCGGAGAGATCTTGTACATGCCTGGTATGATGCGATACCTTCATCTGCTAGTAAGTCTGCCTGAACGCTACAACTTGCCCTAGTGCGAGTCTCATGGAATATACAGCGTTTTCTGCCGGAATGTTTACTCAGAATCGCAAGACAATCGTCCCAAGGCCTTCGTGTCGACTTCAAGGGCCGCCAGAAGATTGATGCAAAGACTGGTGGCTTATCTACAGATTGACAGACTATTCGGCTCCGGGAAGAAATATTTTGGGGGCACGAGCAATTTGCGTTAATTGAGCTACATTTCTTCACTATTGCCCATAATTGTTCATGTATAGTTGATAATAGACGATGGCGTTGCACAGCCTTATTTCAAAATCTGTCGCCCACTCACATCATTTGACAGCCCAGCTTCACAGTCATGCTCAAAAGCTATGCAAAAATGAAATCAAGACAGAAGATGGGATAAGAATCACACAAGTTTACACGGTCGTATCAAAAACCACAGTCTTCTGTTGTGAGATGTTCAGGCGCCGGGGCCCGCGGGATTCGCTCCCGTCCGGACTCGGGGCATGTCAATGGGCCCATTCTTTCAAGTGGCCACGTTAAAAATCCACC
This sequence comes from Pestalotiopsis sp. JCM 9685, assembly GCA_001599175.1. Lineage (NCBI taxonomy): Eukaryota > Fungi > Ascomycota > Sordariomycetes > Amphisphaeriales > Sporocadaceae > Pestalotiopsis > Pestalotiopsis sp. JCM 9685. The sequence goes on along the minus strand of BCGF01000005.1, from coordinate 5,626,544 downwards.
TCATAGCTGCAAACAAGCCTTTGTTTCACAAAAGAACCAGCCGTCATACATAGTTGCCTAGATACTCGGCAATCAGTGCGCTGGTACAGCCGCTCGGCAGGATTGCGCGCCGATCACGGGTGCAACCCGCCTTCCGGTTGGTTTCCGACCACGACGCGCCGATCTGAGATGCTGAGATGACACTTGCCTCGGCTCCAGGTGGGACTTTGAATGCAGGTCCATGGGCTTTAGATCTGGGCACAAGCATATATCAGCGTCCTACTGATCGCTTTCTACATTCCAGCCACTTCATGAAGATTAACAAAGGTTCAATCACCATGGCGTCAAACCCCACGTCCAACACAACATACAGCAAGTTTGCCTGCATTGGCACTGGCTTCTCAGCCATTGGCTTGGGCGCAACTCTTAAGCGGTGGTACGGCATCACAGATATCCAATTCTTCGAGCGCCATGCTGAGCTTGGGGGCACGTGGCATATAAATCAATACCCAGGCAAGTCACGATCAGAAATCGGTCATGAGAAAATCGGTTCTAACTATTGTTGTATCATCATTAGGCTGTGCATGCGACGTACCCAGTGCGCTGTACAGCTTTTCCTCTGAACCAAATCCCGAATGGACGCGTATACTGCCCAGCCATGCGGAGCTCAAGAAATATCTTGTGCATGTTGCTTCCAAGTATGAGCTCGTATCAAAAATGAAGTTTGGCGTCAATGTCGAGGCTTGTGAGTGGATTGAAGAACGCAGCGCCTGGAGAGTTCGGGTTTTCAATTACAGCACCAAAGAAACATTCTATCACGAGTCTCAATTTCTGTTCTCGGCCTCGGGACAGCTAGTCACCCCCCGGGAGATCGATATTCCCGGCAAGGATACATTCCAGGGCCCGATCTTTCACTCTGGGCGTTGGAGGAGCGATGTTGACCTTGCGGGAAAAAAGGTTGTGGTCATTGGCAACGGCTGCACGGCCGCCCAGATCGTCCCCAACATCGTGAAGAAGACGGAACATACCACACAAATCGTCCGCTCCAAGCACTGGATAATGCCCCCGATTGATGCCTCGATCCCAAATTGGGTCCGTTCCGTTCTACGCTGGGTTCCAGGAACCATGCAGCTTTTTCGCTTTGTGATTTTCCTCCTCGCTGAGAAGGAACTCCGAGGTCTCCCGATGACCAAAGCTGCAGCACGATACCGACAAAAGAGGCGGGCGGTCAGCGAAGCCTACATGCGCAAGAAATCGCCGGCAAAGTACCACGACATGCTGATTCCCGACTTCGAGTATGGTTGCAAACGGCGCATTTTCGACTCGGGTTATCTAGAAAGCCTCAACGAGGATAACTTGACATTGACCGACAGCCCAGCATTGGAGATCGTGCCCACGGGAATACGTACCAGAGACGGACTCATCGACGCGGATGTGATCGTCTTGGCCAACGGGTTCGTCACGAACCACTTTCTCGACCAAATGGACGTCAAGGGCCGCGGGGGAAAGTCGGTGGGCGAGCACTGGCGCGAGATGGGAGGTCCCACAGCCTATAACTCATCGGTACTCAGTGGATTCCCCAATTTCTTCATCCTCCTGGGACCCAATGCCGCCACGGGTCACACGTCAGCCTTGATGGCAGCTGAGAACTCGATCAATTTCGCCTTGCGCGTCATCAAGCCCGTCCTGGACGGTCAGGCCAGCGTGGTCGATCTCAAGCCACAAGCCGAAGCCCAGTACACCGAAAGGCTGCAGGAAGACTTGAAAGGTACTGTTTGGAACTCTGGCTGTCAGAGCTGGTACATCAGGGGTGGCAACGGCTCGACATGGAACGCAATGAGCTACCCTTGGACCCAGAGCTACTTCTGGTTTCGGAGCCGATTCCCGACATGGTCTGACTGGCGATACAGTGTAAGTAACACAAAAGTCATCGAATACCTACATGACACGAATCATCTTGTCTCTCTAACACCTAAACAGGGCGACGTTGAGCCCAGAAGGGCCGAGTGGCTTCCCAGTGTCGCAGCTTTGGCGGCCTTGGGGGCAGCAATCTGGTGGTCTTGGAGCCAAAATATTTCTTCCGAGACGGTTTTCGATGAGGTCAAGGCTATTTTGTAGCAAGCTAGATTGAGCGATCTAGCTCAAGGACCTCTTAGTCGCTGATTGCTTAGTTGTCATTGTAATATAAAGGGACCCGGGACCGTATCTAATGATAAATAATTGTATTCACGTCTGGTTTGGCCCTGGTGATAGCTCCATGCGTATATGGACATCGTACGCATCACAACTTGTCTCCGCTGCGGCTCTTTTTCATGAGCTGGATGACGGGTTCAATCACTTTATCTTCGTGGTGCCATTTGAATAGAAAGGCGTTCCAATATTCTCATAAGTCTCTTGAGAAACACCATGGATATTTCCTTTTGAATCATGTCTTCTCCTTGTGTAAATCTCTGTTATCCAAGCACGTGATAAATGGCATAGGAATATTCAAGAATGCATTTAAATATACCCAAGTACAATTACACAGAATGCATCGGCATTTTTACTCCAGACCATATCCTTCCCGGCATTCTATTGGCTTTGATGACCCTTCTTGATCAAATGGCTGAAATCCATGTTCGGCTTGGAATCCTTGCTGTCTCTGACGGCTTTGGCATCTTCCAGTACACCTAGCTTGGTAGCCTCTTCTATAATCAGCTGCTTGTACTGGTCGCTTCGAACGCGAGGCTTGACGGGAAATGGCTCATCAATAGCGTCATGGTTGAGCAGTCGTGAATCGTATTCCCCGCTCTAGTCAGATGTCAGCATATCAAGAGCGATGATTGAGAAAGACGGGGACTTTGGGACTAAACGTACAGCTTCAAAGTCAATACACTGCACCAAGCGGGCAATGTTGATGAACAAACTTCTCTGCGCCAGGCGGTACCCGACGCAGATACGCCGACCACCACCAAACTGCCAGAGGCCATGGGCGATATCAGTCTCGTGGCCATCCATCCACCTCTCCGGTTTGAACTCATCTGGGTCTTCGCATTCTCGGCAGACGGCCACCTCATTGATGACGAAGCCAACACCGGCCGGGAAAAAGAAGCCCTCGAACTCGAGATCCCGGCTCAGTGTGTGATCAGGTGTCAGAATGAATATGGGGCGCCATCTCAGGATCTCCTTGGCCATGGCGCAGATGTATCGCAACGAGTCCATATCCTCTAGGCGAGGCAGCCTGGCGTCGGCACCGACACCGCAGACCTGATCGATCTCGGCACGAGCCTTGCGAAAGGGTTCCGGGTGCTCGAGGGATGCCATGACCATGATGTTGAGAGCCTCGCGCGTCGTGTCGCTGCCGGCTTCGATCAGCTGCATCGCGACGTACATGGAGTCCTCGTCGTCGCCCTTGTACTTGGTGTCGGGGTGCAGCAGCGTGTCGCGAAGGAACGAGGGGGGTGCCGTCCCGGCCTCGACCTGCTTGCGGGCGGGTTCGTACCACGACTTGTAGACGTCGTAGTTCCACCGGCCCAGCTTCTCCCATTGGGGAGCCCACAGGTGCAGAAATTTGGGCAGCTTGACGACATCGGGAAACCAGTCGACGAGACTCGAGCCGATGCTTCCAACGAAGAAGGTGACACAGTTTTGGAGATCGCTGAGCTCCTTGGTAGACTTGACCAGCCGGTCTCCGAGCGCAATGCGGTGGACCACCGAGTTGGCGTACCGGTAGTGATGCTTGTACCACATTTCGGGCTTGAACACATATTCTGCCATCATCTGGGCGCTCTCCTCTTCCTGCCAGGCACCATATTGTTTGAGAGCCGTCCCGCTCAGGAGACTGTGCATCACTCGGCGGCGTTCGGTCCAGGTCTCCTGGGGCAGGATGAGAGATCGTCGGTCATGGCTGACAATGCCGCTCGATATGGGCATGGGAGATCGTGTGTTGGTGACGCTGCTCTTCTTTGCAATGATTTCGGAAACGACTCGGTTGCTGTTGAGGAAGAGCCATGTCTTTTGACCTAGGTGCAGAGTCGTCATTTCTCCGTATTGGCTTGGCATGTCCCGTAGCTATAGTCTTGGGGTCAGCATTATACATAGAATGAATGGTACAACTTGAGAGTGTCACTGACGATCTTATGGTCGGGATCCCTGCGCACATCCTTCATGTTGCCCAGACTTCCCATGATCGGGATACCCCGTGGACCTGGGGGAAGATGTGGTTGTTGGCCACTACGTCCTCTTTTCGTTCCGATTGGTCTGAACTGATGTTGAATAATAGTGAAAATCAGTGTGGTAAGGACGACTGCTCCAATGTAGTAAGACAAAACGGCGTGGTTCGTATGAAAGGACACGGCGTGCTCTATCAGCCAGGCCAACATCTTGTCGGCTTGTAGATGGCTGTGATCCTGGACGTGAAAAACGAGAATACTACGAAGAAAGTCGATCTACTTTTAATGTTTCAATTCGATTTTGTTTGCAAGTACATAAAGAGGTATACGCGGCTCGGATTCTTGCCGGCGCACCCCTAATCTGCCCAGGTGGGTTGGGATCTCTTCACCATTTCTGTGCCATTAGCGCATGGCAAAGCCGGAATCAACCCGACAGTGGATTGTTAGTCGTTATGGTGGCTGTCAGTATGACCCTCGGAGCGCACCAGAACCAATCATATTCGACGGAATACTACACATCTTCAACACTCAAAAACGCCATTGATTATAGTCTGCAGACTTGTTTACTCATGCTTCACGGTCAGCATTCGGAGCCACCCCGGGTTGCAAATTGCCTACTCTAGTTGAGCTTGTCAGTGCCTTGATTCATGTCCAATTGCCCCCTAGCTTTTTCCGCATCTTCGTTCTCCTCGACTCCAAATTCTGGCTCATCATTCCTGGTTTCACTGCTGTGCGCCTGGGGTAAGAAACAGTGCTCCAGCGCGTGCTTCTGAAGCAAGCGCGTGGCATTTTCGTTCAGTTGCTGCGGTCCGATCTTGCTGCCTTCAACGCTCCTTGCAAAATTGCTATACTGGAGCAGGCCGGCATAGATCCCAAGCTTCGGTGCGTATGGAAAGTCGCTTCCGTAGACAATGTTGGATGCTGGGGCAGTGGCCAGAAGAGCTTTTAGCTGCGCCTCGCTGGTTGAAAGTGCAAGATCGTACCAGAAGCGATCAGCTGCCAATTTCCTGGTACGCGTCAGCAAAGCACAAATTTGTATTCACGAGTTGACTTACGCTTGGAGCGTGTTGACCTTGCACTGTTCTGCGATGGCCGGACTCAAGAGAGAGCCGAGGCCGCGCTGGGCCAGCATGGGAAAGGCACCACCGGCATGGCTCAGGATGACATCGATGCCGGCACACTGCGTCATGATCCCCGAGACAAGCAGGGACATGGCCGCCCGGGTGGTTGCAAGAGGGTAATCGATGACTGGCTGGGGGAGAAAACCGCCAATCTTTTCTGGTGTAATCTGTACGTGACTGGGATGGAGGAAGACGAGTGCCGAGTGCTTGTTCAACTCGTCCCAGATGGGTCTGAAAGCATCGTCGCCGGCCAATTTGTCGCCATAGGATGTCATAATGACCACCCCATTGGCTCTTTTATCGCTGCCGAAGATGTTTCGAATCTCCGAGAGCGTCCCTTCAATGTCGTTGAAGTCGGGCAGGCTGGCAAAGAAGCCGAACCTCCCGGGCCGCTGCTGGCAGACGGCCCAGACTTCGTCATTGAGGGCTCGAGCAAGGTCTCTTCCTTCCTTGGTTGGCCCAAGAATTGCTGGCCCCGGAGCCGTGACGGACAGGACGGAGAAGGATGCGCCTATGGTGTCGCTGAAGCGCACGCATTCCTCGAGTGTCCAGCTGGGAGTCGCCCACCCCGACGGATCGCCTCCACTTGCATCAAGAGCCTTGATGTAGCTTGGAGTCAGGACATGGATACTGCAGCTTCCGATTAGTCTTTACGGTCGGCACTCTTGAGAAGGAGCACACAATATTACTGGGTATCGATGCGGGAAGAGCCAGTGGTCCTGGAGAGGAGGCGGGCTGCGCCTTCGGCAACGTGCTCCAGAATCATGGTCTGTTACAAAGAGAGAGCTGTTAAATATATGGCCAATGAAAGTGCGCCAAGCAAAGCTGGTAGGTATACAGGGGATAGAGCAGAGGGGTCGGTTACAATAAATCTTGGCACCATTTGGATCCCAGGAATAGATCTAGGGAGATGTGATGTTGCGCAAAGTTGTGATAAAAAGAACTAGTTCACGAGGGGAAACCAGAGTTGCAACTTTTACCAAAGCGGAGAAGGAACTGTCTGCTGCTGGCTTGATGAGTAAACAGTCGGAGCTGGTCTCAGACATCCGCATCTCCGGAATACAGTTTGGCCATCATAAGGCAGCTAGGTAGGTAGTACAATGACCCGAACTTTACGTCCGTGTATACCCCATTTTACACCAAAAGTCACCATATTCACTCCGGTATCTACGGCCGAGGAAGAATAGGAAAATTCCCAAATAAGCTAGGGAATTACGGAAATGTAACGACTATACTAAGGATAAACCGAAGTATAAAGAAGTGCTGGGGTTTATGTTATCAAATACGTAAAACGTAGGAGAATATACTGAGTAAAAAGTAACTGTAGAACTGATTCACAAGTGTAGTCGTCAAGGCGTATTGAATGCCTCACCTATAGGTAAGATAAATGCTTAGATTGATCACTGAGGTAATAACTGTCTATATAGTATAGGAAATCCATCCGTTATATATCCATTTATTCCCTTACTGATGTTTGCTTGGATCACCATATTGGTGGTAATCCCCTTTGTTGGATTATGGTTAAGAATGGTGATCCATTCCTAAGATCATTGCCAAGATCATGATCCTGTCAACAGCTGGTGCCAGCTGTCAGATCTGGTCCGAGCTCTGGGGTCTTCATCCAGTGGTGACAGCCCCGCGGTGTGCCTTCTTCCCTTCCTTAAGCGCCAACACATGTTGTCTTCCTGCAAGGGTGCATGTTCGTAACAGGAAATCACTAGATATTTGATATTTATATTTTTGTTTATATATTACCGATATTGTTACGAGGGTACGAGATAATTTATCGAGCTAAAAGGTATAATTCGTAATTTCCTTACTAAAATTAGCGTTTTTATAACTATACCAAAATTCCGTAATTTTTAAGATTTCGTATAATATATTTATTAAAAATATAAATAAACAAAAATACTTTCGATAAAAATCCAAATATTTTTTAGCTTTTACCGTATTTTTGCGATTTTTATATAGCGGAAGATTAAAGTTATAATATAGTGACTTTTGGTATAAAACGGGGTTGGCACGGATATAAAATTCCGTTCTCTGTAGGTAGGTACAGTAATGTAGGTATAACCATCCAAGTCCATCTGTCGGGAGGGTTCCGGTTGCTTTACAGGCTTAAGCAGCTCGCTATCGGTATCGCTTTCGTGTTTGCAGATGCCGTGCTCTCTAGGTATAGTAGCGCGGTAATTCTTTGGGCAGCGCTGGTTGCTGGCTACATGAATTCAAGCTCCCCAGTCCCTTCGGAAACAACCCGTCGACCCACGACAATGTCCCCACACAAGGTTGGGCCCCCAAAGAGTTCCTGGAATTCGTTCACGGTTACAACCCGTCAAGTTGTTTGTCCATACAGAGTACAGCGCCATCATTCACCCATAAACAGACATCAATCCTCATGACGAGCCATGTCCGAGAAGCGCCAAACCCGTCGCAAGATAGCATTAGCTTGTGAGCCATGTGTGAGTAGTCGAAGCGAGTCATGTCATCTTTTCGTTTTTACGCGTGTTTCCAGGAGGAATTCCATGTTAGATATATTTTGTAGTAATTCCCCTTTTCTCCGAGTTGCTGCTCGGTCGTATACAGCAGGCTGTTATTTACATCCAAGTAGAAGACAAGAAGCTAATATGCTACAACCGATCAGAGGGAACGCAAAAGTCGCTGCGATGGAGGCAAGCCAATTTGCTTGGCATGCCAACGCCGTGGATTCTCCCTCGTGCAGTGCATCTACACGATCGAGAACGCTCGCACCGCCAATCAAGACTCGTAGGTCTCCCAGTAGTCTAACAGACACCACATGACGCTGATGTTCCTTCTCAAGCTATATACAAGCCCTGCATGAACGTATCCGCACTCTGGAGCAGACTATAGAGCAGAGCGGCATCGGCCGCTCGCCGGGAGGGAGTGCAGCTCCGGCAGTCCCCCGCGTGGATGGTGCGGGTAGCTTCCGCGAACCACCAACTCCGGCCGCAGAGACGGGGCCGGATACCTACCGCCCACCTCGACACAATACGGCCGACATTGTTTCACCAGAGTGCCTGGACTCTGCACCCGCAAGTGGCGTCACGGCCATGGGCACCATCGACCATGAAGGGGACATCTTGGAGGTGGTCGAGGAGTCGGAGCATTTCTACGGGAGCTCTTCGGCTGCCTCGTTCATGCGACAAGCCGTCGAGACCGCGAATGGCCCGTCTTACTCGCCACATCGTGGAAACGATTCAGCGGAATCCGTCTCTGCTCGCCAGGGCCAGAAGCAGACGACAGAGGGCCAAGGTTTCATGAGCCGTGCGTACTCTGAGAACTTCAGCCTGCCCCCGAGGTCGCTCGCCGATCACCTGCTGAGCAGGTTCCGGGACAAGGTCTACTATCTGTACCCCGTGTTCCATAGGCCGGCCTTTGAGCGTGCCTATCGGGACCTCTGGGAGGCGCCGGCGGATGAAAACAACTTGGACAGCATTCCCAATGTCGGCCTCGGCAGTCCTCCCAGTGGTGGGGCCCATACGATGTTGTTCCATTGTGCCTTGAACATCATGTTTGCTATCGGCGTTTCCTTTTCGGACATTCCGTCGGCCGAGAAAGAAGCTGCTGCCGGGACATTTTTTCAAAAGGCCAAAACCTTCATCGGCCTGGATCTTCTGGATATTAACAACATCGGTCTGGTACAAGTCATGTTACTTGTGACTGTTTTCCTTCAGAGCACGCCGTTCCCGAGCCGGTGTTGGCACGCAATCGGCATCGCATGTCGAGTCGCCCAGGGCCTTGGGCTGCACACCTCCAAACCTCGGAGGGGTGAAGGTCAGCTCGAGATCGAGATCAGTCGACGAGTTTGGCAGGGTTGCGTAATCCTTGATATGTACGTTGCGCCAAGTCCCGTCTCATTTCTTTTCCTCCATAACGCAGCCCGAGATGCCTAACATGTCTGGACAGGTCTGTCAGCATGACTCTCGGACGGCCCGCAATGACAGCACATTTACCAGACCATCCAGCCTCTCTTGCTCAGGTCAACACTGAAATGGACGCATCCACACAAGGACAGGAGCCATCTAAAATGACCTTTTTTGTAGAGTACTACAGATTGTGCCATCTGCTCAAGGACATTTTAGGCCAGGTCTATCAGGGGGACAATTTTGGTCAGCTCAGTGAACCAACACCGCCAGGAAAGTATGCAGAGGATTTTACAGCAATCCTCCAGCTTGAGCGCAGGCTCTTGATGTACGAAGAGTCCCTGCCGCCGATCTTGTCCTGGCTGCGACCTCTGTCCTTGGACAACGTCTCGCCGTCCATGAAGTCGACAACAGAAACCCAACGCCTGGTGCTGCACAGAAGGTGAACCATCCCCTGTTCCTCCATGACAACTCTACTGACGTCCTCAAGGTTTCTCTATCTACGCATCCTGCTGTACCGCCCAGTGTTTATGCAGTTCTCTTCCAGGTTCGAGGGTTTCTCCTAGCAGAAATTGCACTGTAATACATGCTGACCTCCAGATCCAGCAATAAGCAAGGCCATATGCTCACGTCGCTGTACAAATCATTTGCACTACAATGTGTCAAGAACTGTGTTCAATCATCTATCGATCTCATCCAGGTGGTCTATCAGACTTACCGTAATGTTGCGACCGAGTGGTGGTGGGACTCACTCTGTAAGTACTCGAATCGGACCCAAAAACTCTGTCAAGGTTGAGCCAACTAACACATTCCCAGACGCATGTACTTCCGGGCTTGCCCTCGTCTTGAGTCAATTCAGTCCAGATCTGAGGAACGACTTTGACCGCTCTGTGATCCAAGAAAATTGGATATACTGCGAGACAGTCCTTGATCACTTGTCCGGTCACAGTATATCGGTAAAAAGATCGCTGGAGCTACTGAGGCGGTTGTATGATAGAATTCTGCCCACCATGACAGGTATGCATACCTGTCCCTCTCCATGTCCTGTACCAGCACTCATCGTCAGCAGGGAGGGCAGTCGAGTCCGGGAACGTAGACCAGGGCGCGAATGCGGACAGTATATCAGCCCAACTTGACCCTGGGCTTCTAGAACCCGCCATCGGCGAGCTCGTCGAAACGCTGCCATTCCAGATGATGAATGATGCGGAGATGTCAGATATGACGTTTGATTGGAATCAATGCTTGGCAGGATTTGACAATATCTAGTAGTGGGCGCATGTGGCTCTGCAATGTTTCGATAGGGCGGTCAAAAATAAATGCTAAGTAGTTGCAAGAGGAAAATGTCGAAAAACAGACGGAAAATACTGCTGAGCCGCATTCGTATTAAAGTAAATCTGATAACAAAGCCTCGCCGAATAGTCTATATAACATGATAAAAGCTGATTAACATATACAGATATTTATTTGTATGCCTATTATTTAGGGAGAATGCGACGAAAGACAGAACCGATAAAAAGTCCAAAAAAGGATTTCCTGCAGATATCGCAGGATATTATGCTTGATGCACTAGCCGCGAATCGAACGCGGGGCCCATCGATGGCAACGATGGATTTTACCACTAAACCACTAGTGCTGTACAAACAATTGGCTGTTATCTGCGTACAATACACTTAATTTTACCTGGGCGACAAACACTGTCTAACGAACGCATTACAATATTATTGCATCGGGTCAAATACATTCAACATCGAGTACCGTATCTAGAATCAGTCGTCTATTCGAGATGCTAACGAAATGAGTCAAATGGTATTGTTGAATGTTCCCGCGGTTGACCGTTCTTCACAGTTGCTGCTGCTGGATTCCATAGCCCACAAATACTAGCGAGAAAATGGGACAGAAATGCGATCGGCTGCCCATTTACCTTGCACACTTGCGGGATCTCACATTTCGCGAATCTAGCACAGCTGTCTCACTTTGGTCACAATAGATGCAAGAAGTATCGAAAGACTCCTCGCAACAGATTGCAGTACAGCTTTAATAGCGAGCGGTGGACTGGGCAATGCACCACACAAGAAGACCCTGGTGTTGAAGAGCTGGTTGATCGCCCAGGGTTCAGCATCTACCAAGCGCAAGATCAGATCTGGATCCTTTGGGCGTTCATACGCTATTTCTGGTATTGGATCGCTAACCACCATCAGAGAATGGCAGGGGCTGGAAACGGCCATGGGCCACAATCCGCTCGCAATGCTATTCACGTTGGGATTCAAGGACACGGTTTCGCCAAGGCACCTTTCTTGCGGGCTTAGCCATACGGCTGGTCCAGATGTAACAGATGGCGTGGCGGAGAGAATGTGAAGATGCCTCCGTTCATCAGTGGCGGTCCCGGGGTCAATCATACGCGCCATCACACGGGTGCTCGACATGGTAGACTTTACTATTTTAGATATCATGTATTTTCCCAATGCCACTTCAGCAACAGCCCATACTTACTTTCTGTCATGGAACTTTCCCGTGTCGCAAAGTGCACCGTCGCGAGCTATTATTATTAAATTATTATCTATACTGAGCTAAAAAAAAAAAGTTTTCAGGGAAGGGAGACTTTAAGCTAAGCGTTTTTGTTGGAGCTAGACAGTGTTGGCCAAGGCTGCTCTTTCAGGTCGGCTCTGTCTATGCAACGTGTCGGCATTTTCCGTTTCTGGATTGGGACTTTGTAGAAGTTACTGCGTAGTAAGTCGTGGGAGCAACGGATAGAGTGATCGATGGTGTGGTCGACGGTGTGGTCAATGGAGTGGTCGATCGAGCAGTACTTGGGGTGGACGATATGTTATCAAACGAAGTGCTGGAGCTGGAATCTGTACTAGAGCTTGAGTCCGTGCTGGAGCTGAAGGTTGACGATATAGCAGTTGGAGAGTCTGTGCTAGAGCTGGAGTCTGACGATGTAGTAGTAGTAGTCGTAGAATCTGTACTGAAACTAGAGTCTGTGCTGGAGCTGGAATCTGACGATGTCGTAGCAGTAGAATCAAAGCTAGAACTAGAGTCTGTGCTGAAGCTGGAAGTTGACGATGTAGTAGTCGTAGAAACTGTACTAGAGCTTGAATCCGACGATGTAGTCATGGTAGAAGAATCCGTACTAGAACTAGAGTCTGTGCTGGAGCTGGAGCTGGAGTCTGATGATGTAGTCATGGTAGAATCTGTGCTAGAGCTTGATTCCGTTGATGTAGTCATGGTGGAAGAATCCGTACTGGAGCTAGAGTCTGTGCTGGAGCTAGATTCCGAGGCTGTAATCATAGTAGAAGAATATGTGCTGGAGCTAGAATCTGACGAGGTAGTCATGGTAGAAGAATCCGTACTAGAGTCTGTGCTGGAGCTGGAGCTTGAATCCGATGATGTAGTCATAGTAGAATCTGTGCTGGAGCTTGAATCCGATGATGTGGTCATGGTGGAAGAATCGGTGCTGGAGCTCGGCGTTGGTGATGGTATAATAGTAGAGGTATATTCCACTTCGAAGGTGGTCGTAATTGTAGAATATACCACAATAGTCGACGTGGTGACGCTGGTCACGGCACAAGGATTGGTTGTGTATGCCTGAACGGCGTATCCACTGTTGTATGCCACGTTTGTAACAGCTCCATTACGCACAAAACATTGAGCGAGAGCACCGATTGAAGTGACTGCAAAGCCGTTGCATGAGCTCGCTGGGGTGTTGAGGTTGTTCAGAGCATTGCAGATAGAGGCACAGTACGAGATTTGCTGATTGGCATAGGCACGAATAATGGTGCCGCCAGTCTGAGTTACCGAGCATTGTTCCGAATAATAAAGGCTTCCCGATGAGTAAACAAACCCACCACTCGGACAGGTGGCGCCTGGGAATGCAGAGCCAACAGAACAGGACGATTGAACGGTGGTGACTGGGAAAGCGGAAGTAACGGTGTCGGTGATCGTGGAAGTAACTGTTGATGTGGCGGTCACTTCTGAGCCGGCGGCCTGTCTGGGGACAACAGCGACAGCCGTTCTGAGGCCTGCCAACGAGGCAATGACTGTCGAGACTCTCATCGTGAATGGTTGTTGACGGCCCCCGTAAGAATTCTGGCAAGCCGTGGGAAAGAAAGAGTGGCTTTCAGAAGGAGATTAAAAAAGAGAGGGAGAGAAAGATGTTCTCCTTGAAGGGAACGGGTAATGTGAGATGCTTGCTCCACCTCAGCTCTATGATTTTGATCCCACTGCGGCGTACTCATACTTCATATCCGGTTCAAATCGACCGGCCACCAGAAATTGATCAAGCCAGCCTGGACTAGCAGAGTTCTTCATTGCTGACATGGCCAATCACTCAATGTGAGGATAAAGCAGCAGTATGCCAATGAACCTGTGCATTGGCGCGGTGGAAAGGGAAAGGAGATGCAAAATTGCTCTTAGTTACGCAAAGGGGCCGGTACCAGACGGTCCACTACAAGCTTCTCTACAGCACTGACTAACTCAACCTAGATTAGTATAGCCTCAACGACGAGGGTGCAACTGTATTCAGCTGAGCCACAATTGATATTATTGGAAGCGTTACCAGAACTACATTAGCGAGTTGCTGGGGTCGCACGCGAGAAGAAGTGCTGATGGGATGGATACATACCGAAATGGCTAGATGGTAGACGACCAAAGCGTTGATCGTTGCATCTGGCCAGACACGTACTTACCCAGTACGAAATAGCAGCATCTTAGGTATGCAGTAGCCTGGCCTGGGGTGAGGCGGTATGCCCGTCTTTAAATCACCGGCCCAGGGGTAACGGGCGTTCACCAAGACATTGTTGACTTGGGATTATAGTGACACTCATGATGAGAGGTCACATTTGAAGAGATCGAATAGGATGCAAAACAGAAATCAAATCCAGTGAATACAAGTTGCTTGACTAGAGAGCAAGATTAGCGCGACAGACTGGGAACAGAAAACAAACCACGCCGCATGGTGTATGGTTGGCGCCATTAGCCGCAGAAGGCTCTGTGGCGACCTGATAACATCATCATTCAATGGAAACCGAGCATTTTGCGGATGAGTGCCTTGAACTACCAGAAGTATCTCGGGTTGCTGCCATGCTATTGAAGACTGGGTGAGGCAGGTCAGCTTGGATGATGCCAGTTCGCGAACCTCCTACGCATTGAACCGCCGTCCTAGACCACAGAGACTTCACATCGCTGCCTGGCTCGGGCCCTTGGGGTAGGAGCTCGAGTTTCCGTTCTCCTACTCGATAAGCGACACAATGGAAACTTTGCTGAAACATGCTTGCATTATACGACGAAGACTATGCGGAAGAAGCAGATGTCGGCTTTGGCTGGCCGAGAATGACTTCAATGACTTTGTGGTCGTCAAAAGTAGCCACCGTGCGCTTGCACAGTTCAGCCACACGCTCCTGGGACTGTAGACCATCAGGGCAGATGATCCATATGACGTTGGTGAAGAAGGAGCGTCGGTACTCGATCATGACCTCGGGGTCACCGTGGCGATCAAACTTGGGTCCGCCCAGCCGGTGCAGACTGTCGAGATAGTGATCGAGTATCTCCATCTCGTGTTCGCGCCGGTCCTCGACGCTCAACATGGCCGTCATGTGGTACACTATATCGTGGAAACAGGATCCAAAGTGGAAGGCTGACCAGTCCAAGAATCCAATTTCACCCTTGGCTGTGAAGTAGATATTGCCGATGTGTGTGTCTCCGTGCAAGAGCGTACGGAAGCGTGGGTTGCGCTCGCCAAAGTAACGGTCCAGTGCCTCATTGCACCGTTTGCCGTCCATGAGATACTCGGGCAGCTTGGGACGGCCTGGTTGCCTCACCACATCATGCCATGGTCTACACATGAACTCTATGGCCGGGTCATAATTGTTCCAGATCCCTGTTGGTGACTGTCTTTAGTGTATCGCTCGTGTTATTTCATCTCCAGGTCTCCATGAAAGATGAGGACCTACATGGATGCTCCTTCTGGCTCTGGCCCCAATATTGCGCTTGAAGACCTGCCAGCTGTTCGACTCCATTCATAACCTTTTCGACGGGGTATGCTGCGACTTCCGCCGCGAACGAACAGCCCTCCTTCGTCAGGTCGCTCATGATGGCAATGCCCTGCTTCTCGCTGACACCCGCCCACCATCCCTTGGGGAAGATCATGTTCTTGACCTTAGGTGCCACCTGGGAGAAGAACTCGGCCTCTCTCTGTGCTAGACTGACCGTCCAGGGCTGCTTCTCAATCATTTCCGGGTCGAAAACACCCTTGATACAAATGTGTGTCGGCCTCTTGTCGCTTGCATCACCGTCATCTTCTGCGTAAGTGATGGCATAAAAGAGCTTGCTGGCCGTTCCCCAGATGTTCCGGGTGTTCTCGATCGACTTGACCTCGTGACCGAGCTTGGAGCTGAGCCATTCAGCTGTAACTTCTGAGAGACGGACCGGAAGCGGTGCTACAGATTCCACGTCAGCCATGACTGGTGAAGGGCAGCAACAGAATGAGTGAGTTTTTGGTATGTTCAAGATGACAAAGTCCCGGTAGTCACGAACATGATGGCTGGGTTTGGGATTAGTCACACATTTATAGATGTTTTCCCGGCGATTCTGTTGCAATAAGTTGCGAGGCAGGCAGCCAGTCACAGATTGGCTGACTGCAGCAAGCCAGGGGTGGCGCCAATTGAAACTCCATTCTTTTGTCATCCTCGCCGCTGTGGTGCATATGGACCATTTCCTGAATCAGAAAATATCGCGCAGGGTCTACGCATGTCATGTGTGATTGAGCACCAATTACATGGGAAAAGCGGATAACTCATACTTGACAGCCTATCGAACCACCCTCTCAAGACGCATCTCTCACTGCACTAACCTGGAAACATCACATTCCACAAGCGTCCCGAGAATCCTCGGCCACAGTCGGCTGCTGACCTATCGTAGTGAGTGGGCAGCCTTGCGATAGGCGATTGCCAACTCATTCGCAGAAACTCCAAGTTCCCAACGGGCAGCTATATATCCATCGGGTCTGATGAGAGCTGCTCCCGTCTCCTGCACGCCGAATGCATCGGGGAACGAGCCCTCGGCAACCTCGGTGACATCCGTGCCGATGAGGACAACTCGCACATCGGCAAGAGCACCACATGTCGCCTTCCATCCTCCATCCTTTGTGAGTAATGTCCAGTCCTCGCCGAAGACATCAAGGCTCGATATTTCTTCCTTCTTCCTCATCAGTCTAATGTGAGGTGCCCTCGTCCCGGGCTGTCCTCTCCATGCTGCCGGCGTCCGCGCGTCCGGCTCAGTCTCATCTGCCGCGCCAACCACCGCGCTGGACCGATAGACTTGGCCCAACTCCATCGCAATGTCGTCGTAGATTTGCACATCATGATGAGCTCTCTCCCAGTCGGTTCCTGCAATCTGGGACTTGTAGTCGTCACGGACGAAGATTTGATCGTGGCGGACCAGTGCGACAGGTCTACGCTCTTGGTCGTAGGTTGCAAGTAGGGACGGGTCAGACCTGCCCGATAGCACCGCTTGTAGCTTCCACGCCAGATTGTGTGCGTCTGCGATTCCCGTGTTGGCACCGTAACCGCCTCTATTGGGTGGCAGAGCATGCGCGGCATCGCCAGCCAGAAACACACGCTTGGACGAGAAGCTCGCGGCAACAGAGCCGCTGAGGTTCCAATGCCCTTCTGCCAAGAGATCGATGTCGGACGCATCAAGCCCCAACGCTCTTTGTACCATCCTTTTTTGTTCATCGTCGCTGGGTGCCTGCTGTCTCGAGTCAGAGGTCATCAACGCTCAGCGACCGTCTCCATAGGTTACAAGAAGGGCTTCCAAGTCGGCATTTTTGAGCTCCCACTGATGGATGCCTTTTGATAAGTAATGGTCAATACTGGGGCAGCGGAACAGTATGCTGTGAAGCGACCGTATATAGCCGACTCCTGTAGTCGTGATGCCCAGATCCTTGCGGACGCGGCTCTCGGCACCATCACAGGCAACGAGGTACTTGGCCCGGATGTGCGTTAGGTGCCCTTTTTGGTCCGCGGCGGTGACAGAAACACCTTCCTCGTCTTGCGACCATTGAGTCATTGAAGTTCCGAGGCGCAAGTCGGCACCCAGACGAAGAGTCTCGTCGCGAATAAGAGGTTCGAGTTTGTCCTGGGCAATGGCGGTCGCTTGCACCGGTGTTATTGAGCTGTAGTCGGGTGGCGAACGTCGCGAGGCATCTTGGGGCTTCGTGTCGTCATTTTGCGCACTGGGACGCGTCCATAGCGTTTCTTCAGTCCAGTCGCCATTCAAGGCCCTGGCCTTGACTCGTCGGGGTCTTCCACCTGCCACGGGCGGAAGTGTGGGCAGGCGCTTGTCCATGCCTATCGCCCGAAAAGTCTCAATGGTTCTGGCAGTATATCCAATGGCCCGAGGGTGAATAGCACTGCCAGTGTGTCTTTCTAGCAGAATGAAGGGCACCTTTCGATGAGCAAGAAACAGAGCTTGAGAAAGCCCCACGATGCTCCCCCCAACAATGTTGACCGAGGTTTCGATTAACTTGGCCATTTCCTGTGAATCCTCCATTGGCGTCAGGATCTGCAGTAGGTAGTGAGATGTCCCCAAGCCAAGCCAGTAAATGAGGAACGAATGAGTATAAGCGAAGAGGTGATGTCGGCAGTCTGCAGCGGATGGTGATTCTGCAGTGGTAACAGTCCCACAATTCATATTCCGGGTGACGGCGACGGAGACTTATATGTCACTTGCTCTGCCTCTTGACTGCATCGTGGTTGCTGGCGCCGTCTCACCAACACCTCTGGAGCGAGGCGCAATTCTGGTATCTAGCTGGAACTTCGGGCCCGAACTATAGAGGTGGTGGAGATGTACAGAGACACGCATCACCAACTGAGATAATCAGTAGCAAAATCCTTGGTCGATCAAATTGGTGCAATCAGAATCTTGTGTGTGTTATTTTCGATTGTAGACAGATTGCCTATGCTTTTGCGATTGCCGGGGATCAGAATCTGCCGCTCGTCGCATTGCCTTGCCACAATAATATTGATTTGGCAGAGAGATGAAGATCTCAGAAGGCGTACAGAACTTGAAATCTGGTACTACTTTGTACATGGTTGAAGCAGTTTTGTTGTACTCTCGGGCAAGCAAATATGGTTGGAAGAAAGGTTCGGTTCCGAGCCACACGTTTTATACCCGGCGCCGTTACGCCGCTATCACGAGCCGGCGGCAAAGTCCAATCAGTGGCATAAAACATTCTTGGCTGGTTGACCGGCACGCAAACTACTAACCTAACAAGAGCATGCTCTGCTAAAACTCAAAGGTAAGATGGCTGAGCCTGAGAGCGCCCGAAGCGAATAGCTAGGGATGTTACTGTAATACGCATCCTCGATAGAGGACTGTTCAATGAATCGTTTCTATTTGAGTTCACGAAAACAATTAAACTACCGAACTCCAGCAATCCAAAAGATAGGGTGCGTCTCGCTGCACGATCGCCTTGCCAAATGGGTTGACCTAATCAAAGTTGATCCTCCAGAGCTCTCGATCGCACCCTGCTGTAAAGTCGCTTCGCGTGTGCATTGCCAGGACATTGTCACTGACCAACAAATCGCCCTTTTCCCAGCTGTGGTAGTAAGTCACCCGACGATCATGGAGGAGATCCGTCAAGATATTGCAGATTGCGGTGCTGTCCTTGTCTCCAGCCTCTCCCGCATTCTCGATCTCGACCTGGGTGGCTTCGAACTTGGTCTTGGACTGAGGCCACGGCTCGTGGAAACGGAGGCACGGACTACCAGTGGCCGGGTGGTCGACTACTATAGGCAGGCCACGAAGCACCGTGGCATTAAAGGATGAAGTCGAGACGGACCACGTCAGGCGGCGCAGAGCATCAACCGGCAGATCGCGGGGGAGGTATTTGAACATCAGGGTCGAAGTAGAAAAGAGTGTGAAGCCGGTATCTTTGGGCGAAGTCGTGACCGACGTGAAGAATTGAAACCTGCGACGGGGGTGGGTCAGCAAAAGAGCGAAAGATTTGATATAGAATATTCGTTGTTCTTACCCGGGCGGGGTGGAGACGAGTTCCTCGCTTCCGTCCTCTCTCGTCTTCTTCTCCGTCTTGAAGAGGCCGTCGTAGTGGAAGGGCATCCACTCGGCAGAGAGGACATTTTTGAGGCCGCGCGCGTCAGCTCCCCTGTCTTTGACTTCCAGAACCAGACCAAACTTCCAGCCCGTGGGCGCGCCGAGGTCGTGCGACTTCTTGATGAAGAGTTCTCGGTCCCTCGTATTGGCAAAGTCGCGCAGAATGACAGGAGAGTTGCGCTGAGCAAGGGCCCTCACCTTGGCTCCGTCAATGTCTTCGATTGATAAGGCACCGGCGCCGCTGGCTGGGTGGATGAGAAGGCCCGCTGGGTATAGCGGATCGCACACGATCCCGCCTCCCTCGGCCGACCACGTCAGAAGATTGGTCTTCTCTCTGTAGAAGCTGGGTCTGCCGTCCTGGTAGATGAGCTCGAACTTGTCGTCTGCTGCGAATGTGGCATGGTGGCCGCTCGTCATGGTCCCGTCCAGCCGGAATGCTACAGTGCAGTGCCAGGGTGTTGTGAAAAATGTATCGGTCGGCAGTGGGCTGACCGAGAGCTTATTCCTGCCAGTGGAAGGGTGGATGGAAAGTCTGAGGCGATCGGAGAATGTCGCCTTCACGGCACGTGCAAAAGCCTGTCACAAACCACATGTTAGTCAACAGGGAGATGGGGTAGTAAACCGGAAAGACCTTACATCGCCCCTGAACAGCATCTGCTTTGCGACATACTCGATGCCCTTTTTGAATTGCGATTTGGTTCGTGAGTCTCCGATGGGGTAAACATCTTGGAGATCGGTCGAGAGAAACTTGATATACCCGCGGTAGGTCAAGCACGTGTCCTCGTCGTCCTTGATCTTCAACGAGGCGTTGAATTCGGGGTTGATGAACTTGGACAGCAGTGCAAGGCGGAAGTTGGTGGCGTTGGAAACATAGGTAATCTGATCAAGTTCGTTGGGTACGGCAATGTGTACGAGATCCTGAAGCCGCGAGAACTCGATATGTTTGAAGCCTTGCCGAACACTCAGCGTGCGCAATGCTTCGCCATATGCCCAGACGTCCCTATCCCGCACGCCCAAGAGATCTTGGTGATCTGTTAGTACGATGCATGATTTGACGAGTCATAGGTATGTTGCTCACCGTTGTAGACGAGACCGTCGGATATGATCATCAGCTTAGCACCTGGGCTGTACACGTCTTCGATGGCAGCGCACATGCCGTTGAGATGAGCCAGGGCAAATTCCTCGGCCTTGTCAGGCAGACAACCAAGGACCTTGGTGCTCGTGTTGGGCGATTTGAAAGGAAAAGCCGGTAGGCACATCTCTATGGACGTGCCCTCGGCGACCTTGGCATAGATCTGATCAAGAAAGTTGACTTCTTGGTCAGGCTCATCTTGCTCGCTATGCCTCTTGGGCAGCGAATACCTCTCGACTATGGCCAGAATTTGTGCCGCGGTCTTGACGTGAGAGTGATCGAGCTGTACTGGCTCCGATTTGGAGTCGCTCTCAGCCAAGCACTCGGCTGCAGTTGTGGTGGTGAGTGTCCCGACTGACATGATGGCTGTTACGTGTTAGGGCTTGTCCTCTCCTGCGTTGAGTCAAGTGACAAGTCTGTGCTCGTTGTTGTATTTTTCTTGCGCTTTGACGAGATATAATTTGCTGTTCTGGTCGATCTTTGTATTAATACTCTGGTCTAGAGCAGCGTGGGATGAGGTCAAATGCCGGGCGCGGATATGATGTGGCGTTTCGTTGCGTCAGACTTCCCGTTCGGCCTTTGTCTAGTAGCAACGAGATTCTTGTTGTTATTATACTAGTCCGCAACTGTCAAGTTTTGTCTTTATTAGACACTCGGACAGAGTTCAGGAAACTTTCCTTGTTTGGGTCAGACCGCCCATGGCTGCTGTCTCGGCCGACCTAGCCCTGGACGTACATGCCTATGTTCAATGGCTGGAATAGGTGGTATGGCATAGCCAGGGTCTGGAGGCAAAATCTCGGTACTCTCTACATTGGTGAGTTCTACTGAGCGATTTCCCTGCGAGGGAACGTTGAGCCGGTCATGGTACGCGCCGAATCAAGCCCGCTCTCATGATAACTGGCCAAATGGGTTTTGTGTAACTCCGTTCTCTGCCAGGATCGATCGAGGCCGTGTATACTGATACCATTCGGGATCTCGATGCCGTGTCGTCGCGTCTCTTCTGGGAATCTTCAGGGTATAATAAGCTCCTACGGATACTGCAGAATGACTCGCTCGGTTCGAATCACGGCTCTTGTCCTCGGTAACATGGTCACATTTGAGAGTATCTGCCAAGATTCGGTAGTCCACATGTCCAGGGCATCGGTGGGTAACATTGAACGGCTTGCATGACAAGCATGTTATTCACGCACGATATCAATTTGTTCAGCTGCGCATAGCATCATCCAGACGCTTCTAGGCCATTGTGGAGGAAATGGAACATCCGATGCTCGTATACTCGTAGCCGCAACGTCTTCAACGGCGCCTCAGATCCACAGCGGGATTTCTAGTTTCCATTCTTGGTATTCTCCATATTTGCCTCCGGCTTGGCCTGGTAGTTTGGAAACCCCCGGAAACCCTAATGCAGGTACGGCTTCGGATCGACCGAAGAGATACCGCGCCAAGTATCATGAATGACATGGTGCTGGTCAGTAGTCTGCGGCAAGAGGCCGATAGAGGACTTGTTGGAAAAAGGCGATGAGCACGTGGCTTTGCAGAGTTCACTGCCCGGGCGATGAATCACTGGCTAGACATAACTTCAAGCGATGGTCCCAATTGAAAGTACTAACATCCTTTGGCTCTTGGTGTCTTCAACTTCATTCTTCTCTCAACGCCTGCTCAGATATTCAGACACGGTACATACAGACTTTCTCGAGATCTCAAAACCTCTGACCACATCAACTCAAAATGGGCAGTCTATCTTCCTCCGTTCCACCTCATGCTGAGCATGTTGATCTTGTAGTCATTGGCGGTGAGTCTACGGGAAATGATCATTGTCCGCACCACACCTACTAACAAGTCACAGGTGGACCAACAGGTCTTCTCTCCGCTGTGCTCGCGCGCAATCAGGGTCTTACTGTTTGTGTCATTGGTCAGTCTCATGACTTGCGTCAAACTGGTGAAGAAGCAGCAGCATTAGCTGATTCAAGAAAAAGACGACAAAGAAGGGCCTCTGGAACTAGGCAGAGCCGACGCCTTGAACGCTCGAACGCAACAGTATTTCGAAGTGGTCGGCGTTCTCAAAGCCTTGCGATCTAAAGGTATAGAATGCAACAGTAAGTCAATCCTTGAAGGGGGAAGTTCGAATACCGCAAGCCTCCAGGCTCACAGCCAGAAAAGCCAGTTCCACCTTCTCGGAAGGTGTTTTCAAGTCTAGGCAGAGTCACTGGTGGACGAGCCTCGAGCATTGCCTGCACAAGAATTTTCTCATGATCGGGCAGCCCGATGTCGAATCGGCACTCCTGGGCCTTCTCCAGCAGCCAGTAAGCTACAAGGAGCAGGTAGTGTCCATCTCTGAGGATGACCAAGATGTCTCGGTCACCACAAGCCTCGATCGAACTGTCCACGGAAAATACGCGATTGCTGCCGATGGCGCCCGATCCATGATACGTAGCAGCCTTGGCATTTCGTTTACAGGTACGAAGCCCGAGATGGTGTGGGCGGTCCTGGATACCTTCATCGACACGGACTTCCCTGTCTGCTCGGAAATCATCACTTTTCAATTGAACGGACAGTCGCGGGTCTCGTGGATCCCCAGGGAGCGCGGCATGGCTCGATTCTATATCCTGCTCGATGGCGAGATCAACCAGGCCAGGGCGGAACAGTCCATCAAAGACCACATGGCTCCACACCGGATAGACTTTGTGAAAACGGAATGGTTCAGTACCTTCGAAGGCAAGTTCAGTTCTGCGCAGGCGCTCGCTTTGCTGTTGAAGCGACACGGCACTAACACCATGGCTCATCAGTCAAGGAGAGGATAGCTTCCTCTTTCGTCTCCAAGGAGGGCACCGGCCGAATCGTCCTGGCAGGGGATGCGGCCCACGTTCACTCTGTCAACGGGGGGCAAGGGCTGAATACTGGGGTGGCAGACGCTTTCGGCCTGGGCTGGCGTATCGCCATGGCTGTGCGCTGTGAAAAGGTTGCCCCGGAAGTGGCAAGTCGCCTTATCGAGAGCTACGATACGGAGCGCCGCTCAGTCGCCCAGGATGTCATCAACGTTGCGGCCAAGCTAGTTCGCGATACCATGCACACTGCCAAGCAGTATGTCGCGACCATCGAGAGGAATGCCGGCTACATTACAGGTAAGCTTTCCTTGCCAGCCGCAACGACGGCTTTGTCCGCAACCTTCTGCGCGTCACTGACTCGGTTCCCGTCTGCGAACCAGGCATGGGGGTATCATACGACGGTACAGGGTCTGCATTGATATCAGAGTCCGAACACGGCATCTGGAAGGCTGGAAGGCGCTGCCCTGATCTGGCCCTGATCAGCTCGCAAGCTGGAGCCCAGAGGCTCTACTCCTTGCCCCGGTATGGGCAGTTCTTGTTCATCAAGGTGGGGACCAGCGATGAGCAGCGCCAACGCCGGTTCGAAGATGCGGCACTCTATCTCACCATCCGCGCAACCGGTTGCGACAACGGGAGCCAACCAGCTGGTCCGGGTAAAGATGGGCCGCATGATTTCCAATCGGACGTGGCCAGGGAAGATGAGGCCTTCGTCGTCGTCGTCCGCCCAGACATGTACATCGGTTATGTGGGTAATGAGGCTGGGGCGGACGAATACATAGCCGGCGTCTTGGCGAAGACGAACGTGTAAATGGTGTAAACAGGCATGTATGTACCTACACAGTAGGTCCATATGGACATTGATACGTAGATGCGGCCGGCCAGCAGGATGGAAGGAGAATCACTCAGACCATTCCGGGCCCAGCCAGGAACCCCAAAAAGACCAGGAGAAAGCTCTGCAAGGACCCAATGGTCGACACCTCGAAATGTGTCCTGGAGGCCAGCAGGTCCGTCTCGTAAAAGGTCTGAAAGCTACCGTAGCTGGATAGGAGTCCTGTTCAAGGTGAGCCAACAATGTTCTCGACATGGTTATGTCATCGGGAGACCAACCCCAGGTGTTGAAGTAGATGCAAAATGCACCCAGGACTTGGAGCCAGGCCTGAGCACCTCCATTCGGGATCGCTTGCGGGGTCTGCTGCAGTGCTCGTGCTGGCACTTCAGCGTCTGCTTTGGTGTCGGCCATGATCTCTAGGTGTGAATTGTAGGTAGAGAGTCCCTCCCGTCTTGAGGTAGATGACAAGTCCCCGGCACGACCAGCCGCCGGCGACGACCAAGGCCTCTCGGACAGCGTGCGGAAACTTTCCTTTCCCCTTTTCCGTCTTTCTCCTCCCTTGCTCTCTATCCCCTCCCCTCTCTGGCCGAGTGAGCGGATGCTTGTACCTCGAGAAAGGGGATCAGCCCCTTGGCGTTCTGTTGTCAATGTGCGTCAGAGACGACAAGCCTGTTTCTCAATCCCGCGAGCCACGACGATCGAGGCAGAACAGAACGGAAGTCGCGCAGAGTTGGAGTGATTTGGGCCATTACGACTCGTGCGATGCGTACGCCTCGCAGGATATACCCCATGCAACACCACAAGACAAACGAATCATCCAGATTGGCGTAATCTTGCTCGCTGGCCGACAGCTGCCTGCCAAGCCCGCCTGGCAGACGCAGGCCAGGTTCGTCCGCATTCAACTTTTCCCAGTCGGCCGATTGCCGACAGCAGTGAATCAACGGCTTCTCACTTTTTCCTTGTCGGTTCCAGGGTCCTATTCGGACTGCCAGGGGTCCCTGAAGCCTCCCCACCGAATCATGCAAGCCACCGGCGAAGACACCACTAGGGGAATATCCCAGAGAAAGGTTATTTACTAGCCTGCCGAGCCTGCAGTATTATTATATATCAATCAGATATTTATGATCCACATACTCCGCCGCCGCGATCCCTGTGATAGAAGATAGTCGATACGTAAACATGCAACATCGTACAATTTTGGACATCTCGCCATCTCGCCACGGTCCTTTTCTGATGGGCGGCAACCGGCGACCGGCAGCGCCGTCTGCCTACATACAGATTAGAGCAGATAGAGGCACCGAGAGGATCTGGGAGCCAAGATCCCTCGGCATCGCCCTCTCATAGCTCCATTCTTCCAACGCATCGGGTATAGAGGATTCATTGCCCATCTACGCATGTATCATGTAAGGTTGCAACTAGCCTTTGTGTATGCTTTTCCGCCCGCGACTCTGCGCTAGGGATGCATCCGCGAATGTCATCGACCCCTGTGCTGAATTCGCTACACGTACAAACTACACCTTACACGGTCACCTAACCTACATACATACTGCTTGCAGCAACCGCTTCCACGTCCCCGGTCCATGTGTGTGGGTTACTGACAAATTGCAAAGCAGAAACCTCGTGTTATCACGGCGCCAGCACGAGGTCTATGATGCAGGATATGCGCGGCACCTTCTGATCGCCGGCTCGTTCTTGATCGTTGTTGGAACCATAGCCCAGAGCTTTTGCTACGAGCTGTGGCACCTTTTGCTGGCCCAGGGAATATGCATAGGCGTTGGATGTGGCTGTCTTGCTGTCTTGAGCGTCGCCATACCGTCTCTGTGGTTTAGCACAAGACTGCCTCTAGCAAACGCACTGGCAGCCACTGGCAGCGGACTGGGAGGGTAAGACACGCCCCGTTGCCTTCTTCTTGTCTCTTGAGCTGGCTGATGACTGACTTGTGGACAAGGGTCGTCTATCCAATACTCATCCGTAACCTCCTTCCCTCGGTTGGCTTTGGATGGACCGTACGAGCCATAGCGCTCATCGTCCTAGTGTTGCTGGGGTTCGCCGTCTGCGTCGTCCGCATCCCTCCATCGTCGTCCAAGCGGCGGCGGCGGTTTTTGGATCGTGCTTCTCTCAGCGACTGGCCGTACGTGCTATTTGTGCTGGGTTGCTTCACCGTCTTTCTCGGCATGTACACGCCATTCTTCTATGTCCAGAGTTATGCCATAGAAGGCACGAGTACCTCATCGGACGTGGCCTTTTATATTGTTACGGCCATGAACCTCGCCTCGATCCCGGGGCGCATCATCCCGGGACTGCTCGCCCAAAGATTCCAGCCGCTGAGCATGATCATCGGCACCGGCATTGTGCTGGCCGCCTGTGGGCTGGGCCTGCTAGGGGCGAAAACGACGGTGAGCGTCTTTGCCGTGTCGATTCTCTACGGCTTCTTCACTGGGTCGTTCTTTGCCCTGCAGCCGACCATCTTCGTGCGCCTCACTAGTGACATGAAGGTGCTCGGAACGCGGTTCGGAATGGCGTTCACGGTCATGTCGGTGGCGCTCCTGTTCGGCTCGCCCATCAGCGGTGCTCTCCAGGATACGTATGGCTACTGGGCATCTTGGGCGTGGGTCGGAGCGACCATTCTAGCGGGTGCCGCCAGCATCGGCGTAGCGAAGGTGATACAGGGCAGAAGGGTTGCCGCGGCAAAGGCTTGATGATTACAGTCGCTCTCTGTCTAGATCAGGTGCCTACCTACCCAAGGAAGTTCTTCCTGTCATGAGTTCGGTTCGATAATAAATCATCCTTTCAAATATAACTCCACGAACTGTTAGAGCGCAAGTTATCACGAACGTGGTAGGTATAGTCAGTCTGTATATCAACGAGAAAGCTTAGCCCATGCCAATATTGGTGTCCTCTTTCCCCACCTCTCTCACTCTTTTTCCACTCCATTTCCCCAGTCCATCCGAATCAAGCGTATTTCCAACCTTCTTGAGTAAGGTATCCTACCTAGGTTACTAACCTACGTCAGTTTAGATGATCTGCCTTGCCCAGAACATGACAGGCGCGGGCGCTAGGCCGTATGCAGGTCCGGTGACGCTAAGAAAACGACAATATTGACAAAAACATTATCACAATCCCGTCATTTGCGCCGTTACGTCACTACCGAGTACATGTAGGTCACCAGAGACATTCTGCGCTGGCAACAAATCAGCAACGACTCTGTGACTGACAGACCAGCATCGGCATCACTTGCATACAGCCTCTACCAAGCCCAGCCCCCGCGATCAGATAAGAACGACTCTGACGGTTCCCGGCTTCGTGTCTGTCTGTCTGTCTGTCTTCTTGCTGCCGTCGATCGTCAAGTGGACTGCTTGCTGACTCTGCATTTTCGTGCAACAACCATGACCTGTGACTGAAGGAGCAATAGCAACCAAGACACCAACTACGGCAACTGCGGTGCCTGCCTGCCTGCCTGCTTCTTCTTGAAAGTTGCCGACATCTTAACCTGGGTCGTTTCGCTCGCTCGTCATGGCGCCCAACCCAATCATCATATCCCGCAAACCTGTGCCCAGGCCCTCGCCGCGAGATGTCCACGAATCGCCACGGCCCGACAGCAGAGGTCATCTGAATGCCCTGTTCGCCGCCTCCATCGTGGCTATACTCGTCGCAAACGTGTCCTGGGCCCGCCGCTGGCTGTCTTCAGGCGCAGCCGTCGAGTCTCTCCTCGTCATCTATGCCAACGGTCACCCCGACAGGATCTTTCCCACGGTGCCACTGTGGACGCTGCTCTCTACGCTTAATCTCACCTACGCAATCTGTTCTACTTCATGGTTGCTTCATGCTCTGTTTGCAGGCATTTGTTATGTCTCCATACTGCTCACGAGTCTGGCTCAGTTCCCTGCCGTTGGTACCGTGTGTCGTAAGTTCTTGAGGAGGACGCTGGGCAAGGATCCTCACTTCATCAGGGACCAGTTGGCCCTTTTCAACCTGCCGGCATTGGAGATCGATACCGAAGTAAATGGCTTGTTCGTGATTAGGGGCGTAACAATCAGCTTCTCGTCACTCACCATCGTTGCGCATGGCATAGAAGTCGGTATGCTACTGTCCAAAACAAATACCCCATCTGCTTGCATCATGTTTTGAGAATTCTGACTCTTGGGCCAGGTATAAAACTTACCAAGGACATTGAGCTTGCCATCTGCGTCGACCAAGTCACCGTGAGCCTGTTCCGCCGCATTGAAATTGGGGACGTGTTCGCAAATGTCAAGGGCGGCCAGTTCGAGATGACACTGGGCGAGCTCGAGGAAGAGGCGGCTGACGACGCCAGTGTCGACAGTATCTTCCTCGGCGACACACCACTGCTTCGAGCTGCCACGGCTGGATCCGGAAGCTTCAAGGATCGACCTAGACTCAGAGAGTCCTTTACTGGGGGCAGCTTTATTCGAGACACCTCGGCGCAGGACGGATATCAGAGCATGACGAAGCTGTCGCCCGACGACGAGCTTGCAGACAAGGAGTACCGCAAGAGGCTGGAGGACATACGCACCTCCAGCTCCATCTACCAGTCCCGCCAACAGGCCCGAAAGAGAAGCCTGGAGGATGCCGATGTCAAGCTCGACAGCGACAACGACATGCGAGCGGCTATCGCAGCCGAGCTCCATGTCTTCCCCTCCATTGCTCACCCGCCCTCGCGCTCGGTGCGAGTGACGACGCTCCAGACTCTTTCCCCGCCGTATATGCGCCGGTTCATGCATCGTATGCCGTTTCTGCTGAGACTTCTCCTCGCGCCGCTTAGTTATTTCCATCCCATCAGCTTCGCATCCATCAACGCGGCGGGTTCCGGCCAGTGGTTGTCGGAGCTGTTGAAGCAGGAAATCTTCAAGCAGTACCTGGAGACAAGCGCCGAGCTCCGAAGGCTGCACCGAAGAGTCTCGACCTGGCTGGCAGATGCTACCTTCTGCTTGCAGTTGACCGACATTGATGCGCTTGGGTCCGTCCCCCTGAGCACGGCATTCGACATTGTCGCATACCTCAAGTTCAACGATGTCATGGCGTATCGAACGACGCAGCCTTCCGGCGCTGTCACTCAGGTGGTTCGTCTTGGAGGGGCGGATGCCACCTTCACGATCCCTACATTCCTTTTGCCCCATCATGAACATCTCATCCCCCCAAAGCCAGCACCAGCCGATGAAGAAAGGCTCAAGGTGGAGGTGGTCGAGGCAGACGGGATCCCCAAGACGACACAGGCAGAGGAGGATCTTGAAAAGTTGCAAAAGGACGAGTCTTCCATCGCCATGAGTGTCCATGCCAGTCTGCCAGCGAGCTTTGATCAGACCATGCTGAACTTCATCGCAGCGCTTGTGAAAGCTACCAAGATTGTCGAGATTGAAAAGGAAATTGCAGAAGTCGAGCAAAGACGAGAAAGAAGCAACACGGAGAGCAGCATTCCAAACTCGCCAAACTCTGATACCGAGGGTTCACTGCCTGGAAGTCCAACAAAGGCCAAATTCGGCCTCAAGGAGGTTGCCGGATTCAAGGTCATGGCACATAATATAAGACAGAACCTCAAGGACGGGTCATACAACACGTCGATCAAGGAATTTGCCAAGGAACTGCACCAGAACACCAAGGACGGAATGAAGAAGGCCGTCGTCGGTGGTCTCGTCAACGATCGTTGGATCGCCAAGATCGTAGGCAAGACGGCTGCCGCACTGCAGAAGGCTCAGGGTGACGTTGGCTATAGCGGGGGCATCCCGATTCCTTTGGAGCCATATCGAGGGCCGGCGGACCTACCATCAAAGCTATTGCCATGAGTGACGCATCTTGGTTGCGACTATAATTTATTTGATACCCCGTACAATATTTTGTTTACAAGTTCTCTGTGGCGCCGCCCCAAGACCCGCAAGTGTCAACTGAGTAGTAACATTCCCCGCCAGGTACAGATTATCGTGTACAATGACTTGAATTTCAACTCCTAAGCATTGCAGTATCTACCTAACCTAGGTACCTGCGGTCCAGAGGAGATCAGCAAAAACCCGCAGTATGATTCGTGTTCTCTGCATCGGTGTCCGCTCGGTCCCATAAACGCTGCTCTCGCGTGCGATGGTCTCAAATGGCGTCATCGTCCGCCCTGGTCATTGATCATGATGCTCTGGACAAGCACATGTGGGTTCTATCCTGCCTCTGGTTCTCTTTGGAGCGGTATTTATACTGACATCTTCCGCGGTACTACTATTTCAAAAGAACAGGGTTTCTCGTCATAGGATGAACTTCTTCAAGTTACTGCAATACGGCTCGAGTCCCCAGCTCTGATATGCGAAATTATTTCAGCTCATCTAGCTGTTGGTAGGCACCATTGATATTTATCAAACGGTCATATCAAAGACGCAAATTATATACTCCCAAATGCCTGTAGAGGAGAGGAGCCTCATACGTGATTGTAATACATGTGGCGTCATCAAACCCCATCCTTATCTTCGTGCGACTTCGGGAGGCAAATTTCCATATACCTTAGATTGGCTGTTCTCGCCTGAGCAGTATATATGCGTGTGCTTCAGTGAGACACATGATCTGAATCGTTCGCGGATTTGTCGTTTCTTTTCTTTCCATCAGTCTTGCGAACAGATTGTGTGCCGTTCTCCAACGTACAACAGGTATCAACAGACATGCCGTCACCGCACCATCGTGTGGCAGTCATCGGCGCTGGCCCTTCCGGCGCCATTGCAACTGATGCTCTTGTGAAGGAACAGGCCTTTGACACGATCTGTGTCTTCGACCGGCGCGCCGGTATAGGTGGCACCGTAAGTTTGTTCCAGTCTTGCTATTCTTGACTTGCCTGTCAGATAGCCCACACGCAGATGGCCAAGCGAGACTTCCATGAAGAATAATGTATATCCTCGGTGACCATATTTGCTAATTTCATATTACTTGTAGTGGATTCATACGCCGCACCTCCCAGCAGCGATTCCGTCACTTCGGGAGATTCTGTCTGGGACTGCAGACAAGGCAGTCGCTATTCCTGAGGTTCTGCCGGCGGTGACTCAGGTATCTGAGGAGGTGAACGGCTATCAGCTCCGGTTCTCGGATACGGCCATCCATGAGAATCTACACAGCAACATCACGCCCGAGATCATGTCCTTTTCTACCCATCCATTTCCCAACATTCTCTCCTCCCGTACTCTTTCGGAGTACGGGCCCAAGGCGCCCTTTCGCCATCACACCGTCATCAGAGACTGGGTCGAGGATATTTTCAAGTCCAACGGGCACGAAAAGCTCCTGGAACTGAGCACCACGGTCGAGCGCGCCGTCAAGACGGGAGGAGAATGGATTCTCACGCTCAGGAAGGAGGTCAATGGGCGTAACTACTGGTGGCGTGAGAAATTCGATGCGCTCGTCGTCGCCACCGGGCATTACAACATCCCTTGGTTCCCAGAAATCGACGGCCTACTTGACTGGGAGCAAAAGTTTCCTGGAAGCGTGGTGCATAGTAAGCACTTCAGGGGACCAAAGAGATTCGAAGGCAAGGTAAGTCAGATGTCAGCCGATTTGATTTTCTTTTTCCCCGGTGACAAGAAGGGAGTCATGCCGCAAGCCATGCTGACAACGCCAATCAGAAAGTTCTCGTCGTGGGAGGGTCGGTCTCATCCCACGAGATCATCCATGAGATCCTCGAGGTAGCTCAGGCGCCAGTGTACGCGGCGATTCGGGGCGAGCCTATTCCTGCCTTCGGCTGGGTTCCCTTTGAGCACCCCAAGATTGAGGTACGGCAGCAGCAGATCAGCCGACTGGACGCGGCGGCGGGCCGAGTTCACTTCGCCGACGGGACCTACTTGGACAACCTGGACCACATTGTTTTCGGGACCGGCTACACCTTCAGCTTTCCCTTCCTGCCGCACGTCCAGGAGCGCGTGAGCACTGCCTACCGGCGACTTCCGGGCGTCTGGCAGCATACGTGGGATATCGAGGATCCTTCGCTGACCTTTGTGGGCATGGTATGACGACTCACTTCTCTCTTCTCTCTCATTCCCCCTGATCCGATTCGCTGACTCCAAGACCAGCTTGGTGGTGGTTTCACCTTTCGTGTATATGAGTATCAGGCAGTCGCTGTTGCCCGACACCTGGCCGGCAGAGCCCGTCCTCTGCCCCCGGTTGCCGAGCAGTTGGACTGGGAGCGCAGCCGCGTCGCCGAAAAGAAGGGCGGCAAGGATTACTACTCCATCGCCCCCAATTACGAAGAGTTTTTCGAACTATTGAGGGCAATCGCTGGAGATCCTGCCAACGGTACGACAGGACGAAAGCTGGAGCCGTTTAGGAAAGATTGGCTAGACTCGTGGAGTGGCATGGTCAGCCATAGACTTGAAGGTTGGAAAAGAAAGAGGAAGAGGGCCGAGGACCAGCGTGGTCTTGTGAATGCCAAGGCGAGATTGTAGTCCGGGCATCACGACTTTAGTAGATAAAGGCGCCTTCAAGTCGATCTTTTGTCTGCCGGATGACTGGCAACTTGTTTGTTGATACAACCCACCATGACCACACTTGAGGCCATCATCTAGATGGTACCGGGATCATGGCGTAAAACACGGATAGCTCAGGGCATATCGGAAAGCTCCTAGACACCGCGTAGTTGATCGTTCGTAGATGGATATCAATGTCGCCAACTCGTGTAGCTAGGTAGGTACCTAGGTGTTTTGGTTTTCATTTGACCCAGCGTGAACAGCTTCCCCTTCGTGATTTTTCGTTCTATTATTATTTACCTCAGACTTGGCAACGCTGAGCCGGCAAACAACTTACTTCCGCGTCCTAGGAGACTCCTGCGCGTCAAAGCTGCCCGTTGAAGTATTGATGCCCTGATCATCCGACTGGGTCCTCCTCCAGGCCACTGCCTCAATGTCGCGCTCAACTCCTCCTGGCACGCTCATCCAAGCTGTGCAATGCTGACTGGTCCAATAATCTGAAAACAAGAATACACTCGTGAATGTTGGGGTATTATGTGTAGCCTTTTCCTTTTCCATCCCCCATTTTTCCCCTTCCCTTCCTCCCTCTCTCTCTTCTGTCCACTCTCGACCTTGAATCATAACCACGCCTAAAACTTTTTTTGCATCTCGACCCCTTGGACCTCAGCCGATAGGACCATCCCTTTTGTGAATCCACCTGGAAACCGAGGCGGCTCATGTGCATGAATGAAAGGATATCAAGAACACCTAGAAACACCCAACGCAATGCCGCCGCAAAAATCAGAACTCGAGCTTTTCAAAGCCGCGCTCGACACATGATGCCGATGAAAACGAAGAATGCCCCCAAGAGCCGTCGTGCCATGCCATGCAAGAAAAAAAGAAGAAAAGGAAACTCAAAATCATTCCTTCGCACCTGTATCGACTTGTGCAGTCCGGTGGCTATCATCACGTCATAAAAATTTTGGGGTGCGCGAGCACGTCTCCAAGCTCATCCTACACCATCGAATCTTGGAAATTGGGCTCGAAAGAAGGCACTTGTGGCACCACGTCCAGTGACCTGCCGAATTGTGGTATCCAACGGCGGGTCACGCTGGGCAATCCAGCACCATTAGGCTGGACGACCTCCTCTTGCCAGTTCAGATCATCCCAACACTCGACAACGTCGTAGGGTCGAAGAGCTGAGAGGCGCTGCTGGATCTCATTGGAGCCCGGTACAAGGCCCATGCGTACTGCTTCCACAGCTCGCGAGCGCCTGGCCTCTCGCTCGGCGACAACGACAGCCAGCGCATGATATCGATCTGGAGCCGTGTTCCATGCTTGAGGGTTGTTACCTTCCGAAGCCAGTACATACCGGAGATCTCCAAAAGGAAGGTTCAGCAGGACTCTCGACAGCTGAGCAGAGCACTTAGCCGGCTCACGCGGAGCCGCTGCAGCGTCCTCCTCGGGGAACTTCGGGGGAAGATCGCCGAATTTGATAACAGATAGGCGGTTGCCCTTGGACAATCTGCGAACAGAAGTGCCGCGGGCAATTGCAGGTGCCGACTGTGCGGGAGCCTGGAGCACATCTGCTACGACGGTAGGTATGCGTGAGAAGTTGGGCGGGTTGGTGGCGGTGGTGTCGAGTTGGAAATTGGGAGGGAAGCAGTTGATCAGGAAATTCGCGATAGACGCCATGAGGATTCTAACCTCACGACCATATGCGAAGTCGATGTCAGCCCAATCGTTGCCATCTTCTCCAACGAAGTGGCGCGATACAGCACCCTCCATGGCAAAGGCGAGGGCCTCCTCAATGGTGTGCCACTGGACCATGCCTGCTGCAATCTGCAGGCCTCGCAGCAGCACATCGCTCATCTCCAACAGATGACCAGCGGCGGCGTAACCAAGGCAGAATCTGAACTGTGCAATATTACCGAGTCCAAAGTCGGCGCCATTGGGGTTCAAGGGAGGACTGAACAAGGGATGCATGTAGAGTCGTTGAACGGCCATGAACCAGGCATCTGATCTCAGGTATCGGTCAGCTGCGTTGACCGTGATGATGTGGGAGCCCGGGTCGGCAGCCCTGGCGATCATGATGTACTGCTTGAGAGCTGGGCTCCGGGCGAGGATCAGCTTGTGCGCATGGATCCTGGCCGTCGGCTGAGCATTGTCGGGAAACTTGAGCTCCAATGTGCAGTCTGCCAGATCGGCCGAGTTGAACTGATTCTGGAAGAACATGACGCTCTCCATGAGCTCCTCCTCCATGCCTGGCTGGCGCGGGAAGGGCTGGGACCCAGCGAAGGGCTGCATCGGGTGGACACTGTGAGGGCGGCTGTTCCTAGGGTCGCGGTCAAATCCATAGCCATTAGGACGGAACGGCGCGATGCTGTCGGGGCCATTGAAATCTCCTGAGGCATGAGAACCATGGAAGCTGTGAGGCGTGGGAGGCTCAAATTGGCCGGAACTCGGCGGTAGACCGTCCAGTGGTGCTCTGTGAACCGGCAAGCCAGCGGGCATGGACGCATACGAGTCCATGCCGTTCATATGCTCGGCGCCGGGCCGGAGAGGCGTGATCGGAGCCGCGTAGTTGGCGCCGTTCCTCTCGATATGACCCGTGTGCATATGTTGGCCGTTGGCAGGCATGTTCGTCTTATGACCATCACCACCAACTCCGTTGATGAGCGGTCTATGGTGCTGCTGCGGCGGCGGCGGCATGAATGCGCCAGAAGCAGGCGAAGGAGTATGCGAATCCGGCGTGGGGACCCCACCAAACATGATACCGGTTCCGTTAGGATGGGCGTAGTTATGGGTGTATAGCGAAGCGGGATGAGGCACATGAGGAATGGGGGCCTCGTTGCCGTTGGTGTCGAACCTGGGATGGCCCACAACATGAGAGTCGGTCGGCTTCACCAGATTGTCGGGTTGGCGAGGTGGGACGGCAGCACCTGAAGAAAAGCGCGTTAGTTCTCAATTCGGGGCATTGTAGAGAAGCAAAGCAGAACAGCAGGTGTGAAACAGTGAAGTACATGGGACCATTACCATTGAGCGGCTCGCGCAAGGGCAGGCCGACGGGAATCTCAAAGTCGCCCACAACAGAGGGAGCGTTCGAGGCATGGGCGGAAGTGGATGACGATACCGAGGTGGGGTTGTGCAGATGATGAGGGCGAGGGTTGGCGACGCCGTTGGCAAGACGCTCTGGGCCGTTTACTGATTGGAACGCGGGGACAGATTTGTGTGCATGCTCGGTAGAACCATTTGGTGTAGCATTGTTCGTAGGAGAATGCAACATATCGCGATAGTGGGTATTGTTCTTGTTCTTGTCGTGGTCGCCATTGTGGCCAGCATTGGTGGGCGTGGCTGCGGCGGCTGCGGCGGCGGCAGCAGCGGGCTTCTCCACCTGAGTGCCGTTGAGCTTGCCGTTGGGGTCGTTCTGCTTGTTGCGTCTGGGGCGCTGGCGATGAGGCATGGCGGCGGGATCCTCGGTGGCGGCAGTCTGTTGATCGATCAAGGCGGCTTCAAGAGAGGCAACGGGCGGGCGGCCGGAGGTCGAGGCGGCGGGAGCGTGTCGTGAGGCATTGCGACTGCCATTGAACCGATTGGCAGTGTTGTTGTTATTATTGCCGGTGCCGGGATTGCTGCTGTTGCCGCCGAGCTTCTTGTTGATGGTGCTGTTGCTCGAGGACTGACGCTTGATCATGGGCAGCGGGATGGCAGGCACGACAGCAGGACGGACGAGAGGTGCGGCGGCGGCGGCGGGGGCAGGCGGCTTCTTCGCGATGGCAGAGCCGGCGACAGTAGTAGGGCTGGCAGCAGAAGCAGCAACAGTGGTTGCAGCAGCAGCAGAAGCAGCAGCAGACGACTGGTGCTGCTGTCGTTGCTGCTGCTGGTGCTGCTGCTTCTGTGGCGGCTGCTTGGTGGCCTGACCACCCTTTGGGGGCGCCATGATTAGGGGGAGGGAGCGACGATGTGAGGACCGTCAGCCAGGCAGTCCGAGGGTCGCGGGTTTGGTGTGGTGATGGAGGAAGGAGAAAACTCGCGGCCTGAGCTGTTTGCAACAAAGCAGCAGCTACTGACTGTGTCAATTTTTTGGAGTCCGAAATCCGGGGATTAGGATTGGGGAGGCACGAGCGTCAAGTCAGTCCCTTGGCTTGGGTCGAATGCGGGCGGCCTGGCAGAGCTGGGAGAGAGGGAGAAAAAAAAATCGTTAGCTGGCGGCCGTTTGACAGCCACACCTGGAGGGGAGGGGGGTAAAGCGAGAGAGAGAGAGAGAGAAAAATTGAGGGACCTAACAACGTTGGTGTCAAGGAAGAGCTCACAAACGCCTAACGCTAGGTGCCTGGTACGCCTATCACCTTAATTACCATAGCTCTCAAGGATTGGATTGATGTATCATCACATTTGATACACATACATGGGGATTTCTGATTTCCTTTCTCACCCTTTCTACACTCATATTTCGATTGGATTTTTATCTGATTTTGTCTTTATTTTGCCTGTGGTTACGTGCTGTATGCGGTCGGGACATGGATCTCTTTGTTTCCTTTGAACCTACCAGTGACACCAATTCCCGGTCATTACCTAGGTACGTACCTACCTAGGTCAAAAATAAAAGTGGAGATTTGTATTTCTGCTGGTTGAACCCTCCAGGGATCAGCCAGATCCAGCTTGCCGGTACACCTAATAAAGATACAGTACCACTCAGACCGCGAGGTGTATCATTGACGATGGGCGAGCAGTATAGTATTAATCAATTCGTATGGCTAACCTATTGCAGTCGGTAGCTACCTAGTCAGCCTAGGTCTCTTGACTAGTAATCAAATGCAGGATATCTAGGAATCACAAAACACGCCGCTGCTTGCTTCTACCATATGCAGCTTCTTCTGTTCAGACTTCAAAGACTTCCTCCAGATACTGTAAGTAGGCCACGGACCTCAGGTTGACTCGTCCAAAGGGACTTGCAGTACCTACCCGCTACCTGCAAGAAAGAGGCTCGTCTGGGCATCACATTTTCATTCGTCAGTCCCATGTGACGGGCGACAAAGTTGAGCCGCTTTGGCTGCCTAGGTATGGAGATCCGGCTGGGGCGCCAATTCATCCTTTGATACCTTGCAGCCCCCCTGAACACCTTAATAACCGACCATCACCCGGAACCTACCTAACCTACATTACTCTACCAAGCTGGTTCACCTTGCCCATAGTGGCGCCGGGGATAAGGTTAAGTATGAGATGAGCCATGTATCTTTGTTTCCAGTGTTTTGTTTATGTCCCCTCATGCTTGCATGTTGTCATGCACCAACATGCTTCGTGTCGGCAACAAAGCGGTGGGCTGATGTCAAGAAATCAACTCCTGCCTCGATAATCATCATCACGATGGATGCTCATGTTCAAGCTCAACGGGAGAACTATTGGGTGCGCAGGTACTTTCTTGAGGCGAACGGTTCGATACCATACCTAGGTGTCCGTATCCCGTGGGGACCAATCATGTATGATCTCATGGCCAGATGCAGCAACGAACGGAGCCACAACTTAAGCTCGCATTGCTACCTAGACAGGTACCGGTTCCCGACCTTGTGACTAGAAGCTGCCTACCTCGTACCTAGGCATGTATTATTGACCTATATTAGTCCGCACCGTGCTGCTGCGTGTTGCCGATTGATCTGTGCTGCTGCTTGGCCTGTACGAGGTACGACTGAGTAATACCAGACCTACCTGTGTACCTATCTGTTGCTACCCCGCGCCTGCGTCATTCATCACCTCTAGTTAGTACTTCGTATACTACTGGCCTAGGTTACCCGATTAGGCACTTTTCGGTATTTGCGCGCGGACTTAAGAGTCACTAAAGACCACCCGCTCCACCGTCAGCGACTCCGCTCTCCGTCGAGATTCATCTCTATCGGCCGAGAAGGGAGCAAACTGATGTTGTTGCTACACGTATAAATCTCTCGTCCATCTCCTCGCTACATGCGGTTATAAGATAGATAGTATCGGATTGCACGTCAATTTACAAGAAATACCACCGCTTCAGCAAGCCCTCTCCCTGCAGATTGCAACCACAAACAAGCCGTCGAGGAATAACTGCGTCCATCATCAACATGTCTTCCGATAAAGATGTCATTCTCGTCACTGGCGGTCAGTTCCTTTTTTTTTTTTTTTTTTTTTTTTTTTGCTCTGTGGTTCCGTCCTGCTCACATCGCATTGTCTAGGCAACACTGGTCTAGGGTGGGAGATCGTTCGTGCGCTGGCCGGCACATCCACCGCGTATGAGATTATCGTCGGCTGTCGCACAGTTTCCAAGGGAGAAGAGGCCATCTCTTCTGTCAAGCAAGCACAGCCCTCGACCACGTCTTCCTTTAGTACTCTCCAGGTCGATTTGTCGTCAGACTCCTCCCTCGAGAAAGCTGTCGAGAGCATCACGGCCAGATACGGACGGCTCGACGTGCTTGTCAACAACGGCGGTGGTTCCTTTGACCAGGATATCGCCAGTGGCCGTTCCAGTATCCGAGATGCCTTCAACAAGAGCTGGGATACCAACGTTTCCGGTACTCACGTCCTGACCACGCTGGCCATACCCCTGCTGTTGAAGTCCAAGGATCCGCGCCTTCTCTTCATCACGAGTGGCACGGCTTCCGTCACGGAGACAGAAAAGATGGATACCGAGATGCAGAAGCGGTTAAAGTAGGTTCATTGCACATCCGAT
This sequence comes from Pestalotiopsis sp. JCM 9685, assembly GCA_001599175.1. Taxonomy (NCBI): domain Eukaryota; kingdom Fungi; phylum Ascomycota; class Sordariomycetes; order Amphisphaeriales; family Sporocadaceae; genus Pestalotiopsis; species Pestalotiopsis sp. JCM 9685. The sequence continues at coordinate 5,587,411 of BCGF01000005.1, read as the reverse complement.
CACCCCTGACTGTGGAATGAAGGATGAATCCACGAGCGAGACCACTTGGACTGATTCAGCAAACATTAGTGCCTCTCCGCCCGCAGGCTGGCCCAAGCCTCCCGTCGGCTTGAATAACACGGCTTATCGCAGCAGCAAGACGGGTCTGAATATGCTCATGCGTGAGTGGAGAAGACTGCTCTTGAACGATGGTGTCAAGGTCTGGGCCATCAGTCCAGGCTTCTTGGCTACTGGGTTGGCTGGCGCAGGCGCAGAGAAGTTGAAACAGGTATGCGGTTCCAGTTCTGGACTTTCAGTTCAGCATAACTTTTCAATGGCTAACATGTATGGAGATGGGCGCTCTGGATCCGTCGATCGGTGGAGAGTTTGTAAAGGACGTGATCCAAGGCAAGCGAGATGAGCATGTGGGCAAGATCATCAGGAAATCCGAGATACAGCCTTGGTAAGTTGGAAGGGAATCTCTCACGAGGACCGCCGGAGGTCTGTCTGTATAAATTTTGGTTCATGCAGATCTGGCACGGCATATATCTGCAGCTTACCCTGTGTTCATGGAGCTCATTGGATGAGTCCCGTGGCATAAAACATGATCTCTGCCGCACTCCTCGCCACCGTACTCCATGTGACGGACCGCGGCGATGATCAAGTGCGTAGTACATTTAGTAGTTTGATCGAATACACATAAATGCCGATTTATTGATGGGGTGGTACCCGAAATAAACTGAAGAGTGCAGTGAAAAGCAACAATGAAAGTGATACACACAAGAACTAATCCTAACCATGAAGTTGTAAAACAGCCGCGACTTCTTCTTACAAAGCTGGCAGACAAAAGGTCGCTGCGGCCAAAGTATCCATCCATCTTGCATTCTGAATTCATACACAATTACCATTTTCAAAGGTCCAGTCTTGATGGTCTACAGTGCTCCATTTTGGCAATTATCTGAACTTGGGCACTGGTAATCGGCAAAGACCGTCGGATTGCCGACACTGGGTAAGACATTCCCGGAGAATAAAGTCAGAACATTGCCTAGAGGCTGATTAGCTACCGGCGCCATTACAGTCGGGGATCAGTCCTCTACCTACCGGCTGGGGCGTAGTTGCAGACCGAAAACCAAGGCGATATTCCGCCACCAGTATTTTTCAGGCCCGTCGCGGAACAATCCTGCGTGTAGCAGCCTACGGACGTGGTAGAACTCCACTACAACATATAGAGTCAGCAGTCGCCTCGAATCGCTGGGGGGCCCTCTCTTGACACCTTGAAGGCGACAGGGTTTGCCCCCGGCTGTCGTCCGAACGGTCGACAGTCGGCATGAAGGGTTACTTACAACAATCTGAGAAAAGTGTCCCCATAGACCGACCTCGGTCGTATTGGGCTCCTTGCCATATGCTGTATAGTGATTCACTTCGCTGTTGTAGAAACCCTCAGTGATCAAGAAGCCCATTGCATTCGGACTAAACCCGGCCCCGATATTCTGGCCATACCCTCCGCCATTGACACTCGTGTTGTGCCTATAGTCGCAGGACTCGGCAATGATGCGCGCCGTATACGCGAGACTTTGACTCCACTGCACGGCCGGGGCTTGTGATATGAACGTCAGCGAACATGCCATCTTCATTATTTACGTCCGTGGGTACACACCAGAATGATTCGTGCGATGGACGTTGTGATGGCGAATCACAGTATCGATGTAGGCTTGGTTGGTGACTGCCGGTACGACCTGGCTTGTGCTTGTAGCGGCGGTCGTGGGAATGGTGGTACTTTCAGAACCGGTCTCCGCGAGAGTCGTCGACGACTCAGTCAAGACGGCAGACTCCAGAGTGGTAGACGCGGCAGGCATCAATTCCTGTATACTAGATGCCAGAGTAGTGGGCTCCAAGATGGTCGGATCCGGAGTGAGAGATGCCAGGGTATCGGTAGTCAAAGTGACATCGTTGGACAGGGTAGACGCGACGCTGCTCTGCGTGATGGACTCTGACTCTTCCATGGACGATGCTATACAGTGTCAACAGCCATGCATGCAACACATGAGAACGTCTTGAATGACTTACTGAGTCGAGACTTTGTGCATTTCTTGGCCTCTGCCAGGGGCAGGGATAGGACCAACGAGCAGCGCACGAGCGCAGCAAAGGTAATTTGCATCTTGACGATTACAAGCACCGGATGACACGACAAGGAGCAGACATGCATTCAGACTTGGCCTTTGGCACGGGAATGAGGCGATATTTAAGTATTTTCTCTTTACAATCCTCTCAGTGTCGCAAACACGATGAGAATTCCTCACCAAATCACCATGTCTCAGTCGAGCCATGTTGCCATTCCAGTGCATTTTTATTCTTGTCTCACACGTCAGATCGATAGTCTAGAATCTGGATGCCCCTCATCTGCGACCAATCCATCTGGACAAGAAAAACATCGCACCTGTGTCTCATAGACTGGTGACAGAGCTGAAAGATATATCTCATATTGGGCGTTACAAGACCACTATGCATCGAGGCCAAGGATGGAGATCCTGGGGTGATACTGCAAGTCCGGGGTATGAAAGATGACTTGATATTAATTTCATTTGGGAAAATAGATAGAAGCTGGGTCGGCATTATTCTCTCGCGCGTAACGGGTACCCTCATGCCGCCTGCTTGCAGGTCGAGATATCATGGACCGAGTCGTGATGCTGAAAATCACCCACTCCAGCGTGCTCACTTTGCCATGTTTTCTTTGCGTAATCGGAGGATGGTCAGCAAGAAATAGGGAACTTTTTGTCCAAGTATTGCAGGACTGACTCAGGGAGAAACCACGGGGGTGTTGTATGAGACGTCACAAGGGTAGTAATACTATGCAGAGGATCATTCAGCGCTTATCTAATGTCTACGTGTTTGTGCTTTCATTGACGCACGAAATCCCCCCCAATGTGATACTTACAAGGAGACTAACAGGTAGCCATCGATTTTCAATGCTGCCAGTCACACGTTACGTACCTTGTACAGTTGTTTATATATACACAAGCTCAATGATTGTGTAGTCAGGCACCATAGAGCGATTCCTCTGGATTCATGCAATACTTGTATAATTGGCACCCGTGTTACCATCCCGATCAATGATTGCATGATCATCCCTCTCTACCAGAGCACGAAATAGCATGACAAGAGCGGGTGCATCTCATCCACCTCATCCGGCACATTGAGTTCCCTGCGATTGACGAGCGACTCCAAAGTTTCATCCATGTCTCGCCAACGGATGGCCACGTGGAATTGCAAACATCTCGACGGGAGGACGACGTTCAGGGCTAATATGAGTGCTTACCAAGGCACTTTTGTGACTGCTATGGGAAACACCTTATAAACTCGGCAGGCCCATTTGAGCTGTTGCAATAGACAACAGAGCTCTTGCGGCTGTGGTTACATCATGATCAAGACGATGACAGCGACGACCACAGAGCCAGTGTCGCTAGTGCTCACTGGCTGCATAAGCTATTATAAAATTGATGAAGTTATGTGCGGAGATAGCATACGGCTTTCGGTCGGCCGGGACCAAAAATTCCCGAATTAGAAAGTATAGAAGCTCCGATATGCCCGCTTGGATCGGTCTGCCAGCGAATACTTCAAATTACGTTTCTGGACAGTATAAGTATAGATGCGGAGATGTGACTTATTTCCGATTTGAGACCGCTTGCGATCATATACACAAGTCATGACTGCCACGACATATAAAAGACGGCAAGACCTCCACGGAAACTCTGCAACTGGCATCAACTTGGAAAATTTAACACTTCACGGCACACACTGTTCATTCTCAAGACCCCCGAATCATCTGTCGCTCCCCCCTGCATACTGGCTTCAACATGTCTAACGGAGATCAAAATCGGTCCGCAGTTCTGCCGCACCTCAAGGCTCATCCAATGACCATAACCACTTCCGCACTTCCCACACCTGTCGGCAGTGAGGTTCTCATCCGGGTGCGGGCGGTGGCAATAAATCCCGCGGACTGGGCCGTTCAAACCCTTGGTGTGGTAGTGAAGCCGGAATTCTACCCCTATGTGAACGGCTGCGATGTCTCCGGGGAAGTTGTGTCAGTCGGCTCAGCTCAGCAACGCTTCAGAGCCGGTGACCGTGTTACCGCCCTAGCTACTGCTTTCCGGTCCGGCGATACAAGATACGGTGCCTTTCAGGAGTACACGATCGGCACCGAGCCCTTCATGGCCAAGATACCGGACCATGTCGAATTCAGAGAGGCTGCAGTCCTGCCGCTGTGCTTGAGCACCTCTTCCGCCATGCTATTCTCCTCGGAGCTGATGGGCCTGGATCTGCCGAGAGCCGGGATCCCCGTCAATTCCAAAGCCGAAGTCGTACTCGTCTGGGGTGGAAGCTCGAGTATTGGATGCAATGCTATCCAGGCTCTCAAAGCTGCCGGCTATATTGTCGCTGCGACGGCCAGCGAGAGAAATCACGCTTTGTTGCGGGATATGGGTGTCGATTTTGTATTCGACCATCGATCCGAAGTAGTGGTAGACAGCATTGTCGTGGCGCTCGAGTCGGCGAGCAAGTTGGCGGGAGTCTACAACGCCATCATCACCGAGGATACAACCAGAGCCTGCGCGGAGATTGCGAGCCGATTGGATGGGCGGAAGCAGGTTGGGACAGTCCTAGCGCCTGGAATGCCGACTCCTCAAGACGTTCCGGGGGACGTCAGGATTCTCGTCGATACCGTCGGCCAGATGAACCAGCCTGAACTAGGCAGGTCCATATGGGCCGAGTGGTTGTCGGGGGCCTTGGAGGATGGAAGCATGAAGTGCCGGCCATATCCAGAAGTCTGTGGGGCCGGTTTGGAGAAGATACAGGTCGCCGTTGATGCCATTGGAAATGGCGTCAGTGGCAAGAAATTGGTCGTCGAGCTCTGAAGGTCTTTCTAGACCTCGACGTCGTGGCGTGTCAAGGAAAAGCGGCGCTCCTGATGCTCCAGACTTGCGCCAACAAGAAACATCTCAAGCTGAAGGGGGATCCTGATCCTCGAGTGAGTCGACAGTCATATTTTTCCTGAACATGGCGGTCCGGGTCCTTTGAATTGTCTTTGATATTTCCTGAATACCGCAGCTCATATACGAAACATTAATATCAGTCGCTAGCATTGATGAACTTTTTTCTTTCTTCGACTTGACCTCGGAGCTCACGACACATGGCATCGAACAGTTCCTGTAAGCCACTCCGCCAACTATGATCGATTGCTCCAACCGAGTACACGTTGCCTGGCCCAGTCGTCTGCGGGGTTGGAGTGCTCCGCTGTCACAGTCCAGTGCGTCTCCTTCAGAATATTTCTCTGGCTATCCCCGTCGTCTGATGAGCCTCTGGTCTTGGTTCGGACCCTGTGCAAGCCTGGAGAATCATTCGATGATGACGTACGAAAAGTCTTCATATTCACCTCATCGGTTTGTTCGTCCTGCAGGTCGTGCGCTGGGTTGGGCGCAAAGTGTTCATTGGGGGCCGATTGCTGGTTAGCACTGCTTCGTATCGTGCTGCGGCCGAAGAGAGGCAGTGTGAGGAGAGGTCGAAGGGCAGGCATGGATCCAGCAATGATACCGATGCCTTCCTCAATGACAGACCAGAGACCAATCTGCCCCGTGCTGAACATGAATTCCGCCTGGTCGTTGTAGAGGGTCAAGTAGCGCAGTCGAACGATGGTGGCGCAGCTCGCACTAGAAAACAGTCAGCCATTGTGCGAGAATGAGCAGGGCATCGTCTTGCCGTGCGTACAATGCAGCGAGGCCGAGCATGATAGCTACCGAGAACTTGACTCTCCTCTTCATCTGAATTCTCCACAGCAGAATTCCCGGGAGAATGGCGAGGGAAAAGTCCGTGACTATGGAGACGGCCGAGAAGAAGAAGCTGACTCTGCTGTTGAGAGTCGGGCTACAAGACCCGGTCGTGGTCTCACCCCATAACGTGGTGATGGGATGGCAAAGGTTGGCGATGGCGACGATGAAAATCACAGCTGCTATAGCTGCCATGGCCATGATTGCGTAGAGCGTCCAGACGAAACGGCGGCGGGCATCTGCAATGCGAAGTAGACAGACGCAAATGCTACATTTGATGGGAACCGTGCAAGATGCGTAGAAAAATTCGGCGATGAAAAACAGCTGGGATCACAGGTCAGTCGATACAGCTGCGAGGGACAATATCATCATCCGTCAGCCTACCTTGGTACCGAGCACTAGAAGAAAGCACGGTTAGTGATCATGTCGAGAACCATACGGGAGTGGAAACACGGCAAGACATCTATGTTGGACTGCCTCGCTGGTATTGGTCGCCGCAGAACACACGGCCGACCAAACAGTCATGTTTTGCCATACGATGGAGAGCAGGCAGGCAGGCAAAGGAAAAGAGGTGTGGAGATTTGCTTACTTTTATCGGGAGCATCAATGTACTTTGCATACTGTCCAGCACCGTAGAAGCAACACACAATAACAAGCGAGGCTGTAACGGAATACAGTATCTGTCGTCAGGTTTTTCTTGTTAGTCTGGACTCGTTTCTGGGGCATTACTCGAATGGCACGTACGAGTCCGCCAGCCATGAGCCAGTCGTCAGACCCAGAGGCGTTGATCCATCTGCGAACTCCTAGCCGTGCAATCAACACGATCCAGCTCAGCGCCAGCATGACACTGGTGACATAGAGAAGGATGACACCATCTCCCTCTGGTTTCTTCATGATGACTCGCACCAGGTGGGAGGTTAAAAGAGCGGGTGTACGTTGGTTGGCAGAGCCGCTTCGTGGGAGCAAATGTCGGAGAGAGAGACAGAGAGAAAGAGATGGGAGAGACCGGAAGACACTCCTTCTCTTCTCGCGTAGTGCAGCTATCGATCGTGCTGCAGACGGTGACTGGACGAGGTGCTCCTCCGGGACCAGTCCGGAGACGGCAGAGACGATTTCCTGCTCAGAAGCAAATGTACCACCTACCACCGGGCGACGAAAAGAAGGCAACAAAGGGGCGTATCACGTCAGCAACCCGGGCCTCTCTTTATCGTTTTCGTGGAACGTGATGCCTATTTCCATACAGCTTGAGTAGTACGTTGGATGCGCCACAGAGACATCGTCGGGATAATAAGCTGCAGGCCCTCCCAGATCTATGTATGGTTGGGCTGTACGGGCGAGAAAAAGCATGTCTGCATGCGGCAGTCAGAGCAAGAAAAGTCTGGGGTTGCAACCCAGTAGCCCGGCCCTGACAGTCTGGTACGGACCACAGCTAAACAGGGGTCTATAATTTTTCTTTATGTTTTTTTTTTCCCGCCAGATACTCTTGGCAGTCGGGGGGTCTTTGGTATTACATGAAACGTGCCACCCTCGTCGCCATGTTTTGACATGCTCTTAATATACTGCTGATTCCACTTCCCACGACTAAACTGCGCGTCTTGACGCCCGGCACCGGCGGTCCCAGTTTTGCGGCTCACCTCCATGATGGTTTTCGTATTAATGGCTCTGCGATCCCCCCCCCCCAACTGTATTTCCGCGTCGGGCGCGGGAACTCCCCGGGACTAAAGACGCCTCCGGAAGGGATCCTCTTGCCTTAGTCCTGAGGAACGGACCAGTGAGATCCAATACGTTACATACAATTCGCAGTCAAGGTGTTTCTCGTCGGTCGAGGCACGAGATGGCGGGCGAAGCCGCGCTGCCTGGCAAACCGCTGCGAGAAGAACAACGATGATGCCGGGATGAGGTCCAGGGAGGCACCCGAGATCTGTGAGGAAGCCACAGCGACAGCCGGTCGCGAGCGATCTATGTCATATCGGTAGAATCAGGCCTATTATTACTGGTACGCCATGATACAGCTATAGGACCATCTTGTGATGAACACCTTCAAGGTTTCCGCGGTAGCATTTCTGCAGCTGTACGGAGTCATCATAGGGGAGACAGTTTCGAGTTGGACCGGGATGCGTACATGGCTCAAGGATGTGGATAGCGATTGCCAACAGGTGAAGACCGACTGTACGACTTGACATCTCTCACTCTCCATGTCATCACATCGACCGCCATTGGCATGAACGTAGATGGACCGAGGTTGGACCTGGAGATACCGGCTACCTATCTGTGACTATAATCTGACAAGATCGCGGCAGAGTGAGATCTGAAGAAGAAGAAACGAAAACGTGAGGCGTGTACTCGTACCACCGCCACGACGCAACCTCGGGAGTGCTAGGTACCTCGTACATACCTCTAATAACTTCTGGTAGTTATTACTACTGGAAGGAATGAATGGATTCCCTGCCAAGCCTGCCTCGTGGGATCGACCAATTCAAGGCTCAAGGGCTCAAGGGCCAAAGGCTCACACGAGCAGCTCGCGCTTCGCTCGGCTCACCGCACTACGCTCGGGAACGCGGGAGAGAGAAAGGGACGGCCGATCCCTCTCAACAGCGGCATGCTGCTCGTCAAACTCGTTCGCAAATTTGTCGCCAGCAGCAAGATTTGCACAGAATCCGGTCGGTGTGCAGATGAACCCGGATGCCAGCAAATGCTCCCCATCTCGCTTAAGACCCCTCTGTACGTGTGGGACTGTACAAGGGCTCGACCACTAATGGAGCCCGCTAGCGACTGTCTCGTTCCCACTGATAGACGCGATGGACAGTGGCTATTATTACTACTGTTTCCGTTGTAACGAGGTGCGCACGTTTGTAGCCGGAACATGTCTGATAGTTACACAGATGGCATGGAGATGCCTACCAAGGTTGAAATACAAAGAGAAAATACGCTAGGTGAGCAGCAGTCTGATGAAAAACAGCATTTGTAGCCGCCAAGATATGCAAATATCGCCCGTATTAAAGCACACACTTGTCTTCAAAGCAGTTTAGGGGCCGTTGGAATATCCATACGGGCTACGGCCACCACGCAATGCTAAGCCCTTTTCTTCGACGGTGGAATGAATGGTGGGACAGGGACCGACCCGTCGATGGGCGGCAAACGGGGCCGCATCTGCATGCTGGCTCGGCTGGCAACTTTGCTTGTGATAATCGAGGCCTTGCTACGGATACTCGATGTACCGGTAGGCAGGTCCTGAATATCTGAAATATGGAGTGTATCCGTAGATTGTTTTACCACTTGGTGTCGAACCGAGATGCGTAACGAGTTCGAGTGTTTTCAGAATTGCCAGTGCCCTCCTTGCATGCTGCATCCGTCTTTCTTTAATAGGCAGTCATTGCTTTATACTTATATAGCCCTGTGTCCAATTTTCCATGTTCGTACGTAGTATACCTAGAATCATGGGCTTACATAAAGAATACGACGGTGGCAGGCATCTAGGTTCGAGAATTTCATGGTCCTTGGCAACCGCTTCTCTACCTCTCTCTTCTCTTTTCCTTTCTCCCTCTTCAATGCCCAAACACTCAACTGCCTGCTGCGCTGCTCGATGCTAATAAGAACGTTTATTTACCTACCTGGAGCCATGGAGTCTAATGTAGAGTCTAGAGTCTAGGCCCTGGATAGCGTCAACTAAGCCCAACCAACCCCTTTTACTAAGGCAGAAAAACAGCACGATGGAGCACGAGTCCAGGACAAGGTCTGGAGGAGGACCCCAGCCGACAGATTGCTACTTGTACGTGTGGGCTGGTAGGTAGGTAGGTACTAGGTAGCACGGAATACCTGATGACCCTCGAGTAGCTACCCAGATGGGTAACAGCTACATTTCTGTTTGGGCATTCACAGAGTCACTCTGGACATCGTCACAAAGGAGACTGCCCATTGGTAGGACGCCGGCAGTCGCCCGCGTGTGTTACGTACCGAGGCAATTTAAAAGTCAATCTGTTCGCATGCTTGCAAGCGCACAATGAATTCCATCCTTTCTCTTCATGAAGCCGACCAATGTGTCTGGTGATAGGTACCGTTGGCTTCAACTTGGTAGGCGCGGACTGATGATGATGATGATGATGATGTTGACTGACGACTCACGAGACTCCTTGTTCAAGCTCTGCTCGCCCCCAAGTGTATACTACCGCGTATACTATTAGCTGCTGCCCTACACAAGGTGAAAAGAGAGTCCGGTCCAGAGTCCAGAGCCCAGACTGCTGGCCACTCGCCAGCGATCACCCCAAGCAGGGGCTGCCATGCCAGCGTGCTACACTACTGGACCGTTAGACCTCAGTGTGAGTGATCTCCAATGTCTGGTTGTTCTGCCGCAGATCGACGAATAGCCGACCAGATAACAACGACCAGACGCAAAATGCTCGCGCCAACAACGGTGATTTCTTCCCCGCCTGAGAAATTGCCGTCGACTCGATCAGCAGCGGGTATGGCCGAGTTTCCCGTTCGTAGGCGTCGGGCGAACTCTCGAGCTAGGCACAAGACCAAGTACCAATGATTCCGCCAACCACGGAACCTCCAACGGTAGCTGGGTACTACCCTCAGCTTGCCTGTATGGCCTCACATTCACGTATTCGTCTACATACTATGCTGCAGACTGTCCGTGGAGTACGGAGCCGAAATACATTGCACTATTCAAGAAGCACGGGACATATGGACGATATCCAGAGCGAATCATAGATGTTAGACATTGATCTATTGAGAGATCGCCCGGGCGCGCCGTCGTGGGCACTTGCAAGGTCCACAGAGGCGTGTTTCGGGTCTACGTACTACGCACCTGCTGTTAGAACGTATGGCACGCATTCACCGTTCGGCCAACTGCTCTATGCACCTATCTCTCGAGTCACAGCTCCAAGAGTGTAGCTTGCATACAGTATGTAGGCAGACTGACACCTCAATGGCTTCGGGGTCTGCCAGCCTGGACAGTGCTGCGGGGTGGATTATCTCGCATAAGAGATTCGAGTCGATGTGCAAGTCACCCCCTGCTGCCTCGCTGAGAAACTTGCCCGATTGTGGTTATTGTCCCCATAACACCATCGTGGGAGGAGAGGCCATACGTACCCTCGTACCTTCAGGACATAACAGTCAGTTGTCGATAAACATCTTAATAAGGTGCTCTGGTTCGAGCCATTTCCAGTCGGCTTCCCTCTCTTCTACATTACACAACATCTTTCAAGAAACATTGCAACAATGGCCGCACTTCAGATCAGAGACGAGGACTTGGTTGGCCTCAAGGGCAAGGTTGTCATTGTCACTGGTACGTGCCGTGCTTCGAGGCAGCTTCGTAGGGGAAGCCACGAGAAAGAAGTCTTGATACTAACGACCATGTCCTGCGCCTCACAGGTGGCTCCAGTGGTATTGGCTTGGCAACAGTCAAGCTCCTGCTTGCTCAGGGTGCTTCCGTCGTCAGCGGCGACGTCCAGCCGCACCCCGAGACGGCCACTGGGCCCTTCACCTTCGTCAAGACGGACGTGACCGCCTGGTCTGACCTCGTCGCCCTCTTCAAGAAGGCCAAGGAGGTGCATGGCCGCATCGACTCGGTCTTTGTCAACGCAGGCATCGGACCCCGCGCCGACTACCTGAGCACCGAGGTCGATGCCAACGGCGACCTCAAGGAGCCCTCGCATGCCGTCTTCGACGTCGGTCTGAAGGGTGCCGTCAACACGACCACTCTTGCCATCTACTACCTCAGACAGCAGACCGAGGGAGGCAGCATCGTCATCATGGGCTCTTCGACCGGTATCCAGCGCATGCGTGCCGTCGACTACTGTACGTGGCCCATCTACATATACTAGATGAATCCGGGTGTATCACCCATCGCTTGAATGTCCCGAGACTGGTCTGGCTGACTCATTCCTTTAGCAACTGCCAAGCACGGCTCCTTGGGTCTGGGCCGAAGCTTGACTGCGCTCATCAGCGCTGCCGGCCTGCCCATCCGGGTCAACACCCTCGCGCCATCCTGGACTGACAGCCAGGTCCTGCCCAACCTCCAGGGACTCATGGACGCGATCAAGGTGGAGCTTCAGCCGGCTGAGGCCGTCGCACGCGGCGCCGCCCTGCTCATGGTTGACAATTCGAGACACGGCCATGTCATCTACATTGAGCGCGGCCAGTACAAGGAGATTGACGAGGCCCTGCTGATCCCAGCGCACGCCAAGTCCATCATTGGCGAGGGTTACCCTCTCGAGGACGAGGTCTTGGCCCGCGTTCAGGCTCTGTAATCCAGACAAATGTCTTGGTGATAATGGAGAAGATAATGAAGAAGGAGAAGAACAAGAGGTATAAGGAAATGAATGAATGAACCACATTTTTGAAACGTCGAGACCGAGGTTGGCAGCAAACCATGCCTCGCGCTACTCGTGATCATGCTCTGCGCCATGCATGGCTCTATTATTTTGTAATGTCTTGTGTAGGGTCAAGTCTGCTTGTACATGCGTAATGAACAACTTTTCTCTCTGCAGGATCAGGCCAATGCCTTGTAAGTATGGAATGAAATTCTCGCTCATAACATTATAGGGAACATGAGTACTTTGTATATGAATGCGCAACGGGACTCTGTGGATGCTATACACAAACAAACATGATCTTCCAGTAGTCAGCTTCAACATCTGGCAACGCTCCCGCCTGGCATGCCAAATATCGCCCCCACCCTTATAGGACGGCGATGACGTCAAAAAAGTCTTTTCCCGCGCCCATAAACTAGGTCACAGGCCTAGGTATGTTATATTCTCGCTTATAAAGTACATAAGATTCTGCCCTTTTCCTACCTCTTTATTTTCACTCTGCATTGACACAAACAACCTCATCTGCCTGAGCTATTGACGAGCAAAAGAAGCCCGCTCGCATCAATTTGAACAAACTCGGCCGAAAGCCCCATTTAATCAGCACGACGTGGGTCACTTGTGCTCCGCGGGAATGAATATTCCATCTTTCAACACTCGCGAGAAGGCCTCCGAGGACGCCTACATTCGCAAGCGGGAAGCCGAGAAGGCCGCCGCTGCTTCTGCCGCCAAGCAGAATACTGGTGCGCAGCCTTCACAGACCACACAGGCCAAGACTTCCGAGGCAGGCCAGAGCGGTGCCAAATAGAATACCTCACAATACCGTCTTGGAACGAATGGCCCGGCTGCAAGACTGCAAGGGAGTACACGACGAGAGGCGCGGTCCTGTCTTGTTGCTGGGGGGGGGGGGGGGGGGGGGGGGGGGGGGGGGGATACTTCTTCACGAGCATGGTATCGATCTAGCCCGATGATATGAGCCCATCTCAGATTGGGCACACGGGGCCTAGAGTCACTGGCTTCACGGAAGTGATGTAACAATTCAATAAATCAAGTATTAACTCAATACCATCTTATTGCGAATGCAGCACGCTACCAGAGTCGACAAAATTATGTGCTTCATCAATCAAACCGAGTCGAACCTCTTGGATTCTGCCTCGGCGGCTCCTCCGACACGGCCGGCGGTCCAGATCCTGATCTTCTTGCCAAAGAACCACAAGGCCGGCAATCCAAGACTAAGCACGATCAACGATTCGGCGTAGATGGCAAACGTGTTGAGTATGCCCTTTTCCATGACCCAGACCGTGACCTGGCTGCTGAGGAAGAATGCGATTACGATCCGGAGACTGCTCACGTTGACCAAGACAGGACCCGCCCACATGGGATATGACTCGACCACAAACACATTGACCACGGTGAGCACCGTCAGAAAGGCAAAGATGATGAAGAAGGCACCGAGCAAGATGAGGGCCCAGTGCAAGTTGTTCTGCCCGGCATATCCAAAGATGAAGCAGCCCAGAATGCCGGAAACAAAAGGCAGGATTAGGTTCGGCAGGTGGAACTCGGCCTCTCGGACGCCGCCGTGGTGACGAGTGATCCATAGCGAGATCTTGTCGGAAATCGGACCACCGAGAAAGTACACGGCCACCGTGGCGGCGACGGTGGGAACCACCGAGAGCCCCGTGTACTGAAACTGCCATCTGCAAGTATACGTCAGCAAATCTGCTCCCGCGTGGATCGAGAAAATGAGAGGCGACCTCTGATGGCCATCTTACCCCTGAGCCAGCAGCGCAAATGACCCCAGCTGCTGAGCTGCCTGGTTGATAATCACGAAAGCCGAGTTGGCCAGCGTCGTCCACACGATGGCAGGGAACAGTGTCGTGCGCAGCGTGTCGAGCATGGACCGCCCGGCTTCTTTCCACTCGAACCCAAATTGAAATATTCCTATCGTTGTCCACATGGTCCTTGGGCCGTACGCCTCGGGATCGAGCTTTGGTCGACGCTCGCCGGGGTCGAGCGCGTAGATCTTTTGCCCGCTCAGCTCCTCCTTGCCCCTCGTCCACCTCGTCTCGGGGAGGAATGCGATCATGAGCCCCCACGCCAGCACACCGAACCCGCTCGTGGCAAAGTACAGGATCCTCCACGTGAAGTTGGCCGCCACGTACGGCGCTGCCACGCCCAGAGCGATGATGACGATGCCTTGGCTGCTCACGACGGCGCTCATGGCCTTGTTGCGCTGGTGGATAAACATGATGTCCTGGACGATGAGTGGGATGAGTGCCTCGACGGCACCGGCACCCAAACCTTGTAGCGCGCGCGCCGCCATGTGGCTCTCCAGGGAGTTGCTCAGCCCAGCCCAGAGCCCTCCTATCCAGGCGAGCGCGCCCGTCAGAAGAAGCACAGGGCGTCTGCCGACGGCAATGGACAGTGGTACGAGGAAGTAGGATGCTATACCATTGGCGAGGAGCGGGATGGTGGCCAAGAGAGAAACCTGGCCAAGGTCTGCTGGGACGACACCCGGCGGCACAACTGCAAGAGGGTTGAAGTTGATCGAGCCATGCGAGTTGGCCACGAAGTCCACGTCGTTCAGCGAGCGAGGGTCGACGCCAGAGTACTCGAGCAGGAATACAGGAATCAAAGAGCCAATGATGACTTCGGCACTAAGGGCGAGCGAGCCGACTGTCGATTGTCAGTTATTGTCACGAGCGTGTTTGTTCATGGAAGCGTGCCATCAACTTTATATTCGCCGTGAGGGGGGCCGATATGAAGCTGCTCGTGATGTCGCTGGATGAGCACAATAGACCATGGCGGCGGGACATCACTGGATGGACCCTCCATGATTATTACTTCTGGGGCATTACGGCGGGCACCGAATTCTGTCTCTCGAACCGCTCGAGTTGGGTTTCGCATAAAGAAGAACGGGGGAGAACCACGACCTACAGAAACACAGGATGCCAACAGCAAGCCATTTCTGCTTGTCAGGGATGTTGAGCGGATCTGTTATCAGTGTAAGCAGAAGTGATGGCGACGAGATGATTCCGGCGTCATCATACCTTTCGGATCAGGCGTTGGCATCTAACAGATAATGAGTGACCATATCAGGAAGAATTCGAGGTTTTCGACTTACAGGAATCAGGCGAATCTCCCCGTTCGCGTCCATTAAATTTGTCGACCCGATAGCCTTTCCATCATCTTCACTTCCACCACTCTGTACAGACTCGGAGCGAGTCAGGTACATCTGTTTGTCATCCATTGTCCACTCGACGGGCTCCTTCTAGGAGGCGGTCCGAAGCGATATTAAAAATTGTCCAGCATAAGTTAAGAATTATAAAGTACAACCGTCCAGCGGAATTTCAAGAAAGATGCGACCAAACCCAATGTTCCAAGATGAGGTAGAGATCCAGCTCTGGGTAGAAAGCAGTTGACGCGAGAAAGCCTCGTCATTTATCACGTCTACTCTCTCTTGGTGGCGCTGGACATGGAGGTCAGACCTGACGTGCGGCGAGAGTCAAGGCCGGATATGCCGCGCAGTCGCACCGGCAGATGTTTGGGATCACGACAGCCTGGGCAGAGAAAGCTGGATCGAATTGTGGAAAAGTTTGGCACTGCCAACGAGCAGTCACTCGATTATGGGCGATCACGACGGACTGATCTCCGCGCGCAGACTGCCCATCCCTATGCATATGCATCGTCCCCCCTGCCACGTGGATAAGATGCTCTAGTCTGATATTGCTGGGCCGTTTCGGGAAGACCGCAGCTCGTTTGGGGCTCGCAGCTACCACTGGCAGTTGGAAGCCAAACGAGCAATGTTCTAGAAATCTGATGCACACTGGGTAGCGCTGGCAGATTGATCGACTTGGGGGGATACAGTCGTTTGCTGCGATCAACACGGCACTTGGGTCGACGTCTGCGAGTCAGCCAATTATTACGAATACATATGAAATGCCAGAAAACACGACGGGCCGCAAGGCCAACTCGACACATTTAGCTAGCATAGCCTGGCATCAGTAGAGTGGCGCCGAGTGGTTCAGATATTCATCCGACCAAATCCACTGCGAGATGTTTTCTTCAGAGCTCGGAGGGAGTCTGGTTGGATGTTATTATGGGTGTTGCGCTCGGAGGATAGTGTATCGTCTGGACAAATACGGAGTATATCCATAGATCTGTCAACTGGGTTGCCTTGGATCCAGCCACCTACCTCATACCTGGTGCTTGACGTCGAGGTCAGCTCTGCGCCGTACACTGCCAGTCCAACCTGCACAAGTCAAGTATTGACATGTTTTTGAGAACTTGATGCTTCATCGTCAGTTTCTGGCTGGTCCTGGGCAGTGGGCGTCAGGCGTTTGAGAAAGAGAGCATTGACTGTCTCCACACGGCGAGCCACTCTGCGACTGCCCCTGGTCTCAGCCGTGATCTGCAACAGCCCAGTAGCACAAGGATCGGCTCGGTACTTATATCACCCATCAAGAGAGCTGATCATTCTTCTTCATTTGCTGTCAAGGTAAAGGAAGCACAAGAATACCCAGGTAGACAGAGTACCTAGGTTAGATAGATGGATACCAAACCGGGAATTCCGAATATGCAACTGGAACCCCCCACTGCAGAGGAGCAAAACGACCGACCCGTTGTTGGCCAAACGAATGAGCCCACTGGAAGCCGGCGGCAGACACGCAATTGCAAAACCAATGACAGCATGTGTATTGTGAAGTTGTATTTATTCTAGGTTGGAGTTTTACACGTTGCCTGTCTTTGGAATCTCAAGTAGCTACGTACACACAAAAGCACAGTGACGCTCAACATGTCGCATAGATTACAAGAAGTTGATGCCAACTCCAACGCTCAGGCCCTTGCGCTTCTCCTCTTCCCGCCGCACGACCAACGGCAGACTGAAGTTGATCTCGAATCGAGCGACTGGGTGAGCATAGACCAGGCCGAGGCCCACGGCCAGGCTGGGCAGTCCCGTCGTGAGGTCCTTCGTAGCTGATAGTATACCGTCCATCACGGCGCTCGAGCTGAGTCCCTTGTCAATCGGTTCCTCTCTACCCTTTGACTTGTTCCTCAGAGCTACCGAGCGGCCTCCGTTGGCGAAGAGCTGAAGTCGAAATGGACTATCCGGACCAGCTCTCGGCAGCGGGAAGAGCATGTTCACGCTTCCGGCCGCAAACACGTCGCCGCCAAGTGCGTCGCCGCCATCCCGTGGCCCGAGCCCACCGAGCGTGAACCCACGAACGTCTGTCGGCCCGCCCAGGCTGAAGCGGTCGTTGACGCGACTCGGCTGCGCCCCGTCCAAGCCGTAGCCCAGCGGCAAGGGATACAACAGGCCCGCCCGGAAGCCACCGCCTATCGAGACGCCCGAGAAGCCGCTCACGCCGGGCACCGGCACCGGCACAGCACCACCGAGCTCCATCTCGCTCTTTGCGAAAGCCACATCTCCACCCAAGGATCCCCAGCCGGCAATCTCACTTGCCGTCTTGATGAGATATCCGCTTTGCGGCAGCATGGGATTGTCTCTGCGATCCCGCGTAAAAAGGTAGGAAATGGCGCTCTTGACGGAGTCGCCTGCATCGCCACGTACGGTTGGGCTCGCTCGATCGCCGAGACCGGTGACCTGCCGCCATGCGCCCGTATAACCGACCTGATACCTGTCGCCAGAAGGGCTGTTCCAGTTCAGCTTGGCACCTCCGCCCTTGACAACCTCCTCATGACTTGCCCACGGCTTGTGCGTGCTACTTGCCAGTCCCTCACAGCTAAGACGCAAGTCTGGGTTGCTCAGGACGGGAGTGCTAAACTCGGCGCTATACGCGGACCGGGTCCTCGTACCGGCAGAAGCATTCAGCGACAACGACTCGGCACCGCCAAAGAGGTTTCGCAGGTGCATGGTACCGTATGCGGAACCCTCCGTGTTGCCCAGATCTGTGCCCGTCTTGAGAAAGACCTTTGACTTCTCGCGGACCCGCAGGGCGACGTCCAAGTCGGTGGGGGATGTCGAAGGGTCGGTCTGGGAGGGCTGGGACAGGTGCACATGTATTTGGTCGTGGAAGATGTCGAACTTTTGCAGCTTCCCCACGACCTGGCCGATCTCCTCCAGCATCTCGGCCAGCGTGAAACCAGAATTGGCGCCGCCATGCACCAGCGGTCGGAAGAGAGGGTCGAGGAAGGAATTCCGAGTATTCTTGGCGCCATAGACCTGGACCGACGAGACGGTCACCGGGAGCGTACCATTGTGTTGCAGCTTCGGGGGAAGTATTAGCGCGCCAGTCGTCTTGGTTGGATGCGACATTGGAGATGCTCATGGACTGACCAGATCGATGTTGCGCGCCTGGGCCTGGGCCTGTTCTCTTTCGGCCGCGAGCTTTTGATCGACCGAGGCCGTCTCTCGTCGAAGCAGACCCTCGAAGGCCTAGGTTGTTGTTCCAGCGTGTTAGCCAAACAGGCAAGCCCATTGAAGGCGCAACAGATGCCGCCGCCGACTTGTAGCAGCATGAAAACTTACATCTTCGCCTCCTGTTGACGTATTCGGAGCCATTGTGACGACGAGGCACTGCGCGGAGTCGACACTGGCGGTTTGCGAAGCTGTTTTTGGGGTTGTCTCGTGAGGATATGAGGGTTTAGGAAAGTATTCCTTGCTGCAGCAGTCGGCTGATCCCGGGCGAGCTCTGACTTGCTGCAGATCCCGCGCGTGCGTAGGAGCTCTCGGCCCCCCCACAGCAGTCGCTTAACTAGCCGACACTGGATAGAGAGCGACGTCAACGGTTGTGGCGTTTGTCGTATTATACACAGGCATGTATCAAAGAGCTTATGAAAACATATCCAGCTGAAGAAGTTGCATTGTTGTGCATCGACAGTAGCATAATGTGGAGAGGCACATACAATAATTATGCGAGCCCGCTGTCTGATGTGGGACCGCGGCCAGAGATTGCCAGCTTGTACCTCCTAGCGTCTTGTGGCGTCCTTGCATTTGAGAGTACATGGTCCGTAATATGGGAAACTTTTCTTCTGGCTGCCAGGTAACAACTCTCTCGCAGCGTCTTCGTGACCAGACCCCACCTTGGTTTCCTCCCATAACAGAGGACTCCACGATCTGCGCAGTGCCCACGCCCAGCTGATGTACACTCGCTAAAGTGGTTGAGCCGAGCTCGAGCCTTTATCTCACTGAGCTTGAACGAACTTGCGCCCAGACGCGCACGGCAGCGCTGGCGGACGAGTAGGCAATCTGTACTGTCCTCGCGTTGCGCACCCTCCGTAACGTGCCACCTTTTAGTTGTTGGTCCGAGTCAGCCAGCCGCCAAGACGCCTCTTTAATGTCCCCCCCCAAAGACGACTTCACTCGACGTCCAACCTACGCTACCTCACTCCATTTACGCTCATGACCTACCTGGCGCCTCTTTACTGCCGCGCACAACTTCCCGCCGCCAGCATCTCTTCCTCGCTCCGCTCCTGTTAACCTGATCTGCGAAATAGGTCGAGCTCCTCGGTTGTCCAAGTCTCCCGATCCTTGGAATCGTTCCTTTTTAAATTCTCTTGTCCCTCGCGGCCGCCTGCGAGTCTCAAGGAGCCTGACAGCCGCCCGCTACGTTCACTGCCGCGCCGCCAATCAACCCACTTCTGTCTGCATCGTCGCAAGCGCACAGCGGCGACCTCGCAACCACAATCAGTGAACTCGTCCTGACCACCAGAAAACATGGCCAGCAAGGCAGCGCACAAGCGTCTTACGCGCGAGTACAAGACAATCGCCCAAAACCCGCCCCCCTATATCACCGCCCATCCTTCGGACGCCAACATCCTCGAGTGGCATTACATCATCACGGGTCCTGAGGACACCCCTTACCATGGCGGCCAATATTGGGGCACCCTCATCTTCCCGGCCAACTACCCCTTTGCTCCTCCGGCCATACGCATGCACACGCCCTCGGGCCGTTTTCAGCCATCCACAAGACTGTGCCTTTCCATCTCGGATTTCCACCCTAAGAGCTTCAATCCGGCCTGGGAGGTCAGCACCATCTTGATCGGTCTCTTGTCTTTTATGACGAGCGAGGAAATGACGACGGGATCCATCTCCGGCACCGAGAGGGAACGGAAATACTTGGCGAGGCGGTCCCGCTGGTGGAACTCGACCGGGGGAGGCTCGCAGCACAAGGCTGCCCAGAAGGGCAACGTCAAGGCCGGCGATGGCGGCGCCAAGTTTAGAGCAGAGTGGCCGGATGTCGACAAGGAGAACAAGGCATGGATGGCATCGAACAAGATCGACCCCGCCTCTGGCGACCCGATTGAAGGCGCCAGCTGCGGTCCACAACTAGGCATCGCTCAAGGCAGTGGTCAGACCCAGGCAGTAGTAGATGCCGTTGTTCAACAACGTGACGCTGCCGGTCGAGGCTGGATGTCGAGCAGATGGTGGATAGCTATTGGCGTCCTATTAGTGTACACTGCAATAGCCCGC
The DNA here is from genome assembly GCA_001599175.1 of Pestalotiopsis sp. JCM 9685. Taxonomy (NCBI): domain Eukaryota; kingdom Fungi; phylum Ascomycota; class Sordariomycetes; order Amphisphaeriales; family Sporocadaceae; genus Pestalotiopsis; species Pestalotiopsis sp. JCM 9685. Next base: position 5,566,865 of record BCGF01000005.1, on the reverse strand, counting down.
TGGCTCGGCTGGGAGGCGGAACGACCGCGGCAAGGATTATAATAAAGGAGGCATATAGAGAGGCTTATCTGTGTATGGGCGGATTCTCGCATCTTTGTGTATTTCCATGTATTGGGTTTTGTGTCAGGATCGTGCCGGCGTTAAAGGCTTCAACAAATCATGGCTTTATTCGTGTAGCATATCTGGAACAGCGCTATCATTTATAGATTCTCATTGTCATGGGTCACCCACTGCTTGGCTGTCAGCTGGATCGCTACTGCTATATGTATCTATCATTCTGCAACGCATGTGGTGTGGCGTGCTTGCCGGCAATAGCATCAGACAATATGTATATAGAACGTTGTGTCCCATACTGGCAGATCTGATAACATCATGAGGTTGGCCAATTCTTCTGCATACCTAGACCCGGGGACGGTCTCGAATATCCGCAACACGGTTGACATATGCTTGCCTCCAAAGAAATGCATGTTTCGCCCAAGGGAGACATGGTTCTGTGGATGGCGGCTGCCCGCATCGGCGCCCATATCTCTCGAAGTGTCAAGCAAGAGCGAGGATCCAGGTACACTGCCAGTCAACACGCGAGAGGAAAGAAGGAAAGAAGGGGAAAGAAACAGCAGAGCACGTTTACCATGCGATGACCGTTGAGAGTTCATGCCGTGCTACCGTCGAGTTCCCACGAGCAGACTTCCAATGGTTGGGCTCTTGCGGAGCTTGAAGTAAATATCGACCATGATATCGAAGTCGAGCAAGTAGGCCAAAAGGCCCTTCCTGTATCCCTGGGTCCTACTTTCCATGTTTCTCCAAACTGGATGCCGCACGTGTTCCTTTACCACGTCGCCCACCCGGCTCTTGCCATTATTCGTGGTGTAAGATTGTCTGGTGATTATGCCACTGGCATAATCGTCCCAGAGGGCCTCGCCCACGGCATCCAATTTCTACCTACCTCAGGCAGGAAGGCGCCTGCAGACGGTCAAAAGCGCGCCGCGGTTTCTGCCTGCGGGTTTCAGGTCTTCAAAACTTTTCAACCACAAACGGGAGATGCTTCTTTGACCCGGAGCCGCCACGCCACCACCTCTTCTGTCCTCTGGACAACCCACAGCCGTCGTCTCTCCCTGATCAACCGACCACACTCGCGTCGACTTCAAGGAGTTTTCACCGATCCCTCTTGTCACGGCGTCATCTTGCTCCCGCGTCCTCGAGGCTTTCTCTTGATTTCCCCATTCCCTTCTCAAAGTCCGAGCGCCATCCCAGGCTCGTCAACTGATCACCCTCGGTCTTCCTTCGCCAACAACCCTCCTCGAGTCACGCACGCATACTCGTTCCGTGTGGTAAGTCAAATCTCTGTACATATTGATCTCGTCACCCCATTTCCAATATTCCTGTCTGCCTCTGTTGATTCGCGGTGGTGCTGGCTTGCAACTTCTGTCTGCTACTCACGCATGCCAATCTCCGCAGCGCCTCGTCCGTCTCGTTGCTCCGGAACGGTTTTCTGCTCAGGACGAGCACTGCCTGGCTTTGAGAACACTCCTCTGCTTTCTGTAGCCCTGTTTGCAGCTTCCCCTCCACCCCTCCTCCCACCTACCTAGGTACCTTGGTCGTCCCCGAGCCACACCTTCAAAGTTCCAACAGACCTCCTCCCTTCTCACCTCAGGCTGGAACCTCGACCGGTACCTTCCTTGGACCCTCCTTGGCTTGCAACATCCCACAGGAAAGAGCAGTCCATCTGTTGCAATGTCATTTTGACGAGCTTCACTCCTTCTCCCCTCGCTCCTTCTCTCAATACCTAATCTGTTCTACCCACATCCCCCCAATCCTACTCCGCCCGACGCTGACCGGCCTCGCGCCAGCACCAAGATCACTCCGTCACATCATGTCGGAGCTTTCCTCAGACCAAGGCAGCACTGCCGCTGTTGAGTCAACTGAGCCCATGCCGCGCGCCCTCACCCCCGTCAAGGAGCGCGATGAGACCACGAGCATCACTGCCGACTCCGATGGTGCCCACGTCTTCAGCAAGGATGCCGATCTGGCCTTCAGACTGAAGTCTGGTACGGGCCATGTTGAGTACAAGGTTAACAAGTTCAACGTCGCGTCTGCCTCTGACGCCTTCGGACGCTTGGTCTTTAACGAGAACGGCGGTGCCGATGTCATCGACCTGGACGACGACTTGGCCGCGTTCGCTGTCATCATGAACATCGTTCATTACCGCTTTGCTCTTGTCAAGAAGCAGCCTACCATGGATGAGCTGTACCGTGTCTGCATCGTCGTCAGCAAATACGAGTGTACTCATCTCATTCAGCCCTGGGCCGACCGATGGACCGCCATCCTTGTGGACTTCACCGCTAGCGATACCACTACCATGGAGAACCACAAGGCCCTCTGGGTTGCCTGGGTTCTAGGTTGCGTCATCCCCTTCCGACAGATGTCGGATTCTCTCATCGTCACCAGCAAGGTCGACGAGGATGGCGACCTTGTCCACATGGGCGGTTCCAAGGTCAAGGATCTCACGCTCCCCATGAACCTCCTCGGTATGTGTGCTTTTTCCCTTCATGCACTCCTGGATGATACTGACATCAAGCTCTCGGCAGATGGTATTGTCGACGTTCGTTCGAAGACCGTGGCTGCACTGCTCGAGGCCATCAAGAAGCCCATGGATCACTTGAGTGGATCCGGTCCCAAGCAGGAGGGTGTCACTTTCTGCAAGGTCGGCACAGAGGCAGATCAATGCGAGATGATGTTGCTCGCTGCCGCTAGCCGCATCTTTTTCCCTGCCGGACTTTACCCAGTCCCTGCTGTCGATAAGTTCATGCACAGCATGAGCTACATCAAGGATGCCGTCGCGGGCATCCGCTACAAGGCTTGGGTCGGCAAGGCCTTTGCCCCCCACAAAGCCCACACGGGCTGTAACCTGGGTCTTATGGACACTCTGGCGACCATCTTGAAGGAGATGCCGAGCCCCGTCAATGAGGCTCACCTAACCCACTTGGCCAAGCAGGCCGAGCTAACTGGAGTCGACAATGGCGACAATTTGGAGGGCTATGGCAGCAAGGTCGAGCCCCAGGATGAGGCAAACGCCAGCAGTGATGTTGGTACGGATGACCAGACCAAGGGAGCCGAGGACTCAGATGCCACGGCCAAGGCCAGCGAATCGGATGAGGATGCCAAGGAGAGCGAGAAGGCCGATACGGGTGTCTCCGAGGAAGAAGTCTAGACTTGATGGGTTCAAGTCGTATAGGTTTTCTCAATGAGTGGCACACGACGCATGGTTTGGAATGTGGTCTCGTTCTGGGTTAGTGCGTTGAAAGGAGGCTTGATGCAGCGGTGTCGTGTTGTTGATGCTCACAGTAGTCCGAAGAGCATGTAAACCGAGGTGGTTGCTAAGCAGCCATGGAGGGCAGTGGTCGATAGATGTTGCGATAGTAATGCAATGCTCGTCTCACGATATTTGCCGTATCGCAGTTGCTTCTGTGGTCTTGATCGTGTATCGTGACGCCCGTTCTTTGCTCGTTCCCGGCCTGTGACCTCATCTGGTAGTTGGTTGGAGCTGATCCAAGTAAGTCATCCGCACAAGCGGAGACTATGATTGCCATTATCTGCACAGCAAAGTGATGACATTGTTTCCTTCTTTCTTGAGCGGTGGCACTGGTAGGTTCCTATGACGCTTGCAGGACGAAGAGGATTATGCAGCAATACATCGACACCGAGACGGAATTCGAAACGGCCATGGACGAATGCGTCGTTGCGATTCTATTCATGATTTGTATTATATACTAACACTACTTGGGCGGGAGTCAATCTGGTAGCTTACGGTAAGATCCATGTGACGACACTGTTGGCGTACACATTGCCGCTCCACTCCTGCCCGCTCGTGGTATCTACGGTCACGTAAACGTCATTGCTGAAGGTGTTTTCAATGACGACGGTCCTCGTGCCATCGGGGTTCAGGGATGCTACGGACTGGATGCCAGAGCCGCCGTCATAGGTGTAGCTACCGGTGCCGTTGAGTACGACGGCTCCCTGCGGGATGAACTTGGAGTACTGGGCCATCATGTAATAGTCAACCTGGAACTCGTACGTGTTGGTGTCCGTGTTGATGACGACCAGACCTCGGCAGCTATCGCAGCCTCCGGATGAGAGATGAGGCCCGTCGTTCTGGTCGGTGGCCAGTGTCCAGGCGAGCGATCCCTGTGCCCAGTTCTGCAGAGGCCCGACGGTGAAGCCCGAGGCGGCAGACCATGCGGTGTACTCGGAGGAGGTCCAACACTCGGTCATGTACTGATGGACACCCGGATTGGAGTTGTGGAAATCGGTCAAGACAGACCACTGGTTATCGGTAGCGTAGCACTGCGTGGTTTTTGTTTAGCCCGTGTGCGCAATCCGTTAAACACATGACCCTGGGGCTGGACAGGCCACTTCAACTTACATGCCAAGCGACGGTGTTGACAAACTCGGAGGCCGTGTCAATGACGGTCTGGGGGTAACTCGGTTCATCCGTGTTGTGGTCGTAGGCCCAGATCTCGGTGTTCAGACCGGAAGCTTTCAGGGCAGGCCCGACGTTGTCCTGGATGAGAGACCCGGACTCGTCGGCATAGACGTACATGGTCGGGTAAGTGGCCTGGCTGTTGAGAGGCTCATTCTGAATGGTGATGGCGTCGACGCGTGCGCCCTTGTCTGCGTACGCCTGGATATACTTGACAAAGTACTGCGCATAGGAGTCGACGTAGGAGTGGTCCAAGTTGTTCTGCCTCGTATGTGAGCATGTAGCGAGGGAGTAGGGAGGAAGTACACGCAAGGGGAATGAGTCAACGGAGACAACGAAGGGGAACTTACATTGACCGTGGAACCCGTCAAGTTCCTGTCGAGCTGCATCCAGGCAGGCGGCGCCCAGACGGAACCAAGGAGCTTCGCATTGGAATTGAGGGTCTGCATCTCGGCCAGCAACTCGGCCATGGCCGTTCCGCGATCACCAAGCGAGAAGTCGGACAGGCTCGCGTCGGCCTGACCGCCGGCATCATCGTACGTGTATGCAGGGTCTGCAGACAGATCCGAGGCTCCGACGGTATGACGAAGCAGGCTAAAGTCGGCGCCCGCGGACGTCATGAGCGCGGAGAGGAGCTCGGTGCGCAAATCGGCAGGCAGCGCGTTGATGACGGCGACGGTGGCGTCCGTCACAGCAGCACCGAAGCCCGTGACGACCTGCTTGTGCCCAGAGGCGGTGTCATCGATGCTGAGACTCCACGTCGACGAGTCGCCCGGCGTCCCAGCCCCCGACACAGGCGCCTCCCACGTGCTGACATTATACTTTCTGTCGGAAGATGAGATGTAAGCCGTAGCTGCGGCATCGACCGAGGCTGTCGCCGCAGCGATGAAAGTGCTGTAGGCAGCCTGGCTGCCGCCGGCCAGGAGCGCAAGGAGACTGAGATGCATTCCGACGATGGGAAGATATGGCAGCGGTTCTCTACCTTGCCTGGGTGACACGAGAGCTCGAGAGAAGAGAATGGCGAGTGCCCAAGATCGACTGCCTTGCCAGCTGCGCGCCCAACGTCTATTTCTACTTCAGGCTACCAAGGTCGAGCAGCCGAAGAAGGAAGAGGGGAGAGGAAAAAGAAACGATGGAGGCTGGTGAACCTCACTTCCCAGTACATACTCAGTACTGGCCAACCTTGCTAGCAAGGATACTGGGCCGTTCTTTCCAATTAGTGAGAGGAGCGTCAGCAACAAGCGCGGGTTTTCCTCTTGCCTAGACAAGGTGAAAAGGTCCTGAACGAACCGACGACCTCCACGGCGGCCGCAAGTAGAAGCAGAACCGAGCGATGACCCCAGATCGGGTCGGGTCCGGGGTCTGATGGGGAGGATTCAGCTTTTCTACAACTGGCCTAGGCTGGGGGAGGAATCAAGCCAGAAAGTGTCCCCAAGCTGAGTCCAGCCGAGAAAATTGCTAGTTACGGGCAACAACAAGCAGAAGAAGAAGAAGAAGGTGATGTCAGTCAGTGCGCCTTTTTGCGATCAGCACCCATGGAATTAAGGATGCGGCTAGCTTGCCCCTTACTACCAAGGTTAGTATAGAGTCTATACCCCTTGCAGGCCGTAGTGATGCTAAATATAGTCGGCCTAGAGCCATTTCGAGAATGGTTCCCGCGTCTACGTGTATATGAGCTTACTTTCTCGCCATGAGATATACGTCGGTCTGGAGCTCCGTTTTTCTCTGCAGGACCTCGGGCCCGAGCTCTGAGAGAGAAGGGGGGAGAGGGAGACGAATCCATTCGATACAGCCGGTTTTTGGCTCATGGGAAAGAATGTTACAGGGTAGGCCGAGAGAGGCTGGCCGGCATGATTCCCATGAGGGAGCCGACCGGGACAGCACAGCAAGTTGGCGACCCCAGGACCAGTTGGCGTGGCCGACGCAGCAGTTCAAGACCATTGGTATAGGGCCGCTTCGTTTCGTAGGCGGCTACCATTTGTCGACGAGCAGTAGTCATCTCGCCCTGGCACGCGGAGCCGACATTGACTTGGACGATGCCAGATGATGTTGGTTCTGAAGAGAAGATGAACTGCATTATCAGGTTGCAGTGTTGCATCTTGATGTCCAGTATATTCATTGTATACTTCAAAGTTGTCGCACATTGCATTGCCCACACTCTACAATGGATGTGGTCTTTGAGACCCAGACTCCAAGGCTGCCAGAGGTAGGACACACTCAAGCGTCTTAGGCATCGACCACGAAGAATCGCAATGGCGGCTTTGGAAGGATGGTCGCAACAGAAACAGAAAATGCAGTCAAGGTGGGATCTGTTGTCAAACATTATCCCGGGACAAAGGCGAGCAAACTAATGCGGTATATCGACCTGTGCATAATAAAGTTGCCTGGAATCGTGTCAAGCTCTTTGGTCTCGACGCATGACTGTTCCAGCTCCTTTGCTCTCTCCTCAATGCCGAGCAGGACAAGAGGTGCGTCGATGACCTACTTAAGATCTTGACTGTCTCGGGCCCTCTCGTGATTCAACTCTCGTGACACCAAAGCTGCAAATCGCGAGCGATGCAGGGCAATCGAGGTATCTTGCCTCCACTTTCAAATCTCTGCCGTGGTGAAATCAGTTACCGAAGGCATCTCAGGCCCGGCGACGACATCTGTCTGTCCTGATACGTTGCTCCCCATACCAGCAGCCGATTTCTCTTACGACCATAAAACACCCCGTCCCCAGAGCCTCCAAGCAGACATATCGAGGCACAGGAGACGACAGAGATGGTACAAGCTTGGACGGATCAGCCATCGTACCTAGAACGACAAACATAATCTGGGGCCAAGGACACCGGCCGCTCTGTCATGGCTGCAACAACCAAGTCAAAGAGGAGCCGGCATTCTCGCCCTCTCTCTCAAAAGCCCGCCGCCGTCAAACTTCGTGAACTGCGCAAGAATCGTAGCGCCCAGGAGCGTCTGATCGAGAAGATCAACAGCCAGCGCCGCGGCGCCGTCCGCCGGGCAAGGGCCACCATGGAGAAGACTGCCGTGAGTGCGCTCCCGAATGATGCTTGTATGATGGACCAAGCGAGCCTGGTTGGAGGAGGAGACTAATAAAGACACTCTGCAGTGGTCCATGCTGGCGGAAATCGAGCGACGAGCGGTCCGCAACACCGTCGAGGCCCGTTTACGCTATACCTAGTGAGTGATATTTGTCAATCCACACGAGCGCTGGGCTCTAGGAATAGCTGACATGTCTTGTCCCCATCCCAAGTGACGCCGCTGCTGCTGCGGGCAATGACAGTCTCTGTACTGCTGAGGAGGTCGATAGGTCTATCACCGAGGCGTTCGACCAGCACTCGAAGCTATTCGTCTTCGGAGGAGAGGATGAACCGCTACCATTTGAGCTGTTCGAAGCACGCAAGAACACATTGGTGGATTGACGCGACTCGGACTTGCTGAATTACACGGAATAGCATCAAGGGACCCGGCGGTTAGTCATCGACCGGGGGCACATCAAGGCTGAACCGAAAGCACAAGGGCCGTATCAGAACACATGGCGGGGATGGATTGGACAGGCAATCAACCAAGGGACATGACCACGGAATTTCCAAGTAATCAGGACACACATGGCAAACGGTCGGGCTAGGTCAGGAGGAGAGAAGTGGAGGGGAACAGGGAAATCAAATGGCACACGTAAGAAGATTATACACTCTCAAATGTATTCCGCCATTTTTGTGTGTGACACAATAGCGTATGTTCATGTGTAATTCGTCGCGCGCAGGGCATCGACTCCGGACCACGCAATCGATAGAAGATGGAATCCGGATTGCTCAAATGTCACGTTTACAGAGTGAAATGAGTCTGCTCAGACTGTCAAGTGAAAAGTGGACATTGCTATACATGCATACTACATAGGCTACCACCTCAATCGTCCATCTTGGCAATGTTCATCGCCTCAACCGCCGCGTAAGTCAGTCCCGACTGAAGTGGACACGACATGCCCCGGAAGAAGCTTGGACTCAGACCAAGGCCCGCGAACTCGGTATCCCCAATGCTGTCGCGGCGATGCTGTCTAGCTGTGGCGGCCACGTACTCAAACATCTCGGAGCCCGAGGCGAAGGCGAGACCTGTCCAAAGCCTGGAATATATGAACTCGATCCCGGCCCAGAACTCGCCGCCGTGGGGGTGGCGGGTCACGGAGCCCGTCTCGTACGCAAAGATGTGAAGATAGGCGTGTGTCATCTCGTGGGCCAGCATGACGATGAGACGCTCGAGATTGTACGCCTTTCCTTCGCGGTTCTGGCACCAGACGTGGATGGTGTTGCTCGACGCGTCGAACCTGGCGGCGTCCGTGCCGGGACCGGGGGATAGATATGCTTCAACGTTGACCAGAGGCTCCCGGCATGGGATCCAACCCTTGCCGAGTATGCTCCGCGGCTCTTCGTCCTCGGCCCCGGCGGCCGTCGTCTTGGTTTGTGTCGGCCTCTCTGGAACCGTAAAGACACCATTGAAGAAGACATGGTCCAGGCCGGCCATGTAGCTGAGCAACACGGCCTGCATGCGTTCCGGGGTGGCGATCTTGTCCATATCAAAGGATCTCTCCTCCTCGACCGTGTCACAGAACAGGTCCCATCCCGAATTGGATGACTCCTGGTTGACTAGGGCGGCGGGCGAGTACAGCTTCATGAAAGACACGACAAACTCCTGGTCAAAGTGGTACTTGGCTTCGGCATCATCTGGCGCATCGAGGTGGTATCTTTCCCGCGTTGAGCATGCCCACCACGGCGTAGCGCTGCTCAAAGTCCCGTTCCACCTTGCTCGGTAGTGATCTGCCCGGTCATGGAGGGAGTACAGGATCATGTCACGATATTCACCGTTTGCGAGAGACATGGTGTCGGGTCGCAAAGTTCTTGGTTGGCGGAGGCGGTGGTCTGCTTTTCGATGCTTCTTCTTCTGGTCGATGGTCGATGTACTTTGGCTGGAAATATGTGTTGTTGGTTCCTCTCAGATTGTCTCGGACCTGCTCGAAGATTGTTGCAGCAGGTCCGGTACTTATGAGGAGCCTCGCTCTCATGGTATAAAACCATGGGCATCAAATGAAGGCCGCCGTGCCATTGTCGAATGCCCGATCATTGTCATGAAAGGGTGAAGGACAAAGCACACGGAAGAAAGATGGTCATACCCCTTGTATAATGGACCAAGACGCCCGTGGCGACAAAGACGGTACAGCTCACTGCTACTGGCTATCGTTTCCGACTGCCCGTGGGAACTGATTCCATGACCGTCCAATTGGACCGATGTCAAGGCTGTGAGATTTCTGCGAGACTTTCCTCGTGCGAATTAGAATTTCGGTATTGGTACAATAATATATTTGGTATAGAACCAGCCAGTGTAGGTGATTAAACTAGTGACTACCTGGCTATTTACTACGTATTATCCTCATCATCAGTCATGAACCGCTTAAACAAACAAAAGCAAAATTCAACAGTGCCACACAGCCTTGTAGCACATCGCTGTTTGATCATCATACATTCCACGGCATCACCGATACGCGCCGGCAATATCCTCGGCCCAACCAACGCTAGTTGCAACTTGTGTTGATTTCAAATCTCCTGAGCGTCCCCTGCGCCCTCTTCTTGCTCATCCGCCTCTTCGACTTCCCAGTCTTTCCAGCTGGTTCCCCTGACCCAGCTGACGCCCTTCCTCCAGTTGCCTTCGCGGATGGCCCGGACGTCCTTCTCATACACGGCGCCGGTGATGGCCAGGGCCAAGACAAAGACCCAGAGATCGCCACCGCGCATAGCCTTCCACCATCGCCTCTTGACGCCGACCTTCCAGAGACTGTCGATGCTGGTGCGGGCGCTGTAGAGGAAGACGGAGCGGCCCTGCTTGCGCTCGAGGAAGCCCCACAGACCGGCCAGGAAGCCGCCGAAGAAGAAGCGCTGCGTCGGCAGGAACGTACGCGGCAGCCAGGCCTGGAAGAGGCATATGCTGGCCCACGCCGTCGAGATGGCGCCCGTGACGAAGCCCGAGAGGCGCAGGGTGCGCGCCAGCAGGCCCGTCAGGACGGTCAGGGGAGCATGGTAGAGGGCCTTGTAGCGAGGGAGCATCAGCAGCGAGTAGAAGACGAGGAAGAAGCGACCCATTCTCGGGAACGAGCGCAGCCAAAAGGATACATAGGTACGGATGCACGAAGGGTCGGCAGGGTGCAGCGTCGCGCAGCTCAGGGACGTCATGAGCGGGTGTGCTCTCGACGTGAGCGGGGCGATCACGGCCAGCGAGGCCGGCAGTGTTTCCTGGTTTGGAAACAAGGTCGGGCTGATATAAGGTCTGTGAACACTTGGTGGTTAGCATGGGCAGACAAATCGACCAGACAGACACGAGGAGATGGATACGTACGGCCAGTTCAGCTTGGCCATCTGGGCAAGGCTGTCGGCGACATCCCACGGCGTCGGCCACTTGACGCCGGCAGGCAGGTCCTTGGGCGCGCTATGCAGGTACTCCGAGGTGCCCTTCCAGATGAAGTCGATGTAGGAGACGGGAGCGCAGTCGCGGTCAAAGACGGTGGCATGTAGGAGCTGGCCAAAGGCAAAGGGCTGCAGCATCCAGCTTCCGAACCACCATGGCCTCTCCCGCTTGGTCAAACCCTTGCCGCCCAGCTTGGCCTTCCAGCCCCACACGGCGCCGTCGTCCTCGAGCAGATTCCAGCCGAACTCGAGCGCCCGAAAGAGCGTGTAGATGGCGATGGAGACGCGGACCTGCTCGGCCGGGTATATGCCCAGGGCGAGGCCGGCCAGACTGGCGCCGACGGCGGGCGCGTACGGCGAGGTCAAGGTCTGTGCCGTCCGGGGGTTCCGGGCTCGGAACGGCTCGGCCGAGGGGTCCAGCAGGTGAGCACGCATGCGGCTGAGGAAGCGGAACAGCAGCCGGTAGAGGAGCAAGATGGTGGAGAGAGATAGCGACAGGCGCAGCGTTGGCGATTTGTACAGCGGCTCCTTCTTCTGACCTTGCCTAGACAAGCTGCAAGAGGGCGGGCAGAGAGTGGTTAGCTTCTGGGCAAGGCAAGACCACGGCACGGGGCCCCCGTTGGACAAGGGCGGGAAACACATACTCTTTCTGGCCCTTGAGTCTGGCCACGATGACGTTGTAGAGCTTCATTCCCAGCCCTGTAGTGATGAAGAGGCGGAGAGCATGGCGGACAGCCCGGACGTTGTAGGTGTCGGCCCCCTTGGGCGAGGGCGGCGCAGACGAGGTATCCGAGGAAGTGGCTCTGCCCTTGCCCTTGGCTCTAGCACCGTCGTCGCTGGCGCCGTTCATGTACTTCTCAACGGCGCCGACAGTCGGGGCTCTCTTCCGCAGCAGCCTGGAGCGCGACAGAACATACTTGTGGAGGGACTCGTACTCGCGGGCAGAAACGGTGTATCGAATGGCGTTGCGCAAGACGGGGTCGGCGAACGAGGACGCGCTCTGGGCTCTGGAGGCAGCTCGCGGGCGCGACGAAGACGACGAGCCCGAGTCGGGTGCCTTGACGGCGGGAGACTCTTTGGAGTGGCCGGACCGGGAGGCCATACTGTATCGACGGATGGGCGCGGACCCTGACCAGCTGGATTACCTAGCAGCTGGACCGTTGTTGTTGAGAGATGAGAATGTCTGGTCTATTGTACACCATGCCGTCTCGTGTCGTCTTGGTGTATGTAGACTTGGTGTAGTTTTCCCTCGTCGGTATGTAGCCGGGTGCGAGGGTGAAGTGTGTTCGTTGTTGGTGGATGAGCATGTGCCAGTCAACAACAACTCTCGACGGGTCGCGTCGAGGGAGTATCGAAAGACGGACGGGAAGGAATGTTTCGACCTAGGTTAGCCACGTAGGTAGATGGGGCTACCCAGATTCAAGAATTGGATACCACCAGCTATGTTGTGCCCGACCCTTGTTGCCCTTCTGCTTCTTCTTCTTGTTGTTTTGCGAACGTTGGGAGTGGTGCATTGAAGCAGCAATCTTATTATTTTTCTGGCGTTGGGCTGCAGAAGCCGAGGCGAAATTGCATGTGAGTCGGATCCAGCTTCTTTCTTTCTCTCCCCCCCCCCGGCTTCCATCCCTCGGCAGCCCCAAATTCCAAGAGAAGAACAGACGGGTTGACCGGGGCGGCGACGTCAGGGTTCAGTTCAGTGGGGCTCTCCGACTTCTGGGGAAGATGCCGAAGGGGGGGGGGGGCCACAGCTACACCCGACTCTCGCTATAACAATTTCACTTAGCTAACGATACTGGTGTGCAACGATACAACCGTGTGCAAATAAAAATTTGTTAGGGATCTAACGATATTTACCCTTGTATCTTGGTTATAACAATGATCGTTGCGAGTCCGTAGAATTTTGCAGGTATCGTTGTATGGTAGGCCACTTTAAGTGCCTTTGGTACACTGTTTCGGGGGTTCCCAGGGCTGGCAGCGCGGACCTCCAGGCTGGGTGGTGGGTCAACTGGCCAATCAGAGACCGGAAATCTTGGTGGCCCGCTGAGAGACCCACCTATTGTATAGCGTTGTCTTTGCTGTAACGATAAAATCGTGTGCATTTGAAAATTTTTATATCCAGGGTCAGGTGTACGTATAGGTGGTTTTAGTGCTCGTTTGGGCCCGGTAAAGGTCCTTTAAACAGCCGTAGTTATGTACCTTAGCTAGCTAGGTGAGTATAATAAAGAGAATTATTATTCGGGCTATGTGCTTTGGCTATCCGGGCTATATATATAAGTATTTATAGGTAGCTTCGGTTATAATTTAATTAGATTTTGTCGGATTTAATTAAAAACTAAAGAATATTATTTTTATAATTATTTTTAAAATAATTATATGTTTTTCCCCGGGATTTAAAACCTCGAAAATCGCTCGGGGCGGTTATAAAATACGTGCCCGTATAGCTAAAAAAAAATAACATTATCGCACCGGCTAACTATAAGCACCGCGAGGTACGTACCGGTACCTTTTAAGCTTTTATTCCCTTAACACTCTGTATCGCTGTTATAATAATAAAACAAAAATATTTAAATATGGTTTCGATGCTTAGGATTCGACTAAGATAGATTTTATACTAATAGCATCAAAGTTGGTTGAGTTATCGCTCAAACAATCTTTTATCGACATAGCCCGGATAGCCAAAGCACATAGCCCGAATAGTAATTCTCATAATAAGTGCAGCGCAATCCCCGTATGGGATGTTTTGATGCATTGAGTGCTCCCAAAGTCGCGAGCATCTTCCCTGTTTCTGCATCTATTGCAAGACTTTCTGAAGACGCTTATACAAGGGATTCGATCTTAATCACTGATTGCTTCCGATTGAACCTTGGACATGTGGTATTGCTGTTTTCCAACATTCTCTATCCATGTGTGAACATGGGAAGAAAGAACAGAACAGTGGCTGCCGACGCTCAAGTCGCCAGAGGAAAGATGGTACATTGGTAGCTGGCAGCTCAGGTTGTGCAACCCTTCCATATTAACCTAGGTAGTATACTACAAAGTATAAAGTATACTCGATACTTGCTCGGACAGCTGTATACACAATAAATACGTACCCTGGCCGTCCCGTTTCCATGGTTTAGGTTCGGCCTGCATCATGCACCGACTGTACGGAGTAGTATGTATTCGGCCTATAGATCGAGTATATACCAGTGCCCGCCCTCTTCCTCTTCTCCACGGACTCAATCGAAGCACCGTACGTACCAAGCAAGACCAACGTCACGCCGACGTACCTACAGGATGGCGATGAATGGATGCGCACTCGCTACCTACCTACAGTACAGAGTACACGTATGATCCATCGCCCAGCAGCAGGCCACGGGCAGGCCGTCATCGAAATGGGGATCCATCGTTATCGGAATGGGCTGCGCTGTCCAGTTCATTGGCTACTGTGGCTACCTGATTCGTGACCTTTAAAGTCCGACATCCTTTCCAAAAAGACGACTCCAGCCGAGGCTGTCTGCCATTCATCCAACAGCGCTGCAACCCACACTCCCTCAAGGACGTTTCGTTCCGCTTCTGTCTCTTCTGCTGCCCAACCGATCCCTCGTTTGAGACATAAATAAAGTCACCACCTAGGTACAGGCACTTCCAGAATGGACACTTCGGGCGCCGTCGTCTTCCACAGTGGCAGGTTCTTTCAGAGTTCGGGCACAGATGGGCGGGATCATCACTTTGTGAACTGCGTCGTGGCCGATGCCGCTGGACGAATCACCCACGTCGGCCAGCCTGGTGACGCCCAGGTTGCAGACGCCGAAGCGGCGGGGGCCACGAGGCATGACATGCAAGGCCGCATCGTCTTGCCGGGCTTTTTCGACGGCCATATACATCTCCTCAGCCTCGGCCAGTCGCTAAAGAGCGTGCCGCTGCAGCACTGCAAGAACCTCGACGACATCAAGTCGGCCATTAGGGACTATGCAAATGCCAACCCGGGCGTGCCCAGGATCACCTGCAAAGGCTGGATGTTCTCCATGACGCCCGGCAAGGTGACCTCGGCCATGCTCGACGGCATCGACCCGCGACCAATCTACATTGACGAGAAGAGCTTGCACGCGACCTGGTGCAGCACGGCTGCGCTCGAGGAGCTCGACATTGCGGATACCCCCGATCCCGTGGGAGGCACCATCGAGAGGGACGCCGAGGGCAGGGCCACCGGCGTCCTGCTCGAGTCCTGCGTCATGCTCATCATCTGGCCGCACCTCGCCCGCGTTGCCTCGATGGACGAGAAGCTGGCCTCCATCAGGGCCGCCGTAGACGTGTTCAACGCCGAGGGGTACACGGGCGCCATCGACATGGCCCTGGACGAGAATGCGCTCGAGGCCATACGGGCGCTGCGGCAGAAGGAGGACCTGCCCTTCCGGCTCGCCGCGCACTGGCTCATTGCGCCCAAGAAAGACCCGGCCGAGACGCTGGCGCAGGTGGACCGGGCCATCGAGCTGAGGGAGGAGCTCAACGCCGAGGCCAGCCCCGACTTCCGCATCGCCGGCATCAAGATCATCTGCGACGGCATCATTGACGCGTGCACCGCCGCGCTGACGGAGCCGTACTCGTCCAACGCCGTCGACTGCAGCCCCCTGTGGACGCTGGAGGAGATAGCGCCCGTCGTGAGAAAGGCCGACGAGGCCGGCCTGCAGTGCGCCCTGCACGCCATCGGGGACTACACGGTGCGCATGGCCGTCGATGCCATCGAACAGAATGCCACCGTCGGGCGCAGGCACCGCATCGAGCATCTGGAGCTTGCCATGCCAGAGGACGCCGCCCGGCTGGGGCGCCTGGGCATCACGGCGTCGGTCCAGCCCGTCCACTCGGACCCGGCCATCCTGCGGGCATGGCCCAAGCTGCTGGGAGAAGACCGGTGCGAGCGCGCGTTCGCCTACAAGGACTTTGCCGACGGCGGCGCCGTGCTCGCCCTCGGGTCCGACGCGCCGACGGCACCGCACGGTCCGCTGCAGAACATCTACACGGCGACGACGCGGCGCTCGGCTCGGGAACCAGACTTGCAGACCACGGTGAACCCCCAGTTTGCCTTGGAGCTGTCGGCCGCCATTGCCGGGGCCACCGCGGGCTCCGCATACAGCTGCTTTGCCGACAATCTGACCGGCAAGCTCGAGGTCGGGCTCTCGGCAGACTTCGCAGTGGTCGACATGGAGTGGGACGCCGCGAGTCTACTACAGGCGAGGGTCAAGCAGACATGGTTCAAGGGCAAGAAGGTATTCGACTCCAGCCACAAAGGGCATTCGGACACGGAGTAGGAGAGCACGAGAGGCAGATGATAGCGATAGAGTAAAACAAAGGAGAAAAAAACTAATAAACTACTCAAGTCATGATCTAATGGTAACATTATAATCAGGATATCAAAATCGACACGACCCTTGTGCTTTTGTCTACTTCCCAAGCCCAAGCATCTGCAATTCTCTCTCTACAATGAGAATACATGCTATCTACTAGGCATAGCTTTCGAGGTCCTGCATTTCAGTCATCATGCGTTCATGAGAGGTGAGACGCAAAGGGGAAGATGGCGGAGGGAGAGGACAGTAGAGGATGAGACAGAGAGGGAGAGATACATGATCCAAGACGTAATCGTGTTGTATGCGGACTGACCACAAGCAGCAATACCTTCTCACCTAGGACATGAACCTACCTAACCCAGGTCGGCATGCATCCCGCCGTTGGAGGCGGTGACATTGCCAAGGCGTCTGGCGACATGATGGCGAAGGCAGACGGGTGCCGCTAGTAAAGCCAAATCCAGCCAGGAATTCATCGTGAGCTGCGGCAGAGGAGACCGAGGAGGAGGAGGAGGAGAAGAAGAAGAAACAACAGGCGGGGACGAATCAGAGAGAGCCCGTGGCTCTGGGGACCTCGTGACCACATGTGGGCGGTTTAGGAAGGCCAAGTGTTTTAGTGAGGGGGTCGAACAGGGACGCGATTCCGACTTATCTGTGTCTCGAGGCAGTCGTTGACGATGCCATGCGTGGCTGTGTTCTCTTGAGTGCTTGGCCTTCTCGAGCAATACGCAGTGAGTGATCTTGGCGACCAACTGGCGCATCCAGCTCCAGACGAGCCGACAGTCGAAAGAGGCCGTCGTGGCTGGGGGTTCAACTTGTCAAATCTGCGCGACCTACTCATGCATCCCCATCCCACGTTCTCGGACCTGTGCGCAATGGTTTGATCAATTGTGATTCCTGTATACCAGCCACCAGACCGTGCTTACTGCACATCCGGACGCATTGGCTGGCCGCCGGGCAGAATTCGATACGGGCCGGCGGCCATGTACAGATCAGCCCGAGGTGGCATAACGGACGTAGTCGGCGCTGCCGGGCTGGGTGGCGTGAAACAGGCCGGAGGACGGAGACATATACCTTGCTATACATTTTCCCTGCCCGCCGCCCATACTGCCTGCCATCGAACTTGGGGCCTGGGATGCCACGCTTTCCGACCCTGAGAAAGCTCTGGGGTCCTGGCCGAGCTCCCGGGTGGTCGGCATACCTGGATTGCAATGCTGGACGCATCGCCCATCATGCGCCCACCTTTGCTGGCCTACCTTGGATACAGGAACGTACGCAACTACGGAAGCGTCGACGTGTGCGTTGTGCAGGCCAGGCAAGTAAAGTAGATAGTAGTGCTGAGTGTTGACTCGACTCCACCCTTGCCTCGTCCCCGCAGCGTCGTCCGCCGTTATGGTTCGACAATCCCAGCCGGCCAAGAGCTACCCGGGAGGCGTCTGACCAATATCAGCGTCGACGCATTCTTCTTAACCTGGCTGTCGTCCCTTGGCGCCTGGCCACATGCATTAGATGCTCTTGGGGACCCGTCGGAGCTTCTGGGCAGAACGTGAAAAGAGAAGACAAGGTAAGATGTACGGCGTATATGGTCGTGTACAAACTACTGTTCATGTTAGGTAGGTCGGTCATGGTGATTAGGTACAACCGATTACCTCCTGGGCAGTGCCTCGTCCGGTAATGTAGGTGACGATGTATGTACTTCGTGCAGCGCCCACACGCTTTTCTTCTCCTTCCGTCACTCCAGTCACTCCTCGCGGGAGAGTCCAATCAAGCAAGTGCTACCCCCCTCCCCCATCGATCAGTCAGTCGCTGCCGGCCCAGGCGATGATGGAAGGAGCTCAAGGCTTGGCTGGTCGCGGCTCCTCAATGTTGTTATTAGTCGACCTGTTCACCTTCCATCTTTCCTTCGTCTCAATGTTCTCTGTCCTCCTTGTTTCCCCTCCCACGATTTGGTATTTGTGCCTGGCCCAGCGGACACACACTCGGCTATCACGAAACTCTGCAACTGCTGCATACCATCTCCTCATACCATCTCGCCACAGCAACGCAGTACAGCTTGCTGAGCCCTGAGCATCCTACGTGAATGGGTGATCCTCTCCCTGCCCCGGTCGACTCCGCTCACACGGTCCAACTCGAGCATCTAGAGCAGCTTCTCTTGCAGACCAACTTCCAGAATGGACTCGACGACGCCCAAGCCTCTGCTCGCCTGGAGCAGCATGGGCTTAACAAGGTTGAAGGAGCTAAAGGGCTATCCGCGTGGAAGATTTTCATGAGACAGATTAGCAACAGCTTGACACTCGTCCTAGTCGCCGTCATGGCCATCTCCTTTGCCATCCACGATTACATCGAAGCTGGCATCATTGCCTTCGTCATCGGCCTCAACATTGTCGTTGGGTGGGTTGTCCTTGCTCACCATCTAGTTCGCCCTGCATTCAACAATACATCCTTTTCACTTTTCCCTTCCCTTCCCCTTCCTCTCCCAGCTTGTACCATCCCGAAATCCAGTATAGCTGCCACACGTTGCCCGGCCACCAGTCACGCGACCATCACCTCCTGCGGCATGCGGCTTTCTCATTGCTCTTGATGAATGCCACTACCGTGACGAAGGCGACGATGATACACCCCTGCACTGTAGTCTCTTTCATGTTCCCGCTTGCTACAATCAAGACGATTGGACTTTGCTGACGGCCTGCTAGCTTCTGGCAAGACTTCAGGGCTGAAAATGCCATCCAGTCGCTTTTTGCACTATCGGCGCCGACCTGTAAGGTCATTCGGCAGGGTCGGACTATCGACATCAAGGCAGAGGAACTGGTGCAAGGTGATGTCGTAGTCCTCCATGTTGGGGATATTGTCCCGGCCGACCTTCGCCTCATCGGTGGTCTTAATCTCACGACCGATGTTGGTTCTCATCGTCAAAAGGGGGGATCTTACGCTAACCAGTCTGTAGGAGGCACATTTGACCGGGGAGTCGCTGCCCATCAGCAAGCACGCCGAGGCGATCTTGGACGATCCAGAAGTCCCACTGGGAGACAGGATTAACAGTGAGTGGAGTGAAGCCAGTCCGCCAGATGTTCCAGCATGCGAGGCAGCACTAGCAAGATGACAAGCGTCTCTCGTGTTCTTTCCCATTCTGGGCACACAAGCAGGCCGATACCATCATATACTAAGCTCCGACAGTGCTGTATTCGGCTAGCAAGATCACGCGCGGTAGAGGTACCGCAGTTGTTGTCGCCACCGGTATGTCCACCGAGGTTGGAAAGATTGCAGAGATGTTGAGGGCGAATCCTTTTGCTGGGCAGGATCTGTCCTACGCTGCCCAGCTGTGTAGCAGGGCGAGGGGCACGATGCAGGGCATCCTCGGTCTCGACGGCACCCCTCTCCAGGTGAAGCTCAGCAAGTTCGCCCTGCTCCTTTTTGCACTCGCCGCGCTTCTCGTCATCATCGTCTTCTCGGTCAGCAAGTTTGAGATCAGCGATGAGGTCCTTATTTACGGCATCTGTGTAGGAGTCGCCGTGATCCCAGAGTCCCTCATTGCCGTACTCACCATTAGCATTGCTGTTGGGACAAAAGCCATGGCGCGAGGCAATGTCATCGTGCGAAAGATGTCTGCCCTGGAAGCTGTGGGCGGCGTGACCAATATCTGCACCGACAAGACGGGGACTCTCACCCAGGGAAAAATGATCACAAGGAAGATTTGGTTACAGGACGGTTCAGTGGCTACAGTAGAAGAGTGTACACATCCATTCGACCCAAGCAGCGGAAGGGTCAGCTGGGGCGTGGATGGGGATGAAGCAGCCGACCCGACAAGTTCTACTTCACTATCCCGGCTTCCCGAGCAGGCCCAGGCATTTATCGAATGTATCTCGCTCTGCAACAACTCGGTCGTCGGCGACGGCAAGGTGGAGGCGGGAGAGGACCTGGGGGAGACGTCCACCATTTCGACCGTTGGCCGTTCAGACTGGAGCGCGACGGGCGAGCCGACCGAGGTGGCGCTGCATGTGTTTGCCATGCGGTTTGGCCTGAGCAAGTCTACCATTTCGCAGACCAAGTCTTCCACCCTCATCGCCGAGTTTCCCTTCGACTCGTCCTGCAAGCGGATGACGGTCGTCTACAAACACACGGGATCAAACTCGGCCCACGTCTATAGCAAGGGCGCACTCGAGGCCATCCTGCCGCTAATAGATGCTACGGACGGCTTGAGGGCTGCCATCACGGCAAAGGCCGACTCGCTGGCTGCCGAGGGACTGCGAGTCCTGTGTATTGCCCAGAAAGTCACGGCCTTGACGGATGAAGTGGCCAAGAATCGCGAAGTGGCCGAAAGCCGGTTGACCGCCTTGGGACTGGCGGGCCTCTACGACCCTCCTCGTCTGGAAACAGCCGCCGCAGTGCAGAGATGCAGGCGGGCAGGCATCACGGTTCATATGCTGACCGGCGATCACATCAAGACAGCGACCGCGATTGCCCGTGAGGTCGGCATCCTCGACGGCAAGTCGGCCCCGGATGTCCTGGAGACTGCGGTCATGCAGGCCAATGTGTTCGATGCCCTTCGAGATGCTGAAATAGACGGCCTCGATAAGCTGCCTCTGGTACTGGCTCGGTGCAGCCCGACGACAAAAGTGAGGATGGTCGAGGCGCTACACCGCCGACGCGCGTTCTGTGTCATGACTGGGGATGGCGTCAACGACTCGCCGGCGCTCAAAAAGGCCGACGTCGGTATCGCCATGGGCATGAATGGGAGTGACGTGGCCAAGGAGGCTGCGGACATGGTCCTGACGGACGACAACTTCGAGTCCATCGTGACAGCCATCATGGAGGGCCGCCGTCTCTTTGACAACATCCAGAAGTTCCTGCTCCATCTCCTGGTGTCCAACATTGCCCAGGTCATCCTACTGCTGATTGCTCTGGCCTTTCGGGACGGCGACGGGCATTCGGTGTTCCCGCTGTCGCCGCTTGAGATCCTGTGGGCCAACCTCATCACCTCGTCTGGACTTGCCATCGGCCTCGGCCTCGAAGAGGCGCAGCCAGACGTGATGATGCGACGGCCCCATAGCCTGCGCGCTGGCGTTTTCACGTGGGAGCTGATCACGGACAAGATGGCGTACGGTTTCTTCATGGGGTCTCTCTGCCTGGCCGCCTTTACGTGCACAACGTTTGGGCCCTTTGGTGCCGGTCCAGTCGTTCTTGGGCACGATTGCAACTCGGCCTACAACGAGTCTTGCGATGCCGTATTTCGGGCGCGCGCCACTACGTTTGCTACGCTCGTGTTGCTCCTGCTCGTGACGGCGCTCGAGGTCAAGCACTTTTCACGGTCGCTCTTTTCCATGAACCCCGAGCTCTACACGGGCCCATTTGCGGTGTTCAGGACGGTCAGGAGGAACAGGGTCTTGTTCTGGGCCGTCATTGGTGGTTTCCTGGCTGCGTTTCCAGTTATATACATTCCCTATGTGAACGAGATTGGTTTCAAGCACAGTGGAATCACGTGGGAATGGGGCGTGGTTGCGGCTTGCGTCGTGGTCTATGTTGCCCTCGTCGAAGGCTACAAGGCAGTCAAGCGGAGATGGATGAAGCGACATGCACTTCATGATGGCGCCGCCTGAAGGCTTGTGTTGGTCCCGGAGAAGCCACTCGAAGATGTAGCCTGCTTGGCTCGTCAAAAGAGAGGCAATGCGGTCGTCGAGGGGAGAAATATGTGGTAGTACGGAGATTGCAGGGACGAGAAAGTGGTTCCGATAGTATTCTTTTTCCGTTGGTATTCCATTTGCAGTAATGGTTTGCTTCCCCTTCCTACCCAAGGACCAAAAAAAAAAAAAAAAAAAAAAGAGCAAAAAAAGCCCATCACAGATGAGGCAGTCTTACCTGGTCGCGCTTTGTTTTCTTTTCATATATGAACTATATAGCATTGTATACGCAGACAGACAGACGCACGCAGTCAAACTAACTAGAGTCGTTCATTTGCATCGTCGTCCCCAGTGTTGCGCACCGTTTCTGACGTGTTTTGATCGTATAAAGTATATCAATCGCATTAGCCACGGTACTGGCTGGGCAGAGTATATGATGGTGCAATATGCCCGGGGATTGCGCAATAGGCGGAAAGAAAACATCAACCACCTCTCAGCTGCCTGCTTCAGCCCAACCCCGCCAATTCGGTCAGTACTGGTACGCAATCAGCTCGGAGAGGTCAGGTATTGTGATTTATTCGTTGACATGACTGGCTGGGCGACTTCCAATCCGTTGGGTGTCATGTCATGCTTGTACCATGAGTCCATGACATGACACAACGCTGATCGTCACGAAATGCTCGTGTGCTAGCACGTAATGCTCAGTCATCGCATCGCTGTTGCTGTTTGCGCACACTAGTGGTGGCTCCTCTTTACCTATATAATACGTTCTTTTGTATACGATCTCCATCTTCAGCCAGGCAATCTGAATGACTATCTACCTAGTCCACTAAGGTAACAGGACATCAACCCTCGTCAACATCCCCCCTGTCCATACGTCCATATTTCGTCATATCCGCCAGAATAACAGCTTCACTCTCAAATGGCCGCTCTTTCACTCCCCGACCTGACCGTCTCGACATTTACCAGGGGACTGGAGACGTATGCCCACATCCTCGGTAGGGCACAGCAGTATGCCAAGGACAAGGGCATTGATGTCGACAATTTTGTCACGGCGCGCTTGATTGAGGATCAGCTGCCCTTCTCGTTCCAGGTGCAGAATGCGACCAAGGCCGTTCAGCTGAATCTGGGCCGCCTGAGCGGTACCGAACCAGTCCTGTTCGAGAACAACGAGCAAACCTTTGAGGACTTGCAGCGGCGGATCTCCAGGGCGCTGGAGGCTGTCAAGTCCTTTGATGTCACCAAGGCAGCGAGTAGGGAAGACGAATACCTGGACTTGTAAGCCCGAAATCTGTCAAGACCCGACCGAGAAGACAGTTTCATAGCTAACAATAATTCAAAATAGCCCCTGGGCTGGCCAGAGCCACAAGATCACTGTGCAAGCTGCCATTCTTACTCAGGGGCTGCCAAACTTTTATTTCCACCTGACAACAGGGTATTCAATCCTGAGATCGCAGGGCGTGCCCCTCGGCAAAGCAGATTATCTGGGGAGCTTCTTAGCTTTATAATATATATATGTATATAAAGATTTCACGTTAAGGATTATACAAAATCTGAATTTAGATAATAAAACATAACTAAATAAGTTATTTGAATTTTTTTTCTTGTTTTAAAGCACGGTAAATATACTTAAAACGCGCTTATTATTATTTTAACCTAAAAAAAGGCAACATTATATATAAATATTTAATTATTTTGCAAGCTTTATTTTTATTTGTTTAAATTTTACGAAGTAATTTAGTTTATTTGCTTAGAATTAAATAACAACCAAGGTTGTAATTAAGTTAACTGCCAATTAACTTAATTAAGTTAGTTTAAAACTTATTAAGTTTAAGTTTTAAATTAACTCACTTAAACTTAAATTTATAAGTTTTAAGTTAATTTTAAGTTAAAACAAACTCAAAGTTAATTAAATATAACTAATTAACTATTTAATTTTAAGTATTTAATAGCTGGAATATAAAGTTAAAAAGGTCAATAATAACGTATTTAGTTTATTTTAATTTTATATCGATATTTCGAATTTTACTAATTATTTTCATTTTATTATTTTTAAATAAAAAATTAAAAAGATTTTATTCAAGTTTTAAAATAATTTTTAAAATTCGAAATATTAATAAAAAATCCAAAAAACTTACATACGTTATTATTAACCTTTTTAACTTTATATAACAGCTGTGAAATATTTTGTTTCAAATAAACTTCTTTTTAATATTTAGTCTTTAAGTTTTAAATTAATTTAAACTCAATGAGTTAATAACTCAATTAAGTTATTAAGTTAATTAATATAATTAAGTTAAGTTAACAAAAAATGCTAATTATAACTGAAACTCAAGCTTGCAACCTTGATAATAATAAATAAAAAACTAATATTTATTATAAAAACTAATTTATAAAAATAACTTAAATAAATTTAATTATCCTTAACAATTAAACTTATAATTATTATAATAATTGTGAATATAAACAGTTAAATTAATAAAAACAACAACTTAAATTTATTAAATTAAGTTACTTTTAAAACTTATATTTAAATTACTAACTTTAATTTTAAAATAAGCTATAAGTTTATTAAAAAATATTAATTTCTTATTTTAGCTATTTTAGCTCGGCGGTATTTATATATTCCCGCCAGGGTTGCAAGCTTGAGTTTGAGTTTTGAGTTTGAGTTTGAGTTAACTCATTGAGTTTGAGTTAATTAACTCAATAACTCAATTAAGTTAAGTTGAGTTGAGTTAGTGTTTTTACTTCTTTGAGTTAAACTCAATTGAGTTAATAACTCATGAGTTTTGAGTTAACTCTGAGTTAACTCAAAACTCATGAGTTTGAGTTATCACTTTTAACTAACTTAATTGAGTTAACTGCCAGTTAACTTATTCGCAACCTTGTTTATACCAAATTAAATATTCGATAAATCTTTTACCGTATCCGTATAAAAAAACAAAATAAAAGGTTCACCACGTTCCGTACGCGTTTCAGATAATATAAATATCGAATAATGCCTTTCGGGCTTTATAACGGTCTAAATACCTTCTAATAATATTTTAATAAAATGTTTTTTTATTTTTAAACGAATTTTATACCGCTTACGTCGACGATATTTTTATTTTTTCCCAAAATCCTAAAAAAATACCGCGAATATATACGCCGAGGTTTTTCAAAATTGCGAAAAACGGGCTTTTAAACGGATATAAAAAAATTTAAGGTTATTAAAACTAAATTTTTTAGGTATATTATATTTATAAAAAATATCGTAATCCATCCTAAAAAATAAACGTTGTATTTAATTAGGCATTTTTATTTATATTAAAAAGTTTTAGGCGTTCTTCGGGTTTTATAATTTTTATCCCTAATTTATCGATAATTTTAGCCGAATAATAAAATTGTTTTATTATTTAACTACCGCGCTTATTTAAAAATAAACCCAAAAAACACAACTAACTAAACCTTTAAAACGTTTAAAACGTTATTAATAAACGCCCTTATATTCGATTATTTTTAAAAATACCGCGATATAAAATTAAAAATAAACGTATCCGACGGAATAATATCCGGAGTTTTCTCCAAAAAAACGAATAAATAAACGTAATATTTTATAACGTTTTTTTTTAAAAAACTGTAAACACCGCGGAATATAATTATATAATTTACGATAGAAAACCTTTCGCGATTATTAAATATCTTTAAAATTAAAATAAATATTAGTTTTTTGCTATTAACGCTTCGACGTATTTACCGATTATTAAACATTTTAATATTTTGCTATTAAACGTAAGTTTAACGCTTAATAAATAACGTAAAATAAATTTTTAGCTTTTTTTAAATTTTGAATTATATTATTGACCGGGAAAACAAAATATAATAGCAAACGTTTTCTTACGCAAATCGGAGGACTTAATAAGCTAAAAAATAATTCAAAATTAAAATCGAACCTAAACGTTATTATTTAGCTTATTTTTCCGGGACGGAGCGCTATAAATAAAAACTTTTACGTTTACCCTTAATATATTAAAAAATAAAAACGCTTTATTAAAAAAAGCGTTTACAAAAAGTTTTATTAATCGATATTATTTTAAATACGAATCGCGAGTTTTTTAAATTAGCTACCAAGCGCGTTTTGGCCGTTTAAAAAATTACGTTTTAAAAAATAACTTATTGTTTTATAAAAAACGTTTAATAGTATTAAACAAAAGCGAGCTTCGCACCCGTTTTTATAATAAATTTTATCAGGGGCCTAATTAAGTATACCTAGGCCGCAATAAAATTTTTTAAGCGGTATAATTAACCCGGGATAAAAAATTATATTAAAAGATATTACGCAAATTACGCTAAATATCGCCGAGTTTGTAAACCCCGTTAAAAACCCGTAAAATTATTCTAGCCGCTCCCGATTATTAACCGTTTATAACGTTATATTTTTATAAATTTTAAAACGATACCCCTAAACCGGAAAAATTATAATACCGTATTTATAATAATAAACCGGCTAAAAATATTTTTTATTTTCTACGTATAAAACGTATATAGCCAAATAACTCGACAAATTATATTTTAAATATATTTAGCGCGTTTTCGGAATTTTAATAATACCGGTCTCGGATAAAAATCCCTAATTTATAACTAATATTTTTAACGAGCTCGCTAAATTTACCGGTATCGATTTTAAATTTTTGACGGCTAAATACGCGTAGACGGACGGCAATTCCAAAATTATTATTTAATTTATGTAAAATTATTTACGCTTTTTTGTAAATTATTATTAAAACAATTGGCGTAAAATAATAATATTTTTGTGGGTTTTTGTATAATATTATTATAGGGGTTAAATTTTCGTAGAAATACTGAAACCACCCGTAACTTCACGAATCGTCCCTTTTAGGGGTTATTATTACCTTTATTCGAACCGCGACGTGCGATTCCCTAAAAATCCACCGCCGCATCACCACCGAATCGCTGGCGTATCGTTATAAAGGCGCCGATAGTTATTAACGGTAAACGGGGCGGACTCGAGCAAAGTTTTTATTACCTATTATCGCAAATTAGCGCTTACGGCCCGGCTTAAAGCCTAATTCGCAATAACGACGATATATATAATTAATAAAAAACGTGCGAACGGAAAATTAAAAAATTAATTAACGAAATTAACGGTTTACTTTTTGCCTCCGTATAAAAGCGTATAAAATTCCTTTTTAACGGCGTTATAAAAGCTAAAACCTAGCTTTATACCCTCGATAACCCCCCGATACCCCCCCGAACTACCGACGACGCCTTTATAACCCGAGCCGATTTTAATAAAATTTTTATAAAAATCTAAATTATTACCGATAATTAGGCCGTAATAATAACGGCGGCTACGGCGGTAGCGGCGCTATTAAAGCCTAGGATTTAGGCTTTTATAACTGCCGGCTAAACGGCGGCAAAATCGGCCTCGCGTAGCGGTAATTGGCAATAAACGATTATCGTCCTATAACGCCGCGGCAAAAAAATCGTAATCCGCGGTAATACCGGCCTTAATTATATTCGACGAATACTTGCCTAAATTATAAAAACCGTAAACAAAACGCGTGGTAAAAGCGATACGGTAGCGTACCGTAAGCTAAGCAATAGCGATATTATCGTTATTTTCAAAATCGAAAACACCGAAATCGACGTTATTGGTATTTGGGTTATTAAAGTATTCGGCGACGACGCGAAAATTAATAAGCGCGAGGTCTCCGTTATCGCGAAAGGAGTTTTAACGTAATAATTACGGGATGTTTACAATAAAAAGGCGTTAACGGCTTTATTTTAAACCGCGAACTCGAAATTTATCTCTAAAACAAAACGCAGCTTTCCGTAATTATTAACCGCTTTTTATAGCTTAATTATAATATATATCGGCAGCGTTAAGGTAATATAACGCTTATATTCCGACGGCTTTATATAAAACGCGCAAATTTTCGATTATAAGCTTTATAACGCGACGTTATAGGTTCGCTAGTGTTTTAAATGCTATTAATTCGGGTATATCGCCCGGTATTATAAAAAAAAAGCTAGGTATATAATATATATAATTATTACCTATTTAGGCGGAAAAAAAGCTTACCCGGAATATCCCGATAACGGGAAAAAACGTTATATTAATTATAATAGCCAGCATTACGCGTAAAAGCGGGCGTACCCGGTCGCGAAAAAAAAAAAAAGCGGATCGCGGAAGCGTATACCTACCGTCTAAGGCAGTTCGAGGTCCGTAGCGTAGGTTTTTCGCCTATTACCCGCAATAATATCGGTCCCGTTTTTTTATCGGCTTTTTTTTAACTTTTTAATAATGGTTTTATAATTATTAAACCGAGGGGTAAACCCCCGAAAACCAAGCTTATACGGCTTATTACCGACCGGGACGCCTCGATTTAATCGTATTTTCGGCCACGGGCCGATACCGAAATATTAACGCAGATTATTCCGGCCGTTATTTAATAAAAATCAGCGTTTTTTATTAAAATACGGTAAATAACCACGCTAATATAGCACTCGCCCTACGAGGGGACTACGACGTAATAACTTTTTAGGAACCGTAAATTAACCGTTAAATTAAAATTATATAGTGCCTAACGATTATTTTTTATATAGTTATTTATTATAGCGGTCGCGCCGCTATTTACCTAAATAAGCGTTTCGACCCCGGAACGGTATTATCCCGGTCGGGCTTCGATTAAACCTTATTAACGTTTGGCACCGGGGAAAAGGCGGCTATAATATAATTTATTTATTTTCCGAATTAGGCGGGCGGGCCGTAAATTAGCCCGCTTAACGATATCCCAAAAAAACTATTCCCGGGCGGATATTTATTCGTCGGCGATTTTAATATTTATTATTTTTTATAAAATTTTTACGGCCGTACGTTACGTAGTATTAATAACGTTATTTTATTTGCAAAAAAATGGGATTTAATATTATTTATTTTTTACGGAAAAATTACCCGATATCGTTACGGATTTAGGGATTCGATTATTGATTTTGCTTAAGGTTTACCGGCGTTTTACGCGCGGTTCGAGGGAAACTAAAGGTTTAAAGGCTCGGACCACCGGGCCTAAAATATTACGTTTTTATTATTAAGCGAAATAAAGGCGAATTTACGGCGAGGCGGTGGCTAAAATTAGCCGATAATAAACCGGGTGCTTATCGAGGCTAAAACGTTATAACGCTTTTAAATTAAGCTAATTATAAAAAATATCGAGGAACTAAACCAGGCCTTTAATTAGCTAATAAATAGCTTTTAATTAATAGCTAATATAACGGTCCCGAAGAAAACGCTTAATACCGGTTATAAAATCGAATAATAATTTTTACCGGTATAGGAGGCTTATAAAAAGGCGCGTACGGAACGCTACCGGTATTTTTAAAAAAGGTCGACAAATAATTAGCGGGAATATACCAAGGCGGTCGCGGACCAAAAAGCAGCCATCACCGAGTTACAAAAGCTAATTTAATACTAACGATTAAAAAAGACCGCTTACGGCAAAAATAATAAAAAAAGCCTATAAACCTTGCAAAAATAAGCTAGGCTCCGTAGCAATTTTCCTCCCGAAATATACGGTATTTTTATATTTAAAACCGGCGGTAACGATCCCGGATTAGCGGAGTCCTACGAGCAAAAGGCCCGGGTACTAATATAAAGGTTTTTCCCGAATTTACCGGCGGATTTCTCGGATATCGCGGACGATCCGCTGGCGTATCGCCAAAAATTCGAAGCTAAGCGTACCGTCGATTATTGGCACGCCAAAAACGCTTTTTAAAAGGCTGCGTTTTAAAAATCCCTAGGGGACGATAATTTTCCGAATAATTTCTTTAAAATATACGGAAACACCTTCCTAACGGCTATTGCCTATCTAGTAACCCGTAGCTTCGAGCTTAATTGGTACCCGGAGAAATTTCGTATAACGGAAGTAATAATTATATTAAAACCGAATAAAATAGCGGTCTAAAAGCGAACCGCCGGCGGATAACGGCCGATAGTTTTTATTAGCGTTATAAAAAAGATATTCGAATCTATATTAGCTAAACGGATTTCGGCGCTGGCCGAGAAATACTCGCTATTACCTTACAGGCAAATAAAGAACCGGAAAAAAAGGTCGACCGAGCTGGCTGCTAAGGTAGTTACCGACGTTATATATATAACGTAAAACCGAAAAAGCGTTACCACGTTATTATAATTAAATATCAAAAAAGCCTTCGATATAATTAACTACCGGCGCCTACTCGATATTTTAGGCAAAAAAAAATTCCCGGTCTAAATCCGGCGGTAAGTAGCTTGCTTCCTAAAAAACCGGTCGGTTCGCCTCCGGTTCGACGGGGAAAACTCGGCGCCGATTTATATTAACGCCGGGGTCTTATAAAAGTCATTATTTTCTCTTATATTATTTATTATTTATAACGCTATTTTATATAAAACCCTCGTAGCCGCTAACCCGGACTTAATCGTAATAAGGTTTGCGGATAATACGAACTTATTAAACGTCGGCTATAATATAATTACGACGTGCCGCCGCCTCGAGGCCGTTTAAAATATTTATAGCAAATAAACTACGGTATACGGTATAAAATTCGCCCCGGAAAAAAATAAATTAATATATTTTATTAAAAGCTATAAGGCAAAGTTTACCAAAATTAAATTCGGTCCCGCTACCGTATCGCCGGTAAAATCCGCGCGGTTTTTAGGGGTCTGGCTCGATAAAAAATTTAATTAATTGGTTTATATCGCTTAAATACGCAAAAGGTTAACGATTTAAAAGCTGGCTTTAATAAAATTTATTAATTATACGTAAAAATACGATATTTTTTAGGCCCGGCTATTATATACGGCCGTAATTCGTAGCTACCTCGCTTACGGGTCGGCGGCGTAGCATTAAATAACCGCGGAACCATCCGGCCCGGTTAAAAAGCTTAAAAACATTTAATACGGCTGCCTCCGGACCGTTTACGGCGCTTATAAAGCGACGCCGGCGCGGTTACTCGAATTTAAAGCTGCCGTCCCGCTATTCGATTTTTATTTATCGTACCGTAACGCCAGGTTCGAAAAAAAATTAATTAAAAAAAATAAAGCCAAATACTTATAAAATACCTGCGTACGCGCAGCGCGCCAGCTTCGGGTAAACCCTAAAACGAAGCCTTCGGGCTTAAAAAACGCAAAACAAATAATAAATAAGCGATCCGCCGCCGATATTTAAACCGAGCCCGGGGCGAATAAACTCGGTTAAAACCCGTGTTTTAACGCGTTTAAAAAATATTAATTTTAAAAATAAAGCGTTACGGAGCCGGTACGGGATCGGATTATTAAAACCCCGGCTAAAAGCGATATACCGAAGGCGCTAAAGCTTAGGAAATTTAATCGATATTGGCAGCTTTTACGAAAGCTCGTTACGGCGTTTTTTTAAATCCGCACGGGGAGGATCGGGTTATCGGGGTTTTTATAAAAAACGAAGGTTTTCGGGACTTATTCGCTATTATACCGTTATAACAAAGCCCCGGAGACGGTGGTATATATTATTTGCCACTGCCCGTTATTAAAAAATAAGCAGGCGGAGCTACGGCGGACCTTAAATAATAAAAACCCGTTGGCTACGGCAAAAGATATCGAAAAGCTTATTAATAAGCTATAAGGAGCCGTAATATTAACGAAATAGGTGTTGGCTACGGGCCGGCTAATATAGCTACCGTCGTAAAGGAAAAAAGGGAGCTAAGCTAATAAGGTAAAAACCAGCTTATTATTAATAGGAACGTGGTATAAACACACCCGGATCGCCGGCGGCACGGGCGTGGGCATATATAACGGCGTAGGGTTTTCGTCCAGCCCGGGGATAAAACCCGTCCTCGGCTGACTTCCTGCCTATAGGCACGGGATCCGGCGTAATAGGGCTCCGGGCACGGTTTTACCTACGGGTTACTAGCAGTAATACCGAATAATTTTAGAATTATACGGAGTATTTAATAATAATAATAATAATAATATTATTAAAATAATTAGTCCGGTTTTTTTATATTTAAATTTCGCGTGTTTTATTTTATATAAATACCGGATTAATATTAATAAAAATAAATTTGGGTTATTTACCTTAAATAACGTTTAATTAAAAAGCTTATAAAATCGATAACGAAACGCCAAAAAGCGCTTTTTACGTAAAAAACAAATACGTTCGCAAAAATTAAAATAAACGCCGTAACCTAGGCCTAGGAAAATTTAGCGAATATATAAAAAGCGTAATATACGTAAGCTAATAAATACCGGAAACCGATAAATTAAAACGCGGAAAACAAAAATAAAATTTATATACGCCGCGGAAATTAATAGATTAATAAACTTTTTAATAAATTAAAAAACCTTATAATAAAACCTTCCGAAATAATTAAACAAATTAACGAGAATACTTACCGGTTAAAGTTATTTAAAAATATAAAAATCCGTTTAATTATTAATATTTTTAGGCTTTTATAAATACCGGATAATTTAGTCCCGGGGTAAATAATATCGTTAAATGTTTTTATAATAATCGCAAAAAAATAAAAATATACGGTAAATAAAAATTTAAATTTAAGATTTTATTACGGCAAATTTTAATATTAAACGGATTAGTCGGGTTATAACTTTAATTTTATTTTTTATCCCGCGAATAATTTTGTTTACTTTGTTTAATATATCCGGGATTTTCATAAAGCTTATCCGGATATTTTAGGCTTTTTTAAAGGCTCGATAAATAGCTCCGAATTACGGAAAAAAATCGTGACGTTATACCCGTTCCTAAAAATAAATTTCCCGTTTTTGGAAAAAAGCTTATTAAAAATATTCAGCGCTATAAAAAAGCTTATTAGCGTTTGTAATAATAGTTAAAAAACTAGGTAATTATAAAAAGTAAAATATTATATTTAAATTATAAATTAAAAATAATAACAAAATAATAACAAAATAACTGTAAAATAACCGTAAAATAACCGTAAAATAATAACAAAAATAATTATATACATATATATATATCTTTAGCGGAGCTCGGGGCTAAGCTAAAATAATATAAAAGCGTTTTTTAAATACTCGAAAATACGTTAGCGGCGCTTTTTTTTGTTTTCGGCATTATTAGCCGTATTAATAACGCCCGAGATTTTTTTTTCGTCGTCGTTATTGTCGCCGCCGTCGGCGGTATAGGCGGCACGGGTAGCGCGGGCGGCCCGGGCGGCGGTAAAAACTCGTTTACCGGTAGCTAAACTTAAAACTTAGCGGAAATTAACCGAATAACGCGTTTTTCCGGCCTAAAAGGTATTGAAATAAAAAATCCTAAATTATAAGCTCAGGATAATTTACGCAGAATATACCAAAAATATGTAAAACCAAAAAATAAATTTTAACGGCTTTTTAAACGGCTATAAAATTCTATAAATACGTCAATATTAAAATTATATTCGAAACTATTTATATCAGGTAATTTATATAAATAAATACGGGTAATTTTGGTTATATTTAAAATAACGTTCAACGCGCCGCGTCGTTATTTAATTGTAATAACGATTTTTTAAATAACCGACTAAAGCCGATAATACGTAGCTTAAATACAATACCGGGCGTTTAGCGCTATAACAAAAGATATCGCGGTCGGCCTTGATTTCGTTTTTTTATCGTCGTTTTTATCGTCGTCGGCGCCGGCGTCGTCGTCGATACCCTCGACTAAAAACGGGGCGGCTAAGGCAAAAATTAAACAAATTACCTCGGCCGCGCGTTTAATAACAACGGCGCGCTCGGCAACGGTAACGGTACGCTCAGCGGTAACAACGGTATATTTAGCGGCCTCGGTTTTACGAACCTAGTCGCGGTAGGCTATACGGGCCTTACGGGCGGCAATAAATATAATAATAATTAATAATATTTTTTATTAAATAATTATATAATCGTATAATTTATATAATTATTAATTTTTATTTTATTTTATTTTGGTAATATATAAAAAGGGTTTATAAGGTTTATAATAAAAAAAGAAAATATATCACTAACCTTATTTTTTAATTATTATTTACCAGGGTTGCGAATTAAGTTTGAAGTTAGTGGGTGAAGTTTAAGTTAACTTAAACTTATTAAGTTTAAGTCCTGAATTTTGCTAACTTAATGAAGTTACAGGTCAGTTTAAGTCCGGAATATTACTAACTTAAGTTAACTTAACTTAATGAAGTTTTTTGTTAAGTTAACTGCTAAGTGATTGCAAACTAACTTCTAACTGCACCTTTAATATTTTTATTTAAATTTAATACGAAAAGTTAAATAAAATAAAGTTTTTATTTATAAAAAAACGTAGAATTAATATGTAAGTATAATAATCATGTTAAAACGGATTCTCTTTAATATTAAATATTATTTATTATTATTATTATGACTTAATTTTAACGATTATTGTTAATAGTAAAGATAAAACAAAAGAAAACTAAGATTAAAAGAAATGATTTAACCTTCAACCTGTGCTTCTTCTTCTTCCTCCGAATCCTCTTCTCGAACCAC
>BCGF01000005.1:5258897-5529262 GCA_001599175.1 Pestalotiopsis sp. JCM 9685 | reverse complement strand
CGTAAAAAGTAAATAAAAGTTAACTTACGAGAAAATGTTTTTAACGTTTGAAATTGCTGGATAAATAGAAATAGAGTTTAAAAACTCCGTAAAAATATTAAGTCTAGTATGTTTTTCGTTAATAGGATCAAATCCAATTAATTTGTAGACCAAATTAAAATCGGCGTCGATAAAATAACAAATAATTCTTAAATAGGAAGTATTGCTGTTTGATTTCCATAAATCGATAATAATGGAAAGCTTGCCGAATGTTTTAATATTTGTAGATAATATATTATTAAAAAGCGACAGTGAGTTGGCGAAGGTCGAATTTAATATCGATCGAATTTTTCCGCGGTTAATAACCGGGATATCGCTATAATTATAAAGTTAATCAATTTGTTCGATAAATAAATAAATTAATAATTCGGTTAATTTACCTTTTTAAATATTGAAATAAATCTTGAGTGGATTTAGAGTTTAATAACTTGAAAGGGAGGTTGTTATCAATGAGGAAGTGAAGGATTTTGTTGTTTAATTCGTTTTCGTTGAATTTTGTATCGGAGTTCGTTCGTAGTCGTTTTCGTGTTATCGTATTTTCGAAAATATTCCGATTAGTGTTAAAATCAATTTTAGATCCTAAAAAGAAATTTTTAATTAGCATTTATTTGTTTGTAATAAGTAAAGGTTATAATAAAAAAGAATACTTACGTTTTTTCCTTGTTTTCTCGGTCAACTCGTTATAAGCAATATCCGGATGTTTTTCATCGTAATGTTTTTGTTGGTTCGATGCAAAAAAGCGTTTAATTTTTGCAGTTGTTTTATAAGAGCACCTAGTTATAAGTTAATATTTTTTTAAAAACCAAATAAGAATAAAACTCATATAGTGCAACGAATCTCCATTTTCCTCGGATGCCCCGGATTAATAGGTAATAAAACACGAGTAAATAACTCGTTTTTAAAAACGTAAATATCCGAATCTTTTGCAGAAGATAAAGCAAAATTGGGGTTATTTTCTTTATCTTTGACGTGTTTGGAAGGGGAGGTGATAGAAGAAGATTGGGGGGATCCAAGAATTTGAGAAGATTCAGGAACTTGAGAGGAATTAATATCAGAATCGTTGTCTAAACCGGGAAAAGAATGAATGGATTCCCGGTCTGAATCTGAATTCTCATAACTCGAATCCATTTTAAAAGGAGGAAAAAAGTGTTTTTTTGTAGGGGTAAAAAATCCCAATATAAAATAACAAGGCAKGATAAAKCCTACTAAAAAGRTAAAGTGTGAGATGAATCTCACTAAAAGGGTAAAATGTGAGATGAATCTCACTAAAAAGGTAAAGATGTAGGATAAATCCCACTATAAAAACATAAAATGTAGGATAAATCCCACTATAAAAACATAAGATGTAAATTAAACAATAATAGTACACATTACTAAATCATTAACATTACTGGTAATAACCATGAACAAAAAAAGTAAAAGATGAAGGGGAGTTTAGCTTCTTAATATAATTCTAAAAACTTAATGTAACGACTATACTAAGGATAAACCGAAATATAAAAAAGTGCTGGGGTTTATGTTATCAGATACGTAAAGCGTAAAAGATATACTGAGCAAAGAGTAACTATAAAACTGATTCACAAGTGTAGTCGTCAAAGCTTGATAGGCTTCACTTATAAGTAAGATAAATACTTAGATTAATCACTAAGGTAATAACTATCTATATAGTATAGGAAACCCATCCTTAATATATCCATTTATTCCCTCACTAATATTTGCTTAGATCACCTTCGTTAATTAGTGATCAGTGGTGCTCGTTGGTGTTCAATAATGATCAGTAAATTCCACTAATCACTCCTGATCGCTTCCGGTCTTGGTCACGTGGTCCTTCATCACGTGACCTGCAGTGGTCCTATTCCATTTATTCCGGTATAGTCCCTTGTCCTATGCTTCCTTAAGCGCCAACATCTATTGTCTTCTAGTAAAGGTGCATATTCGTAACATCAGCTCCTCTCTCCATATCTTTTATCCTCAAAAAATTACTTAGTCGCATAAATAAATCTCTAGTGCCCACTCCGTGGTTTTTTCTTATTTTCCCCTTATTTCTTCCTTTCCCGCTTTAATAATAATATATACTCATCATATTAGACTCGAATAAACGAAAAGCTCCGGTCGACAATTCTTCCTCTGCTCGTCGCGTACGTCGTTAACTTGCTTTTACCAAATTAGGCTTCGAGGTTATACCGTGTTCTCGTTATTTTATTAAAGATCTTCCGTACGTTGCTTTAAAAAATATTAAAACATATCAGCGATATAACGCCGCTAGGGAATCCTATAATAACACAAAAACGCCCATCACTTCTCTTACTACTATCCTTATAAAATATCATCGTCTAAAGAGTGTCGAATCTCTGGCTAAGTCGGAACTGCTCGATCTTCAGCAGCGGGTAACGGAGACGTTATCCCGTCTAGTTCGTTTACGCAAGCAAAAAGCGATAGCTCGCGAACGTGGTCTAAAAATAGTAAAAAGGGAGGCCTCCGATCTAAACGACCTAGATCGCTTAGAATTAAAGGCGGCGAGCTCCGCTCAATCTACGGGCGCGATCGATATTATCGATTAATCCTTTATTAGGCTCGAAAATACCCTTAAAAGTCTCGATCCTCAGTTATTATTTAAAAATACTAGTCAAAAGCGTCGCAATCCTCAACATACTTCCTAGGCTCCCATATATTGTCTTCAAATAAGTAGCCTTCCTATTTCACGAGGAACTAGTATCCTCGTCCGACCTTCTTATAATCGATAATTTCTTCAACGTTGTATTCTGGCTAATCTTCCTTTACTTCTAGCGTCTGGTCGATAACCGCATTTTCGGGTACTAATTCGAATAAAAAAATATAAAACGTTAGGTATTTTCTCTTCATAATCTTGGGTAGCTACAAGCGGTAATTGACTTTTAAAATTTATTTATTAACTCTAAATAGTCCGAGTTTCTTAAAGTCCAATTTGTCGCTTGGTCGTTTTGTCTTAATATTTTTGCGTAATAAATAAACCTTGTCTCCCCTCGCAAAAATTAGTCCCTCAACCCTATTCTTGTCTGCGTGCTCCTTCGTTCGTCCTTAAAAGGCAATAAAATTCTCTTAAAAATTCTTTTAAAGCTTCTTCAAATTATCGACATGCTAAATAGCGTATTCTGCTAATTCTTTTCCTGCGATAGGTTCTTTAGTCATATCTAATTCGAAGCCGTAATTAGCGTAAAATAATAATACTCTTATAGGTTCTCGTACAACACTATTATAGGCGAACTATGCTATAGGTAACAATATAACCCAATTGTTTTAATCGTAATTGACATAATAGCGTAAGTACTCTTCGAGTACTTAGTTAACTCGTTCTGTTTGTCCGTCCGTCTATAAGTAATAAGCTATCGAAAGCTTATAATCTACTCCCAGTTATACTATAAATAACTTCCAGAATTTTAATATAAATAGCTTATCTCTATCTAAAATAATCTTATCTGGTAGGCCGTGCTGGCTGACTACAATTCGTAGGAACGTATAAGCAAGTTCTTCTATATTACTTGCTTCTTTATAAGGTAAAAAATAGGCGTATTTCGTAAATCGTTCTATAAACACTAGGATACTATCGTAAAAAATTCCAGTTAAAAGCTCTTTCGATAATAATAGCTTCACAATAAAGTCTAAAGCGATAAATCTCCATGCTCTGTCTAAAAGTGGTATTAGCTATAATTCTCCGTAAGGCTTATATCGTACTGACTTCGCCTTATTACACAAGTCGCATTCTTTAATAACTTTGCTAACGTGCTTACGTAGTTATAGGCAATCGAAATACTACTATATCCGCTTAGTTATCTTAAATACTCCTTAATATCCGCTAATAAGCGTAAAATAGATTTCTCGGATAAGCTCGTCCCTAATTCGTTCTGGGATTTCGATTTTACCTTGGTATATAGGCAATATACCGTCTAGTTTCATAATCTTGCTTAACCAACTATCGCTATTAATTACCTTGCTAATAGCGTAAAAAATCATAATAAATATCAGGTTTCCTTCTTAATCGTTCGTAAAGATAGTATATATCTCCTTAGGTGCTTCTTAATAGTGGTCCGGTCGTCGGCTAAAAGCATCTACCCTGCCATTCTCTAATCCCTTGCGGTAAATAATTTTAAAGTCGTAGTCTACTAAAAACTCTGCCCATCTTATTTATCGTTTATTAAATTTTTTGCTTATCGTAAATAAAGCGAAATTCTTATAATCGGTATAAATTTTAATTTGGTAATTGGTTCCGCTTAGGTAATATTTCTATTTTCGGAATATTTCGATAATTGCGAAAAATTCTTTATCGTGGATTTAATAATTAAATTATTCTTTAATAAACTTCCTAAAATAAAATACTATAAAATATAGCTTGTCGTTATCGTCTCGTTAGCTAAGCTATCCGCCCATGGCGTAGTCTAAGGCGTCGGTCTCAACTTCGAACTCCTTCTCGGGGTTAGCCGTTCTTATAACTAGCTAGTCTATAATTCGCTTTTTAATCGTATCGAAGGCTTCCTGCTTTTTGTTAGTCCATTTAAATGGTACATTCTTTTTCGTCAAGTGCGTTAAAGGTGTAACAAGGCGTCCGAATCCTTTAATAAATATTCGGTAAAAGTTTGCGAGTCCTAAAAAAAATCTAACTTCTATAACCGATTTCGGTGCCTGCCATTCTTTAACTACTAAAATTTTAGAATCTTCCATTTTAACTTCTCCGGGGGATACTACGTATCCTACGAAAGTAACTTATTTCCGGTGGAATTCGCTCTTTTCAGGGTTCACAAAAAGGTTTATTTTTTATAGTTTCCGTAATACAACAGTAACGTGCTATTTATACTTACTAAGGTCTTTTAAATAAATAAATATATCGTCGAGGTATACTACTACGAATTTATCGAGGAATTCTCGTAAAACGGTATTAATTATATTCTAAAAGCTTGCTAGTACGTTGGTTAATCCGAAAGGCATAACCAGGTATTCGAAATATCCGTATTTCGTCCTAAAGGCTGTTTTCCATTCTTCTCCTTCCTTAATTCTAATTAAACCGTACGCATTAGGCAAATCTAAGGCAGTAAACCACTAAACTCCGTGCAACTTATCTCGTAAATCCTTAATCAAAAGCAAAAGGTATCTATTTTTAATCGTAATATCGTTAAGCTTACGGTAATCGATGCAAAATCTCCATTTCGGTGTTCCGTCCTTACTCTTCTTTGGTACAAAAAATATAAGGTAGCCTGCTAGCGATATAGATTCTCTAATCTATCCCTTTCCCATTATTTTTATAATATAAGTCTTTAATACCTTTTCGTGCTAAGGTCTTACTAGGTATATCGGCATAAAATATGGTTCCTTTCCTTCTTAAAGGGGTATTTTATAATCGAATCGTATATGCTTTAATAATCCTGTTTTCAATACTCCACTAAACAAGTCGCTGAATTCTTTATATTTTTCGGGTATTTTTTCTATAGTATTTGGCTTAATATACTTAGCTATAACGTATAATCCAAATGTCTCGTAGTTACGTAAAGGCTGGTTTTTCCAATACCTATTAGAGGTTAATTCGCTTCCTGGTATATCCCACTAGAATTGGCCTATATTCCAGTTTACTCTAAGATTGCTCACCCGCAACCAGGGTATCCCTAAGACTAAATCGTAGTCCGTAATATCCGTAATATCGCACGTAAGGTATTCAAAATGGTCCTAGATATAAATCTAAATATACGCAGTCTCTATATTCACTATTCCATTCTCGTATAAAATAGGTTCTCTATCGACGGTATTAAATACGTAAAGCGTCTTTTTCTGCTTCTATAATATCTAGAGCTTATTAACGATTCTTAATAAAATAAAATTTCCTTAAACTCCTATATCTACTAAGGCTCGTATATCGTATCTATTAATTCGCACCTATATCGTTAAGTAGTTCGTAATCGTATTATCGCTCCCGGTAACGCAAATAAACTTTGTTTAGGACCGCTCCTATCTCTTTAAAAATAATCCAACTCGTTTCCCGAGTTCCTGTTAATTTTTTTATTGGCGCGTTCTTTTCCGGCGCGTATAAATACTCGTTAATCTTTCTGATCTCGAGTCTCGTTTTTTCGTTATTCGTATGGTGCCATGTCGTCACTGGCTTCTTCTATGGTGTCGTCTATCGCTGGCCTTCAGCGTCGTACTCGTACTCTGGCGGTGTTATACAATCCTTGGTGCTTCTAACCAGGTCGCTGGTGCTTTGCGTTGGTCTGCTAATCTCTTTGATAATAATTCTTCCTGCAGCCTGGTGTTCCTTAATAAATCGCCATGCCTTGGCTTTCTTTGTTGCGTGGTGCAAATATTCGTCGTATATACATTTTAACCAGGATTAGTCCCTTCCTATCGAGCATCGGGATAAGTCGTTAGGGTACGTAATAATTACTACAAAGCCTCTCGCGTCGCAGCGCCCAACCTCTACCTAGCCTATCTCTCCCACTTTATAAGGTTTCCTGATAGCTAAATATCCCATACGTAGCGGAAAAAATCCGTACTTAAGTTTCGTCTCGAAATATTCGTCGCATCCTAGATCGATATATCCGTACCACTCGATCTCGTAGTATTTGAAGTCCTTAATATTAAATCGAGGGTCATCTCCAAAAATAACTCCTAGGGTCCGTTATTCCTATACCGTATCGGTAATCTTCTAAAAGATCTCTGCTAGCTATTATCCTATACTCTATAACTCGGCAGCAAAAAATATAACTTTGTTATAAACACGTGGTTATCCATCTTAAAAAGTCTCGAATATTTTTTCCGTCGTAAAGATGCTAAGCATTTTGTCGATAGCTTCTGCTTCCTTAATCCCGCAGGTTAGGCTTTTCTCGGCGATCCCATCTTATCAAGGGTAGTTATTTTTTTCTAACTCGCTGCTAATATCGTCTACTAACTCCGCTTTCTAGGCCTGACTCTTAACCCATTAAGTTTAGTGGTATACTTCGTTTTTTAACCCGGATAAAGTATTATCGTCGCTATTTACGAGTTATCCTTCCGGTCCGAAATATACTAACCGTCCTAGCCTAGTGGCGGCTAAGGTTCGTAATACCTTAGGATACTATCCATTATCGTTTTTGCAAAACCTATACGTTTGACAACCATTATTAAAGCATACGGTCCAAAAAAGCGATATATAAGGTACTTTTTCCCGTTACGTAGCGTTAAACTACTTCTTGCCTTTTGGCATAGGCTTAAATACCTTCTTAGGTTGGCGACACTCGTTGGCGTAGTATCCCATTTAATCGCAATTATAACACTTAACAAATAATTTATTTTTCTATATTCGTCGTTAAATGGCATCCAAATCCATTGGTCCACTATAATGTCCGTAAAAAGTCTAGTTTTTCTAATCTTTATTTCGTCCGCTATTCTAATACTACCGGGGTTTTCCGGTATTTGCTAAAGCTCGAGATTAGTATCTTAGCGTATTTTTCTTCTCGGCTCGTCGTACGTATAATTGATTATCGATTCGCACGACCAATTCGGTATACCTACTAAAATCGGTAGGCAAATCGAGGATCTTGCTAATCTTGTCTTTAACTTCTTCTTTAAGCCCTTAGTAATATAATATAATACGCGTATCGTCGGTGCAATCGAGCCTTGCGACGATTTTTTTAAATTCAATAATATATACTAAAGCAAACGTTTTCTGCTTAAAGGTCTCAAATTCCCGTTCGGCTTGTCTTTTCTCGTCAAGATCTTGGAAAAGTAACTTAAGCGCGGATTCGTATCCGGCGTAAGATCCAAAGATCTGTTTCGTCTCTTCCTTATATTAGCTCAAAAGCCATCTATTCTCACTAGCTTCAAAAAAATAAGGTTCAAACCATACGAAGGCACGTCCTTTCAAAAAAAAAGCGGCGTACACGATTCGCTAAAGGTCATTCTAAAAACTAAACATATAAAAAAAATAATATACGCGGACTTGCGCGAGGTACCCCCTAAATCCTCCTAAGGTACCATCGTATACAGCTAAGGTATTAAACTTCAATCCATCGTACTTAGTGATTAAAATAGTAATAATATTAGCTGCTCCTCTCATAGCGGTATTGGAATCCTAAAGTTCCTGGATAAGCTTAGACTTATTATTCGTGGCTTCTTCGAGTCGTCGGATCTTCTTAAAGATCAAGTCGTACTAATCCTTAGTGACTTCGAAGTCATCGCCGTCGGAATCGATACTCATTGCCTAAATTAGAGTGTCGTCCTAAAGGATCTTCCCCTTATCGTTGCTATCCTTGCTAACGGTAGACATCCTGCCGAATATTACTCAGTGTTTCTTTAACGGTAAACGTACCTAAACAAAAGTGATCAAAATATAACGACTATACTAAAAATAAACCGAAATATAAAAAAATACTAAGGTTTATATTATCAAATACGTAAAACGTAAAAAATATACTAAGCAAAAAATAACTATAAAACTAATTCACAAATATAGTCGTCAAAGCTTAATAAGCTTCACCTATAGGTAAAATAAATGCTTAGATTAATCACTAAGGTAATAACTATCTATATAAT
Source organism: Pestalotiopsis sp. JCM 9685 (assembly GCA_001599175.1). NCBI lineage: Eukaryota > Fungi > Ascomycota > Sordariomycetes > Amphisphaeriales > Sporocadaceae > Pestalotiopsis > Pestalotiopsis sp. JCM 9685. The sequence goes on along the minus strand of BCGF01000005.1, from coordinate 5,520,694 downwards.
ATAAGAAACCCATCCTTAATATATCCATTCATTCCCTCACTAATATTTGCTTAGATTACCTTCGTTAATTAGTGATCAATGGTGCTCGTTGGTGTTCAGTAATAATCAGTGAATTCCACTAATCACTCCTAATCGCTTCCGGTCTTGGTCACATGGTCCTTCATCACGTGACCTGCAGTGGTCCTGTTCCATTTGTTCCGGTATAGTCCCTTGTCCTATGCTTCCTTAAGCGCCAACATCTGTTGTCTTCTGGTAAGGGTGCATGTTCGTAACACTTAACAACAACAAACAAAGGTAAGAATGGTTAATTTAGTTATCATACCTTTAATAAGAATGTTGAAATAAATTCCTAACTTACATACCAAAAGTAGGAATGCTTAATTTTATTATCCCATTTTAACTAAGAATGTTGACTTGAATCCAAATTCCCAACCAACATACCATTAGCAAATTAATTAATTTAACCATCCCACTTTTACTAAGAATGTTGACTTAGATCCAAATTTCCAACCAACATACCATTAGCAAATTAATTAATTTAACTATCCCACCTTTATTAAAAATGTTGACTTGGATCCAAATACCCAGCCAACATACCAGTAATAAGAATGAATAATTAAATTATCGTACCATTAGGTATTTGAATCAATATATTTGTAGCAAGAATGAATAGTTAACTTATCCTAATATTAGTTAAGTGAATCAATTTACGAATAACACAAACGAATAATTACTTTATCCTACCATTAACTTAGGAACTTAATTTAGATTTAGATTAACATAAAAATTATACAAACGAATAATTAACCTACCTTTGATTATTATTAAAGTGTAAAATATATTTATTAAGCTTTTTATGAATTTATAAACGATAAAAACCTGTCGATAATAGGAGATAACAAACAGAACTAATAGCTTATATATTAAAAACAAGAGTTGCTTATATTATGAGTAATATAATGGTTAGAATTGAATAAACATTTGGAATTATAATAAAAATTAATTTTGACTTTAAAAACTGCAGTTAGCAGTTAGTACCGTAAGTGAGTTAAGTTAGTGAAGTTAAGTTTAAGTCCGGATTTTACTAACTGTAGATCAGTTTAAGTTCAACATTTTACTAACTTAACTCACTTTAAGTTAAGTTAGCAACCTCGTTAAGTTAAGTTAACTTAACGTAAGTGAGTTATTAAGTAACTTTTTTGCAACCCTGTTATTTACCTAATTTTTACACTTATTATTTTATTTTTTTATAAAATTATAATAATAATAAATAAACTAAACATTTTTAACTATTTAATAGCCTGGATACATTATTATTAACCTTTTTTAACTTTGTATCCAGGCTATTAAATAGTTAAATTTAAATAACTTTGGATTCAAAAATTTAATCTTTGAGTTTTAAGTTAACTCAATTGAGTTAACTCGGAGTTAACTCATTGCCAACACTGGATTCTTTCTATTAAAAATTCGAATAAATAAAACTTTATTAATTTTGTTGCTAATTACTAATTAGTCAATATTAAATAAAATATTTAAACTAAAAATTTAATTTAAGCCTGTTTTTTCCCTTAATTGTCGTTTTCGGGAAATTTATTTTTATGTTTATATACCGATTTATCGAGCTTTTTAATACCTTTAATTAATACTACCGAAGTCAATTTTTGGTTAAAGTAATTAGCGACGAAATAATCGAGGGAGCCGTAATCGTAATATTTATCAATAAAAAATAAAATAATACGCGGCTAAAAAAGGTATAAAAGGTTCTGCTTTAGCTATTTTGGCGAATAAAAGAAAACGAATAACCCGTATTAAATAACTAAATACTAAAGGCGCGGAGGATTTTAAGGACCGTACGTAATAAAATAAAACGAATAAAAGAAAAAAAAATACGCGTATCGCGGATATTCGCGTAAAAAAGCGCCGGGCGTATATTTTTTTTAGTTTTATTAGTTTATTTTATTATAATCAAGCTTAAAGGTAGCCTAATCGACGGTAGGATTGACGAGATAAGTCTATATATTTTTGCGGAGCTTGTTATATAGCCGTTTATTAAGTTTTATTTTATTTTATGGTTTTTCGGCCTTAATATAAAAATTCTAAAAATACGTATAAAATTTTAAAAAAAGTTATTTGGCTTTATAATAAAAAAATAAAGTAATCGACGGGCCTCGGCGCGCTCGTTAAAATTAATAAACAATTTTTTAAAACCTTTTCGGCAATAATAACCGGATTAAAAGCTTTTTCGGCAATAATAACCGGATTAAAAGCACGGAAGTTTATAGCTTTTAATAAAATAATCCGAGCGTATTTTTAATAATAGTTTGATTATATATAACCGAGTTTATTTAATTCGGAATAAATAAAAATTAACCGTTAGTTTATCGAAAATGAAGGTTTTTTATTTACGATAAAAAAAGATATATTATCCGTTTAAAGGAAGAGATTTTTAAATTTTAGCCTATAAATTTTAAAATTTTGGCTAACGGTAGTATTAATTATATTTTTTTTCGAGGCTAAAGAGGCGTTCGATAAAAGGAATCGGGAGCCTATAATTAGTAAAGAGGGGATCGGAACGCTCCGACGGTGCTCGGGAGCTAGGGAGATTTCCGATAGCTTAAACGAAAATAGCGATTTATTTTTAAATAAGCTTTGTTTCGCTTTTCCGGCTTTTTTCGGTTTATAAACGGTTAGCCTTTAAATTTTGGAAAATTTATTATAGTCCGGGATTTATAAGAAAAGGAAAATAAGGAATTTGTAACGACTATACTAAGGATAAACCGAAATATAAGGAAGTGCTGGGGTTTATATTATCAGATACGTAGAACGTAGGAGATATACTAAGCAAAGAGTAACTATAGAACTGATTCATAAGTGTAGTCGTCAAGGTGTATTAAATACCTTATTTATGGGTAAAATAGATGCTTAGATTGATTACTAAGGTAATAACTGTTTATATAGAGTAGGAAACCCGTCCTTAATATATCCATTTATTCCCTTATTGATATTAGTGTTGGATCGCGATAGCAAACAATGATCCTATATTGGATCACTATTCCTAACCGTGATCCATCCTTGAATCATTTTTTAAAAGCGTGATCTATTTTATGGCTTACGCGTTAAAACCGTGATCCTGTTAGCTAAGTATTATTAGCTGCCAGGCCTGTTTTGTTTTTGGGCCTTTATCTTTTTGATGGCAGCCCCGTAATATGCCTTTTATCCTGATTTAAGCGCCAATATATATTCGTTTTCTTACAAAAATATATATTCGTAATATTAGCTCCCCTCTCATATTTTTTGTCCTCGAAAAATCGGTTGGTCGCATAAATAGGTCGCTAGTGCCTATTTTTTATAGTGCGTGGTTTATTTTCCTTTTTTTTCCTTTTTGTTTTGTTTATAATATATGCTTATTATATTAGGTTATATTAACAAATCAAAATCCAAATCTAAAGGAAAATCGAAAAAAACTTTTAAGCGCAAAACTTTTTTTGTTCGTATTAAGCGATACGGTTTTCCCGCCGATATGCCGTATTTTTATTGCTTTAAGTATAAAAGGCCGTGTATAATAACGGAAAACTCGACTCGTTATAGCGAATATATTAGTTATAGCCGTTTTTGCGAGGGTTTTTTAATAGGGTCGTCTTTTGCTCGTGCGATACAAAAGGAAAAGCGATTCGCGAAAAAAAAAAATTGATAAAAAAAAAGATTTTTGAAAATCAGCGGATAGCTAAGCGGATAGCGAAGGAAATAAATAAAGCTATATCGAAACTTTTCCGTTTTCGCCAATAACGGAAATTCGCTAAATCGAAAAAAAATAATTTGTTCCGTCGCGGTATATAATAATTGGACGAGGACGACGCTTGCGATCGTACGGCGATTAATAGGGAATAGCTTATTTCGGATAATAAAGTGGTAGCGATATCCGTGGCTACCGGTATTTTTGACGTGGTAGATTTTAGCGTTATAGATTAGGATTTTTTTGGGCTCGGAAGTGACCTTAAAGTCCTTGGTCCTATTGCTGGTATTAAAAATATTGCTAAAGGGCGACGCAGTCTTTAATATGCTTCCTAGGTTCCTAGGTGTTATTTTTAGGTAGGTAACCTTCCTATTTTACGAGGAACTAATATCCTTGTCCGACCTTCTTATAGTCGATAATTTTTTTAACGTTGTATTTTGGCTGATTTTTTTTTATTTTTAGCGTTTGGTCGATAACCGCGTTTTTGGGTGCTGGCTCGAATAAAGAGATATAAAACGTTAGGTGTTTTTTTTTTATAGTTTTGGGTAATTGCAAACGGTAATTAACTTTTAAAATTTGTTTGTTAATTTTAAATGGTCCGAGTTTTTTAAAGTCCAATTTGTCGCTTAGTCGTTTTATTTTAATGTTTTTGCGTAGTAAATAAACCTTGTCTCCCCTCGTAAAAATTGGTCCTTTAATTTTATTCTTATCGGCGTTTTTTTTTATACGTGCTTAAAGGGTAATGAAGTTTTTTTGGAGGTTTTTTTGGAGTTTTTTTAGATTATCGATATGCTAAATAGCGTGTTTTGCTAATTTTTTTCCTACGATAGGTTTTTTGGTTATATTTGGTTCGAAGCCGTAATTAGCGTAAAATAGTAATATTCTTATAGGTTTTTATATAATATTATTATAAGCGAACTGCGTTATAGGTAATAATATAACCCAATTATTTTGATCGTAGTTAACATAATAGCGTAAATATTTTTCGAGTATTTGGTTAGCTCGTTCTATTTATCCGTCTATTTATAGGTAATAAACTATTAAAAGCTTATAATTTATTCCCAGCTGCGTTATAAATAACTTCCAAAATTTTGATATAAATAGCTTGTTTCTGTCTAAAATAATCTTATTTAGTAGGCCGTGCTGGCTAACTATAGTTCGTAGGAACGTATAGGCAAATTCTTTTATATTATTTGCTTTTTTGTAGGGTAAAAAATAGGCGTATTTCGTAAGTCGTTCTATGAATACTACGATGCTGTCGTAAAAGGTCCTAGTTAAGGGTTCCTTTGATAGCGGTAGCTTCACAACGAAATCTAGGGCGATAGATTTTTATACTTTGTTTAAAAGTGGTATTAGCTATAGTTTTCCGTAAGGCTTATAGCGTGCTAACTTTGCTTTATTGCACAAGTCGCAGTTTTTGATATATTGGCTGACGTATTTTCGTAGTTATAGGCAATCGAAATGCTGTTAGATTCGTTTAGTTATCTTGAATACTCCTTGGTGGCCACTAGTTAGTGGTTCGTGGTAGCTTTTAATAAGTTCGTGGAGTAGTAGATCTTTAATTCGTATTTTGCCATTATAGTACTGCTGGTAGGGTCTGGATTTTCCTGCCAGGTTGTCGTTAGGGTCTAGGCATTTTGCTATTCGTTTTGTCTATGAATCCGTGGTTACTTTATATGCCGCGTACAGATTTATTATCGGTATTAGGTGTCCCTTTTGGTCACTAATAAAAATAGTATATATCTCTTTGGGTGTTTCCTAATAGTGGTTTGGTTTTCGGCTGAAAGCGTTTGCTTTGCCGTTTTTTGATCCTTTGCGGTAGATAATTTTGAAGTTAAAGTCTGCTAAAAACTCGGCTTATCGTATTTGTCGCTTATTAAGTTTTTTGCTTATCGTAAACGATACGAGATTTTTGTAATCGGTGTAAACTTTAACTTAGTAGTTAGTTCCGCTTAGGTAGTATTTCTATTCTCGGAATGCTTCGATAATTGCGAAAAGTTTTTTGTCGTGGATTTGATAATTAAGTTGTTTTTTGGTAAATTTTTTGGAGTAAAATGCTATAGGGTATAGCTTCCCGTCGTCGTTTCGTTAACTAATTTGTCCGTTTATGGCGAAATCTGAGGCGTCGGTCTTAATTTCGTATTTTTTGTCTGGGTCGGCTATTTTTATAACTGGCTCGTCTATGATTCGTTTTTTGACCTCGTTAAAAGCGTTTTGCTTTTTGCTAGTTTAGTCGAATAGTACGTTTTTTTTCGTTAGGTGCGTTAGGGGTATTGCGATACCTCCGAATCCTCCGATAAATATTCGGTAAAAGTTTACGAGTCCTAAAAAAGATCTAACTTTTATAACCGTTTTCGGGGTAGGCTAATCCTTAATTACTAAAATCTTAAAATCTTTTATTTTGATTTTTCCGGGGGATATAACGTATTTAACGAAAATAACTTTTTTTTGGTAAAATTCGCTTTTTTTAAGGTTTATAAAAAGGTTCGCTTTTTATAGCTTCCGTAATATAACAATAACGTACTATTTATATTCGTTAAAGTCCTTTAAATAAATAAATATATCGTCGAAGTATATTACTACGAATTTATCGAGGAATTCTCGTAAAACGGTATTAATTATATTTTAAAAACTTGCTAATGCGTTGGTTAATCCAAAAAATATAACTAAATATTCGAAATATCCGTATTTCGTCCTAAAAGCTGTTTTTTATTTTTTTTTCCTTAATTTTAATTAGGCCGTACGTATTAGGCAAATCTAAGGCAATAAACCACTAAGCTCCGTGCAATTTGTCTCGTAGGTCTTTAATTAAAAATAAAAGGTATCTATTTTTGATCGTAATATCGTTAAGCTTGCGGTAATCGATGTAAAGTCTCTATTTTGGTGTCTTATCCTTACTTTTTTTTGGTATAAAAAATATAGGGTAGCTTATTAGCGATATAGATTCTTTGATTTATCTTTTTTTTATTATTTTTGTGATATAAGTCTTCAGTGCCTTTTTGTGCTGAGGTCTCACTAGGTATATCGGCATAAAATATGGTTTTTTTCCTTCTTGGAGGGGTATTTTATAGTCGAATCGTATATACTTTGGTAATCCTGTTTTTAGTATTTTATTGAATAGGTCGCTGAATTTTTTATATTTTTCGGGGATTTTTTTTATAGTGTTCGGTTTAATATACTTGGCTGTGACGTATAGTCCAAGTGTCTCGTAATTACGTAAAGGCTAGTTTTTTTAGTACCCGTTAAAAATTAACTCGCTTTTTAGTATATTTTATTGGAATTAGCCTGTATTTTAGCTTATTTTGGGATTGTTTACCCGTAACCAGGGTATTTTTAAGACTAAATCGTAGTCCGTAATATCCGTAATATCGCACGTAAAGTATTTAAAATAGTTTTAGATATAAATCTAAATATACGTAGTCTTTATATTCACTATTTTATTCTCGTATAAAATAAGCTTTCTATCGACGGTATTAAGTGCGTAAAGCGTTTTTTTTTGCTTTTATAGTATTTGGAGCTTATTAACGATTCTCGGTAAAATAAAATTTCTTTAAGCTTTTGTGTTTATTAGGGTTTATATATTATATCCGTTAATTCGCACCTATATTATAAAGTGGTTAATAATCGTGCTGTCGCTCCCGGTAGCGCAAATAAATTTTGTTTAGGACCGCTTTTATCTTTTTAAAAATAATTTAACTCGTTTCCCGAGTTTTTGTTAATTTTTTTATTAGCGCGTTTTTTTTCGGCGCGTATAAATATTCGTTGGTTTTTTTAATCTCGAGTCTCGTTTTTTCGTTATTTATATGGTATTATATCGTCACCGGCTTTTTTTATAATGTCGTACCTAAAAATAAAGCTAAATTCTCCTATATTAATTTTTATATTTTTTTGTTTATCCGTGGTGACTTTTATCGTTGGTTTTCGTGCAGCGTTATACTCGTATTTTGGTGGTGCCGTGCGATTTTAGGTGCTTTTAACTAAGTCGCTAGTGCTTTAGGTTAGTCTATCGGCTTTTTTAATAATAATTTTTTTTGCAGCCTAGTGTTTTTTAATAAGTCGCTATACCTTGGCTTTTTTTATTGCGTAGTATAAATATTCGTCGTATATATACTTTAACCAGGATTAATCCCTTTTTATCGAATATCGGGATAAGTCGTTAAGGTATATAGTAATTATTATAAAGCCTCTCGCGTCGCAGCGCCTAACCTTTATTTGGCCTGTTTTTCTTATTTTATAAGGGTTCCTAATAGCTAAATATCTTATACGTAGCGGAAAAATTCCGTATTTTAGTTTTGTCTCGAGATATTCGTCGTATCCTAAATCGATATATCCGTACCACTCGATTTTATAATATTTAAAATCCTTAGTGCTAAGTCGAGGGTTATCTCCAAAAATAGCTCCTAGGGTTCGTCGTTCCTATGCCGTATCGGTGGTTTTTTAGAGGATCTTTGCTAATTGCTGTTTTATGCCTTATAACTCGGCGGCAAAAAGTATAACTTCGTTATAAACGCGTAGTTATTTATTTTAAAAAATGTCGAATATCTTTTCCGTGGTAAAGGTTCCGAATATTTTATGGATTGTTTCTTTTTTTTTCGTTCCGTAGGTAAGTTCCTTTTTTTTTATAGATTCGCTGCTAGTATTATCGACTAACTTAGCTTTTTAGGTTTAATACTCGGCTTATTTGGTTTAGTAATATACTTTGTTTTCTAAGGCGTTAAACAAGGTATTATCGTCACTATTTACCATTTGTCCTTCGGTTCCGATGCGTATTATTCGTCCTAGTCTAATCGCTGCCAGGGTTCGTGGCTTTTGGGGGTACCACTAATTGTCGTTTTTGCAAGACCTATGCGTCGAATAATCGTTATCGAAGTATACGGTCTAGGAAAATAACGCGTATAGTATTTTTTCCCGTTATATAGCGTTAAACTATTTTTTGCCTTTTGGTATAGGCGTAAATATTTTTTTGGGTTAGCGGTACTCGTTAGCGTAGTATTTTATCTTGTTATAGTTATAATATTTAACAGTTGCCTTATCTTTTTGTGGTCGTCGTTAAGTGGCATCCAAGTCTATTGGTCCATTGTGGTGTCCGTAAGAGGTCTGGTTTTTTTAGTTTTTGTTTCGTCTATTTTGGTGTTGCCGGGGTTTTCCGGTGTTTGCTAGGGCTTAAGGTTGGTATCTTATCGTTTGTTTTTTCTCGGCCCGTCGTGCGTATAGTTAGTTATCGATTTTGACGACCAATTTAATATACCTGCTAAAGTCGGTAGGTAGGTCGAGGATCTTGCTGATTTCGTTTTTAACTTCGTCCTTAAAACCTTGGTAAAACAGCATAATACGGGTATCGTCGGTGCAGTCGAATCGAGCGACGATCCTTTTAAATTCGGTGGTGTATACTAAAGCAGATCCCCTTTGCTTAAAGTTTTTAAATTCCCGTTCGGCTTATCTTTTTTCGTCAGGGTCTTGGAAAAATGACTTAAATGCGGATTCATATCCGTCGTAGGATCCGAAAATCTTTCGTGTTTTTTTTTTGTATTAGCTCAAAAGCCATCCATTCTCACTGGCTTCAAAAAAATAAAATTTAGACCAGGCGAGGGCACGTCCTTTCAAAAAAAAATACAGCGTGTACGATTCGCTAGAGGTTATTTTAAAAGCTAGCCATATAAAAAAAGTAATATACGCGAACTTATGCTAAATATCCCCTAAATCCTTTTGAGGTACCATCGTAGGCAGCGGGGGTATTAAACTTTAATCTATCGTGCTTAACGATCGGAATAATAATAATATTGGCTGCTCCTCTCATAGCGGTGTTGGCTTCCTAAAGTTCCTGGATAAGCTTGGACTTAGTATTTTTTTCTTCTTTAAAGCGTCGGATCTCCTTTATAATAAAGTCGTATTGTTGCTTTGTGACTTCGAAGTCATCGTTATCCGAGTCGATACTTATTGCCTAAAAAAAAGTGTCGTTTTAAGGAGTTTTTCCCTTATTATTGCTATCGTTCTTGCTAACGGTAGACATCCTGCCGAATATTGCTTAATATTTCTCTAACGGTAAACGTACCTAAACAAAAATGATCAAAATATAACGACTATACTAAGGATAAACCGAAATATAAGGAAGTACTGGGGTTTATATTATTAGATACGTAAAACGTAAAAGATATACTAAACAAAAAGTAATTATAAAACTAATTCATAAGTGTAGTCGTTAAGGTATATTAAATACCTTATTTATAGGTAAAATAGATGCTTAGATTAATCACTAAGGTAATAACTATCTATATAGAGTAAAAAACCCGTCCTTAATATATCTATTTATTCCCTTATTAATATTGGTGTTGGATCGCGATAGCAAACAATGATCCTATATTGGATCACTATTCCTAACCGTGATCCATCCCTGGATCATTTTCTAAAAACGTAATCCATTTTATAGCTCACGCGTTAAAACCGTAATCCTATTAGCCAGGTATCACCAGCTGCCAGGCCTGTCTTATTTTTAGGCCTTTATCTCTTTGATGGCAGCCCCGCAGTATGCTTTCTATCCTGACTTAAACGCTAACACATACTCGTCTTCCTGCAAGGGTGCATGTTCGTAACAGAATTCGTTTACCGTTTTAACTATGATAGCGCTTAAAGCGGATTAAAGGTGGCCGGTTAGATTATCGGCTAAAGGCCGGAGTTAAAATAAAAAAAACGGGATTCGGGGGATCGGGTTTAGGTTTTTTGCCTTTGTTTTTTTTATTCGAGCGTATATTATAAAATAAAGGGTTGTTAATTATAAATAAGCTAGGTCCCGCGATTTTAGCGTTTAATTAAGCGGTTACTAAATTTGAAAAGTTTATTAACGGGTTTTCGGAACCTAAGCGAGGGTCCGGGTCGTATAAATACGTCGTTATCGTAAAAATAAGCGGATTTAATATAATATAAAAAAATCGTAGCGAGCAAATTAATAATATTGCGGTATTCGTTTTAAAATAATCGAGCGAAAAAATTAAGGCTACCCGGTGCTTTTATAAAGAATTTTTGATTTATATTACGGTATATATATAGCAAACGTAAGGATAAAGCTAGTTAATAAAGGCTATTGCGTATATTAACGAAAAATCAAAAATTAAAGAAGAAGAAAAAAGCAGCAGAAGACTGTTCCGGTGAGCGCTCTATATAACCGAATATTTTAATAGCCATCGGCAGCTCCCGAGGGTAGTAGTCCTAATAAGGTGTGCTGGACGCGTACTATGACCGTGTACGGCCGTGCCGTCATAATATCGATAAAAAACGCTTTTTAGCCTAAATAAAAAAATTAAAAGTTATTAAAAATACGTTTTAAATAAAAAGTTTTTATTTTATAAATATAAATAATAGAAGTAACGGTTATACCGTTCATATTATTATTAATAACGATATATTTTCTAATTATTTAAAATTTTAAACTGCAAATAACTAAAACGTAGCGAAAAACATATAACAAACGATTCCCGATAAAATCGTTATATTTCGTTTATATTTATTTTAGTAATCATATATAAGCTAAGCCGAAAGAATTTAGTCTTAGCTTTAATATAATATAGCTTAAATTTAAAAAGTTAACTTAATTTAAATAAGAAATAATTAATCGAAAATAGCTAACGGTGACTGAATAAATAGCGAAATATTTATTTTAAGCGCATGTTTTTTTTAAAAAACCTTTCGCTAAAATACGTTTCAATGCGCTAAAAAATTATAAAATATAATCCGAATTATTTTTACGTTATCTGGTATTTTTTAGTTATGATTTTAGCTATATATCTATATATTATCGTTTTTATCGATACAAATATATTTATAATATATGTTAGTAACGGTATAGTCTATTAAATAATGAACCGCGAATAGCTAATCCAATTCTTTTAATTACGCGGTCGATATTATAAAAAAATAACGGTTACCGGAATATAAAAAAATTTATCTATCCGAAAAAGCGATTATTTATTTTTAAGTTCTTAAATATATCAGCAACAAGCGCCTAAGTTAGTCGACGTAAAAGCGTAAATATAAATTATTCATTAGCTAAAGCCGAATTCATTATTTAAAACGTTATAATTATATATTTATAAAATTATAATCGATTATTTAGCCAAAACGTCTTATTTCGGCTCGTATAAAAACTAAATATACCGATTCAATACTAAGAGAAATTGAAATTATAAACCGACGGGTATTAATAACGGCAAATACTACTATCCACGCTAAAATAATAATAAAAGTTTCATATATTAGTTTTTTTGCCAACGACAAAAAAGGACATTATATTTTTACAATATAATATAACGGAGTTTTTAATATAATAATAAACGTAATTATCTTTAAAACTATTAAAATCAGGGTTGCGAAAAAGTGAGTTAATCACTCACTTAGATTAAGTTAATTTAACTTAACGAGGTTCCGAACTTAACTTCAAGTAAGTGAAGTTAGCTAACCTTTAAACTTGAACTGATTTATAGTTAGTCAAATCCAAACTTAAACTTAACTTCACTAACTTAACTCACCTACAATACTAACTGCAAACTTCATTTTTACGAGGGCATATTTCATAAGTATGGAGCCCCTGTCACGTATCCTACCATGTGCCCTTTATAGCAGTTTCACTGTGTAATAGCACCAAATCTGTATTTGGAGCGCACACCATCATCACGGCAGTGAATAGTCACACTTCAACCAATTTATAATACTTATTCGTACATAAAATAAAAATAATAGATATGCCATCTCCCGGCTCTTTTGCATCTTTATCTTTTACTCGCTCGCGCGCGTCCAACGTGCTTATATAAGCAGATGAACTTATGGATTTATAGGTGGTATCGACCGAGTGGTAGCCTGACTTCCAGAGAGAGAGAGGCGAGTGTACGGCGATAGCAGTGGTGGTACTACAGCTAGAATCACTAATACCTAGTTGGCTACCTACCTAATAGGGGACTGGAGGAGGAATGAATGAAAAAGAAAAAGAAAAGCATACAGGGCATACGCCGTCAACGGCACTGTACGGGATACCTGACAGGGGCCCCAAACTTTTGAAATATGCTATCGTAGTATAAAACGCATTAAATCTCGCTAACATATGAATTATTAAATTATTAAAAAGACTATTATTATTGTATTGATTTTTAATTAATAAATTATGTGACCTTATTAGTAAAAAGTTGATTTAACTTATTACAAATAATTTACAACTTTGGAATTTTCAATATTAAATATTATTATATTTACTTAATATATTAAAAACGACTTAAATATAATTAAAACTTTCAACACACGGTTTAATGAATGTTTTTTATTCAGAAAAAATTGATTTTGATTTTCTTTTATAAGAAAAATACTCTTTATAAAATAAAAAAATAACAAAATAACAAAATACAGTTAAAATTTAATTTGCAGTCACTTAGCAGTTAAGTTAACTTAAATCAGTTAAAACCTAGACTCAAACTGACCATTAACTACATGAAGTTGGCAAAAATTCGGATTTAAACTTAAACTTCACCCACTAATTTTAAACTCAAGTCGCAACCCTGATAATATTAATACGTGAAATTAAAATTAATTATATCGCCGATATAAATAATAACGGATAAATTATATTTATTTAATAAAACGATTTTTTGGCTTAAACCGTACCGGTAATTAAAAATATAATCTTTAATAACGTAAAAACAATTATAGTTTTCGGACGAAATCGAAATTTCCGATAATTTATTATTTTAATTTATAAATTTTAAAGCTACCCCGCGGGAAATATAAAACGTAACGGTAAAACTAAATTATAATTATAAACTTTTATCAATAAATATTATTTAATACAAAAACGTTAAAACCGTACGGACGAATAAAAGCGTATATATTTATCAATGTTGGCAATAAGTTAACTCCGAGTTAACTTAATTGAGTTAACTCAAAACTTATTGAAATTGAGTTTTGAGTTAACTTAAAACTCAAAGTTAGTTAAATATAATTAATAAATTAATAGACTTTACGTTTTTAACAGTAGTTAATTAAAGTTAAATTGGTTAATAATACTGTATATAGGTTATTTTAATTTTATATCGATATTTCGAATTTTAATAATTATTTTTATTTTATTATTTGTAAATAAAAAATTAAAAAGATTTTTCTTAAGTTTGAAAATAATTTTTAAGATTCGAAATAATAAAATAAAATCGAAATAGCCCAAATACGCTATTAATAACCTTTTTAACTTTACATAACGGCTGTTAAATATTTAAGTTTAAATTAAGTCTTATTTAAATATTTAATCTTTGAGTTTTGAGTTAACTCAAACTCAATGAGTTAATAACTCAATTGAGTTTAACTCAAAGAAATTCAAACTTATACTCAACTCAACTCAATTGAGTTAGTGAGTTAATTAACTCAATTGAGTTGAGTTAGGAAAAAGTGCTAATTATAACTCAAACTCATAAGTTTGAGTTCTGAGTTAACTCAAAACTTAAACTTAAACTTGCAACCCTGATCCGAAGAAATAATTATTTATTTCTAAATTATTAGATATATTAAAAAAGCGCTTAAATTAACCGATATAAAAACGTAAATATAAATTATTAATTAGCTAAAGCTAAGTTTATTATTTAAGACGCTATAATTTTGTACACATAAAATTATAATCGATTATTTAGCTAAAACGTTTTATTTCGGCTTATATATTACGAATATATACCTTTGCAGGAAGACAAATATATATTAGCGCTTAAAAAGGGAAAAGGCACACTACGGGGCTGTTATTACCGATAAAAACCCTAGGGCACGGACTAAATCTAACAGCTATTGCCAGCTATTAACGGGATTACTATTTCGGCGAGTAATCCAAGGACTATAAATCGATAAATCAGCAAAGCTCCAGGTGAGCCAACACTAAAGGAGCGACGGGAGCAATAATAATCCAAATAATCCAAACAGAAGGGATCATTACTAACGAAAATAATCTAAACAAACATCAAAAAAATAAAAAAAATATATTAAAAACGGGCTTTCCTACTTTATATAAATAATTATTACCTTAGTAATTAATTTAAGTATTTATTTTATTTATAAGTAAAGTATTTAATACGCTTTAACGACTATATTTATAAATTAGTTTTATAATTACTTTTTGCTTAATATATTGCCTACGCTTTACGTATTTAATAATATAAACTCTAATACTTTCTTATATTTCAGTTTATTTTTAGTATAATCGTTATATTTTAATTACTTTTATTTAGGTACGTTTACCGTTAAAAAGTACTAAATAATATTCGGCAGGATATTTACCGTTAACAAAAACAGCAGCGATAAAGGGAAAATCCCCTGAAACGACACTTTAATTTAGGCAATAAGCATCGACTCCGATAGCGAGGACTTCGAAGTTACTAAAGACTAGTACGACGCGATCTTTAAAAAGATCCGACGACTCGAAAAGGCTATAAATAACAAGTCCAAGCTTATTTAGGAACTTTAAAAATCTAATACCGCCAGGGTTGCCATTTAGTCAGACTACTAGTTAACTACAACTAACTAACTACAGACTACATGTAGTTTGTAGTTAGTTTAACTACATGTAGTTTTTAAAAGTCCGGACTAAAACTACAGTAGTTAGTCCGAGGCTTGACTAAAACTAACTACATGTAGTTTAGTTAATAACTACACTAACTACAAAACTACAATATTAATTATAATTAAATTAAATAATTAATATTTAAAGATATAAAATATTATTATTATTATTATTATTATTATTATTATTATTAAATACTCCGTATAATTCTAAAATTATTCGGTACCACTGCTGATATAAAATAATAAATATGAAAATAACCGTATTTAGTAATATTTAAAACTCAAAATAAATAGGTTTTATATATTATAAACTAAAAAAGAGACTTTTTATTAAAATGAAGATGATTTTCTGATTTATTATTTTTTAATTAAATTTTTGAATATGGTTTATAGTGCTGAAAATTATTTTTTTATTTTTAAAAACTCTAAGAATAAAGGTTTTTAACGTTAAAACATTAAAATAAGTATTTCCAAAATAATTTTAAAAATAAATATAATTAATTTTTAATATTTTGTAGTTTTGTAGTTAATAACTAACTAACTGAGACTAACTACAAAACTACAGTAGTTAGTCCGAGCCTTGACTAAAACTACTGTAGTTAGTCCGAGCCTTGACTAAAACTACTGTAGTTAGTCCGAGGCTTGACTAAAACTACAGTAGTTAGTAAGAGCCCGGACTAACTACATGTAGTTTAGTTAAAAACTAACTACAGACTAAAACTACAAAACTAATTGGCAACCCTGAATACCGCTATAAAAAAAAGCAGCCAATATTATTATTATTTTAGTTATTAAATATAATAAATTAAAATTTAATATTTTAGCTGCCTACGATAGTACCTTAGGAGGATTTAAGGGATACCTCGCGTAAATCCGCGTATATTATTTTTTTTATATCTTTAGCTTTTAGAATAATTTTTAGCGAATTATATACGCCGTTTTTTTTTTGAAAAAACGTGCTTTCGTATAGTTTAAACTTTACTTTTTTAAAACCAATAAAAATAAATAGCTTTTAAGCCAATATAAGGAAAAAATACGATAAATTTTTGGGTCCTACGCCGGATACGAATCCGCGCTTAAATTATTTTTCTAAAATTTTAACGAGAAAAAATAAGCCAAACGGGAACTTAAAACCTTTAAGCAAAAAACGTTTGTTTTAGTATATACTATTAAATTTAAAGAAATTGTCGCTAGGCTCGATTATACCGACGACACGCGTATTATATTATATTACCAAAAGTTTAAGGAGGAAGTCAAAAACGAAATCAGCAAAATCCTCGATTTACCTACCGATTTTAGCAAATATACCGAATTGGTCGTGCGAATCGATAATTAATTATACGCACGACAAACCGAGAAAAAATATACGCCAAAATACTAGCCTTAAGCTTTAGCAAACACCGGAAAACCCCGGCAGCACCAAAATAACGGACGAAATAAAAACTAAAAAAACTAAACTTTTTACGGATACTATAATAAACTAATAAATTTAGATGCTATTTAACGGCGATCACAAAAAAACAAATTATTTATTAAATATTATAACTACGATTAAATAAAATACTACGCCAACGAGTATCGTTAACCTAAAAAGGTATTTAAACCTATGCCAAAAGGCAAAAAGCAGTTTAACGCCACGTAACGAAAAAAATACCCTATATATCGCTTTTTTGGACCGTATATTTTGATGATAGTTATTAAACGTATAAATTTTATAAAAACGATAATAAATAATATCTTAAAAAACTACGAACTTTAGCAGCTATTAAACTAAAACGAATAATACGCTTTAAAACCGAAGGATAAATAATAAATAATAACGATAATATTTTATTTAACGATTTAGAAAACGAAACCTACCGCGAAACCCGATAGGCCGAGAAATAAATTTAAAGAGCAAAATTAATAAACGATATTAGCAGCGAGTTAGAAAAAAATAATTACCCTCGATAAAATAAAATTACCGAAAAAAGCCTAATTTACGGGACTAAGGAAGCAAAAATTATCGATAAAATATTTAGCATTTTTACGATGGAAAAAATATTCGAAATTTTCCAAAATAAATAATTATATATTTATAACGAAGTTATATTTTTTGCCGCCGAGCTATAAGGTATAAAATAATAGCTAGCAAAAATCTTCCAAAAAATTACCGATACGATATAAAAACGACGGACCCTAAAAGCTATTTTTGGAAATAACCCTCGATTTAATATCAAAAACCTTAAATATTACGAGATCGAATAATACGGATATATCGATCTAAATTGCGACGAATATCTCGAAACAAAACTAAAATACGGAATTTTTCCGCTATATATAAGATATTTAGCTATTAAAAACCTTTATAAAATAGGAAAAATAGGCCAAATAAAAATTAGGCGCTACGACGCGAAAAGCTTTATAATAATTATTACGTACCTTAACGACTTATCCCGATATTCGACCGGAAAGGATTAATTTTAGGTAAAATATATATACGACGAATATTTATATTACGTAATAAAAAAAAACTAAAGTATAGCGATTTATTAAAAAATATTAAGCCGTAAAACGAATTATTATTAAAAAAACTAGCAGACTAACGCAAAACACTAGCGATTTAGTTAAAAGCACTAAAAATCGCACCGCACCACTAAAATATAAACACGACGTTATATGAAAACTAACGATAAAAATTACTATAAATAAACAAAAAATATAAAAATTAATATAAAAAAATCTTGTTTTACCCTTAGGTACGATACCACAAAAAAAGCCAGTAACGATATAATATTATATAAATAATAAAAAAATAAAACTCGAGCTTAAAAAGGCCAACGAATATTTATACGCGCCGAAAAAAAACGCGCTAATAAAAAAATTAATAAAAACTCGGGAAACGAGTTGGACTATTTTTAAAAAAAACAAAAGCGGTCCTAAATAAAGTTTATTTACGCTACCGGGAGCGATAATACGATAACGAACCATTTTACAATATAAATATAAATTAACGGATACGATATACGAGCTTTAGTAAATATAAAAGCTTAAAAAAATTTTATTTTACCAAAATTCGTTAACGAATTTTAAATATTATAAAAATATAAAAAACGCCCTACGTATTTAACACCGTCGAAAAAAAGCTTATTTTATACGAAAATAAAATAATAAATATAAAAATTGCGTATATTCAAATTTACGTCTAAAACCACTTTAAAAACCTTACGTACGATATTACGGATATTACGGACTACGATTTAGTTTTAGGGATATTTTAGTTATAAGTAAGCAATCCTAAAATAAGCTGGAATATAGGCCAATTCTAATAAGATATACCAAAAAGCGAATTAACCTTTAACGAGTATTAAAAAAAACTAACTTTTACGTAATTACGAAATATTTAGATTATACGTTATAACTAAATATATTAAGCCGAATGTTATAAGAAAATTCCCGAAAACTATAAAGAGTTTAGCGACTTATTTAATAAAATATTCAAAATAAAATTACTAAAATATATACGATTTAACTATAAAATACCTTTTTAAAAAAAACTATATTTTATACCGATATACCCAATAAGATTTTAGCACGAAAAGGTACTAAAAATTTATATCACAAAAATAATAATAATAAAATTAAAAAATCTATATCGCCAGCAGGCTACCTTATATTTTTCGTACCGAAAAAAAGTAAAAACGGACCACCGAAATAGAGATTTTGTATCGATTACCGCAAACTTAACGATATTACGATTAAAAATAAATATTTTTTGCCTTTAATTAAAAATTTACAAAACAAATTATACGGAATTTAATAATTTATTATTTTAAATTTGCCTAATATATACGGCCTGATTAAAATTAAAAAAATAAAAAAATAAAAAATAGCCTTTAGGACGAAATACGGATATTTCGAATATTTAGTTATACTTTTTAGATTACTTAACGCACTAATAAATTTTTAAAATATAATTAATACCGTTTTACGGGAGTTTTTCGATAAGTTTATAATAATATACCTCGACAATATATTTATTTATTTAAAAAACTTTAATAATTGTAAACAATACGTTATTATTATATTACGAAAGTTATAAAAAATAAACCTTTTTATAAACTTTAAAAAAAGCGAATTTTATCGGGAACAAATTATTTTTATAAAATACGTAATATCCCCCGGAAAAGTTAAAATAAAAAATTATAAAATCTTAGCAATTAAGGAATAGCAGGCACCGAAATCGGTTATAAAAATTAAATCCTTTTTAAAACTCGCAAACTTTTACCGAATATTTATTAAAAGATCCGGGCGGCTCGTTATACTTTTAACGTATTTAATAAAAAATATATTATTTAAATAAACTAATAAAAAATAGGAAGCTTTCGATATAATTAAAAAACAAATTACGGACTAGCTAATTATAAAAATAGCCAACCCCGAAAAAAATTTAAACTTAAAACCGATACTTTAAATTACGCTATAAACGGATAGTTTAGCTAATGAAATAATAACGATAAATTATACCCTATAATATTTTATTCTAAAAAATTCACCAAAAAATAACTTAATTATTAAATTTACGATAAAAAACTTTTCGTAATTATCGAAATATTCCGAAAATAAAAATATTACCTAAGCGGAACTAATTACTAAATCAAAGTTTATACCGACTATAAAAATCTCGCATCGTTTACGATAAGCAAAAAATTTAACAAACGACAAATACGATAAGCAGAATTTTTAGCAAATTATAATTTTAAAATTATTTACCACAAAAAATTAAAAAATAGCAAAATAGACGCTTTTAGCCAAAAACTAGACTATTATTAGGAAGCACCTAAAAAAATATATACTATCTTTGCTAGTAATTAAAAAGGAAACCTAATACTTATTATAAATTTTTACGCCATTAATAAAATAACCAATAATAATAGTTAATCGAGCAAAATTATAAATAAAAACGGTATATTACCGATATACCAAGGGAAAATTATAATCCCAAAATATATTAAAAACGAGCTTATCCGAGAAATATATTTTATATTAACTAATAAATATTAAGGAATATTTAAGACTATTAAACGGATATAATAATATTTCGACTGCCTAAAGCTACGCTATTATATTAGCGAAATTGTTAAATAATGCGATTTATATAACAAAACGAAATCAGCACGACATAAACTTTATAAAAAACTACAACTAATACCACCTCTAAATAAAATATAAAAATCTATCGCCTTAGATTTTATTATAAAACTACCGCTATTAAAAAAACCTTTAACTAAAACCTTTTACGACAATATTTTGGTATTTACCGAACGACTTACGAAATACGTATATTTTTTGCCTTATAAAAAAGCAAACAACACGGAAAAACTAACCTATACGTTCCTACGAACTATAACATACCAGCACGGCCTACTAAATAAAATTATTTTAAATAAAAACAAGCTATTTATATTAAAATTCTAGAAATTATCTACAACGTAATTGGGAATAAACTATAAGCTTTCGACAGTTTATTACCCACAAATAAACGGATAAATAAAACGAGCCAATTAAATACTCGAAAAATACCTACGCTATTATATCAACTACGATTATAATAATTAGGTTATATTACTACCTATAGCGTAATTTGCCTACAATAATATTATACGAAAACCTACAAAAATATTATTATTTTACGCTAATTATAGCTACGAACCAAATATAACCAAAAAACCTATTATAAGGAAAAAATTAGCAAAATATATTATCTAACATATCGACAATCTAAAAAAACTCCAAAAAAACCTCCAAAAAAACCTTATTACCCTTTAAGCACGCACGAAAAAGCACGCCGACAAAAAAAAGATTAAAAAACCAACCTTTGCGAAAGGAGACAAAGTCTACTTATTACGCAAAAACATTAAAACAAAACGACTAAGCGATAAATTAAATTTTAAAAAACTCGGACTATTTAAAATCGATAAATAAACTTTAAAAATCAATTACCGCTTATAGCTACCCAAAACTATAAAAAAAACACCCTACGTTCTATATTTTTTTACTCGAACTAGCAGCCGAAAACGCGATCACCGACTAAACGCTAAAAATAAAAAAAGATTAGCCAAAATATAACGTTAAAAAAATTATCGATTATAAAAAAGTTGGACGAAAATACTAGTTCCTCGTAAAATAAAAAATTACCTACCTAAAAACAATACCTAAAAACCTAAAAAACATATTAAAAACTAGACCGCTTTTAAGCAATACGTCCAATTTTAATAAAAAGACCAAAATCTACAAAATTATTTCCGAAGCCAAAAAAAAAACCAATCTATTTCGTTCGGGACACCTATCGATTATAGATCCTTTACCACGAAATACTCGTAATTTTCTAAAATAAAAAAAATATTATCCTCCTGGTTCGGAACGGAAAAAACACTATCTTTTTTATCTAACTCCAATATACTACGTTACACCTTTACCATAGTTTTTTTTTTACCCGCTCGCGGATCTTCCGGATACGATCTAAACGACTAAAAGCAAAAAAAAGCTAAAATTAAATCTTAATTATTTATTAATAAAACGATATTAGATTTTCGCTCGCTTCGCTTTCCTCCGCATCTAATTTGCGCTGTTAAGCCAGAAGCTTCTCTAAAAAAAAAAGCCACTAAAACACTATTATAAGATTAATTCCTGCGAACACACTCTAAGCAACGCGACGACTTTTCCACCATTTTACATTTTTTCGAACGCTTAAAATAAAATAAATAAGGCATATCGGCAATAAAACTATACAAAGCGATACCAAGCAACAAAAAAACGCGCTTACGAGTTTTCTTTAATTTCGACTTTTGAATTCGACCTAATATAATAAATACATATTATAAACAAAATATAAAAAAAACCCAAAACTACAGGAAATAAGACCGACGACCTATTTATACGACCTAAAGTTTTTCGAGGATAAAAACATAAAAAAGGGAGCTAATATTACGAATATACACTTTTGCAAGAAAATAACATATATTGGCACTTAAAAAAAGAAAAAAAAGCATACTACGGGGCTATTATTACTAAATAAAAACCCAAAACACAAACTAAATTTAGCAACTATTGCCAGCTATTAATAAAATTATAGTTTTAGCAATAATTTTAGGAATAAATCACTATTTTTAACTATAATCCAATAAAAAGGATTACCACTAATATAATAATCCAAATAAACATTAATAAGGGAATAAATAAATATATAACGGATAAATTTCCTATACTATATAAATAATTATTACCTTAATAATTAATCTAAACATTTATTTTACCTATAAATAAAGCTAATTAAGCTTTAACGACTACATTTATAAATCAGTTCTACAATTACTTTTTGCTTAATATATCTCCTACGCTTTACGTATTTGATAATATAAACCCCAGCACTTCTTTATACTTCGGTTTATCCTTAATATAGTCGTTACAGTTTGCCGGAATATCGTTCGTCGAAATATACTCGATTTTGATATTTTTGTTTTTTATTTTTTGACGGACGTAAAAATACCGAATTGCCGTATATTTCGTTCGTTGGTGATATTCCGGGTTATAAGCCAATTTAATGGTTCCGGTATTATTTCTTTTTATTAAAACGGAATTTAATTTAATTCCGATTTTCTCGAGGAGATTTTTTAGCCAAACGGCCTCCCGGGTAGTTTGCTTTAAGCCGTTAAATTCGGCTTCGGTGGTAGAAAATAATATCGTAGACTACTTATTAGACTTCTACGATATCGGTCCGTTATTTAAAATAAATAAATAAGCGGACGTAGATTTTCGGGTTTCGTAGTCCTTTGCAAAATTAGAATCCGAATATCCGATTAATTCGGGTTTTTTGGTTCCGTCGTGAAAGATACTAAGATCGATATAGGATTTAATATAATTAAATACCCCTTTCACTGCTTTCATCGTGGTTTTCGTGGGATTTTGCATATATCGGGCAAAAAACGCTACCGGGTAAGCCAGATCAGGTCTAGTTTGGACCATGGCGTACATCAGCCCTCCAAGTAGGTGCTGATATTCGAAGGTAAAATTCTTCGAATTACCGAGATTTTCGGTATTTCCGGTTTTATCGTTGTTTAAATACAACGATTTCGGGAAGCCGGGAAAAAATAGAATATCGGAGGGTCGAATATCGGATAAACCGTTGCTTTCAAGCAGCTTTTTCAGGTAAGTTACTTGGTTTATTCGAATTAATTTTCTTTCTCGATCCCTTTCGATCTGAATTCCCAGGAAAAAGGATACTGGACCCATATCTTTGATTTCGAAGTCTTTCGAAATGTTTTTCTTCAGCTCACGGATTTTCGATATATCCGGTCCGAAAATCAGGAAGTCATCCACGTAAATAATAATAAAGATATTTAAATCTTTATTAAAATACGCAGATTCGTCCGAAATTAACGGAATAAATCCCAATCGATCGAGGGATTTTTTAGCGTTATTTGCCACTATCAAGGGCTTTATTTAAGCCCGTACAACGCTTTTCTGAGCTAAATTACCTAAGAATCGTCGTTTTTCCATCCGAAGTTATTTTCCTCGGGATATTCGTCGAGGAATTCGGATAATCCGGATATCGGGGTAATATAGACTTCTTCGTCTAAATTCCCGTTTAGGAAGGCACCGATAATATCGATTTGTTCGATTTCCCAGTCGTAATAAGCTGCTAAGGCAAAGAGCAGCCTCCAGGTGGTGGATTTTATACCGGTAGCGAATATTTGAAAATAATCGATACCGTATCGTTGCTCGAATCCACGCACGACTAAACGGGCTTTATATTTATCAATATTCCCGTTTTTATCGGTTTTCCGTTTAAAAACCCATTTAACGGATAGTGGGATTTTTCCGGATTTTTGGAGGTTATTTCGATCGATAGCCTAAAAGGTTTTCTTTCGAATTAGCTGCTATATTTCAGCGTAAATAGCAGCTAGCCACTCCTTTTTCTCGGGGCTTTTTAGAGCTTGTTTTATCGTCTTCGGCTCTGTATATCCCGATTTTTCCAAAATGGAATAATACGAGATATCTGCAAAGATATCGTCGTATTTTTGGTATTTTTCCCGTTCGGATTCTGGTATCTCGGGAAGCTRGATCTCGATATTCGAATTTRGAATATTCGGAATACCGGTATTTCYAAGGTTCGGTCCGGGTAADTTAACCGGATTCGTARTRCTRRACGGTRAATTCGTARTARAARATAAATTYTCCCCYTRTTTRKCGGTARARRGTARATCCTCCGAGGGTTCGATAATACCGAATTCTTCCGAATCTTGGAATTTCTCCCCCTTTTTCGAATTATTCGAAATTCGAATATAAGGGGTCCGTATAATTCGAGATTTATACGGGCGATCTGGGAGGTATACGTAATAGATTTTATTACCGTTATATCTTACAATAATACCATTTTCGGTGATATCACCGAATTTATCGGACGTTATCCGATTTTCCTTTGGTTTATAAACCAAAACAGGTATTCCGAGGGAAAGAATCTTCGACAAATCGGGTTTATTATCCCGATCCGGAAAAAAAAAGTCGAAAAACTCCTGGTACGGGGTAAATAACCCCGTAGATTTCGCCGTATAATTAATTAATAAAACGACGGCCTTAGAAATAAATTCCCAAAAGGCTTTCGGCAGACCGATATCGGTAAAAACCGTTCGGGTTTTTTCGATAAAAATCCGATTCGTCCTTTCTGCCACCCCATTTTGTTCAGGGGTATACGGAGCGGAAGTTTCAAGAATTATCCCTTTTTCGGTTAAATATTCCTGCAATTTAACCTRGGCGAATTCCCTTCCGTTATCCATCCGTATCACGTTCGGATATCTACCGAACTGGGTATGGTAGTATTCGATTTTGTTTTTAACAATATCGAATATATCCGATTTTTCTTTCGAAAATTCAATTTCTCGAAAGCTGGTTTTATCGTCCGTGAAGCYGGTTATATATTTATAACCGGAGAAGCTGGTAGGTRTAATATACACCGTATCYAYACAAATTCGATATAAAGGTRTRRATGCCYTATCGTTGTTRATACGGGACTRAATCCGGGTAAATTTTCCGGATAAACAGGATTCGCAATTTAAATCCTGCTTTTTCAGCTTTTCCTCGGGAATACCGGAGGTTATTTTGGCTGTTTTGGCCAAAATATCGTAGCTRGGATAACCGAGCTTCTTRTGCCACTCTTCTRTRACCGTRTGGAAATTCGAGGAATTCGAAATAATTCGAACTTCGTCGATATCGGACGATTCGGGTTCCGGGTAAGCCGGTACGGCTTCTTCTCCCAAAACCCGTGCTTTTTCCACTACTTTTAGTAGGTTAATAGCAAGCATAGCCATATCAGGTTCTTCAGTTCGGTAAAAATAGAGGAAAAAACCTCGTTTTTCCTAATTTAAAACGGCAAAAGGCCGTTTTTTCGAATCCAGTAATTTATTCCCGCTTATAATACCGCCTTTTCGGTAATAAAGCTGGCCTAACATAATATTCAGGGGAAATTCTGGGATCCACAACACGTTATTTAACGTGATATATCGGATATCTCCGTAAATGGCGAACGGAAGGGTAATTTTTCCGATTCCTTTCGGAAAAACTTTCCCACCACCGGTAATAATCGGTGGAAAATCCGGCTTTTCGATTAAGTCGTAAAAATTCGACTTTTTATTTGAAATATGCCTTGAAAAGCCGGTATCGTACAACCACCAGTCTTGTGGGACTATGGTTAATTTCTTGTAAAATTGGGAAAAATTAAAGAATAATTCTTCATCGGCGTTTCCGGGTAGATTCTTCCGATCGTTATTCCGGGAAAAATCTTTGGATTTATCAGACCCATTGCCGTTGCCGTTGGATCTTTTATTCCAAGGCTTGGATTTATTCGAATTTTTATTCGAATTATTCCATTTTCCTTTTCCGTTACCGTTGCCGTTTCCTCGGTTATTATCGAACCGGGAATTATTTTGGGAATTATTTTTCCCAAATTTGCTATTGCCTTTGCCGTTACCGTTATAATAAAAATTTCCTATTACGGTATCCGGGTTTTTACGGTTTTCGTCGAAAATATCCGTAACCAAAACATCTAAAATAAATTAGTTAATAAATAAACGCGAAGCTAAACGTTGCCGGTCGGCCGAAACCGGGTAAAAATCTTGCAGGGTAGCTATAAATATCGTTTTTAGTCGATATCGTCGATTTTCGCTTTTCCGGAGGCTAATTTTAATAAATAGCCTTTAAAATTCGAGATAAACTCGTAAAAGGAGTGGAAATTTTCCATTTTTCTACCGTAAAATTTAAAATATAATTGCTACCGAAATACGGGACCGGTTCCTTAATAAAAAGCTTAGAAAATAACGAATACTTTATCCGGATCTATTTCATCGAAAATCAAATTTAACGGTTTTACCGCTAAATTTTAACGAATTAGAAATAAAGCTTAGGCTTTTTAAATATCGGTTATTTTTTTATATTTTTCGGGTTTGTCTTCGAAAAATTTATCGATACCTGTGACGGCCGGTCACTGCCGTACGCCGAAACCACCAATCAGGGGGTGAGCTGCGATCCTTCGGGCAGTATCTGCGCCGCTCGATTATATAGTCCCGCTCTAGGAACGTTCGTTCCCAAGCTCTTCTTTTCTTTACCTTCGTTAGTCTTATTATTTTCGTCTATAGAGCAGTTGGCCAATGATAGGCCCTGACCATCCTGATACCTTCTTGCTCGCCGTGACACTCAATTAAGTTTGAGTTTTAGGGGTAACTCAACTCAAATGAGTTAAACTCAATTGAGTTAACTGGCAGTTAACTTATTGCCAACCCTGGAGTTTGAGTTGAGTTTGAGTTTTAATATCCTTGAGTTAAACTCAATTGAGTTATTTAGCCGTTGAGTTTAAATTAACTCAAAACTCATGAGTTATTAACTCAAAACTCAAAGTTTGGATTTTTACATAAAGATTAATTAAAACTTAAATATTTAATAGCCAGGATATAAAGTTAAAGAGGTTAATAATAACGTATTTAAGTTATTTTGGTTTTATATCGATATTTCGAATTTTAAGAATTATTTTAAAACTTGGATAAATATTTTTTATTTTTTATTTAGAAATAATAAACTTAAAATAGTTTTTAAAATTCGAAGAGTTCATATAAAAACAAAATAACCTATCTAGGGTATTTATAACCTTTTTAGTTATGCATCTTAGCTATTAAATAGTAAAAATTAAATAGTTTATTGGTTTATTTTATTTAACTTTGACTTTTGAGTTAACTCTGAGTTAACTCAAAACTTATGAGTTTGAGTTTGAGTTTTAGGGGTAACTTAACTTATGAGTTTGAGTCAGCACTTTTTATTAACTTAATTGAGTTAACTCAATTGAGTTAACTCGGAGTTATCTTATTGCCAACACTGATAATTAATAATAAACAAGGTTGCGACTTAAGTTTGAAGTTAGTGTGTGAAGTTCAAGTTAAGTTAAACTTCTTAACTTTAAGTCCGGACTTTTGCTAACTTCATGCAGTTAGTTGTCAGTTTAAGTCTAGTATTTAACTAACTTAAGTTAACTTAACTTAATAAAGTTTTTTGTGAAGTTAACTGGTAAGTGACTGCCAGGGTTGGCAATTTGAGTTTGAGTTAGAGTTAGCATTTTTAACTAACTCATGAGTTTAAGTTGAGTTTGAGTTTTAATATCGTTGAGTTAAACTCAATTGAGTTATTTAGCCGTTGAGTTTGAGTTAACTCAAAACTCAAAGATTAAATATTTAAATAAGACTTAGCAGTCAGTACCGTAAGTGAGTTAAGTTAGTGAAGTTAAGTTTAAGTCTGGATTTTACTAACTAGTAACTGTAGATCAGTCTAAGTTTAACATTTTGCTAACTTAACTCACTTTAAGTTAAGTTAGCAACCTTGTTAAGTTAAGTTAACTTAACGTAAGTGAGTTATTAAGTAACTTTTTTGCAACCCTGATAATAAACAATATCCTGTTAAATTCGTTTTAAAAATCCTACTTTTTAAATTTTTATAATTATTTTTATTTTGTTAATTTTACATAAAAAAATTCAAATTATTCTATCGAAGATTAAAATAATAATTAAAATTCGAAAACTCCTGAGTTTGAGTTTGAGTTTTAAAGGTAACTCAACGCATGAGTTTGAGTTATTACTTTTAACTAACTCAATTAAGTTAACTCAAAACTCAAACTCAATGAGTTTTGAGTTAACTCATTCCCAACCCTGCTTTCGGCATACGGAAACCGAAAAACTTGCCAATATTAAGTATATTAAAATTTAAAATCTTTATACCGGACTTTTCGAAATCAAATAACCGAAAACCTAGAATTAATAAGTTAATTATTTTTATTTTGACTTATTTTTAGGAACCGGTTTTAACCGGCTTATATGTAGCATTTTAAGCTAAGGGAAACAAATTAATTCAATGTTTTCTCTGGCAAATAATCCTAAATTAGTTGGAAAATTATAAACCGTTTATTTTAAATATTATTTTGGATCCTCGATTTAAAATACTATACTTTTAAGAAAACGGTTTATTAAGATTTTACCTTGCTGTTTGTTAAAACGTTATTGTAACGACTATACTAAGGATAAACCGAAGTATAAAAAAATGCTGGGGTTTATGTTATCAGGTACGTAAAGCGTAGGAGATATACTAAGCAAAGAGTAACTATAAAACTGTTTTACAAGTGTAGTCGTTAAAGCGTATTAAATACCTTACTTATAAGTAAAATAAATGCTTAGATTAATCACTAAGGTAATAACTATCTATATAAAATAAAAAACTCGTCCTTAATATATCTATTTATTCCCTTACTAATATTTGCTTAAATTATTCCTATTGGTAATAATCCCCTTTGTTTGGATCATAGTCCCAGGGATAAGGCTTATGCTTGGCACACCATAATCCGGTTATAATCCGTTAACAATGGCTTATAGCGCTAAAACTATAATCCGTTAACAACTATTGACACCTATAATAAAGTGCTAATACAGCCGCGGGGCTCTTAGCCTTTTTATTAGTCTGGTTCCTGCATTTTTATGGCTTTCCTTTTTTTGTTAATTTTCCTACAAAGGTGCGTATTTGCATATTCGTAATATCAGCTCCCTTTTTCATATTTTTTGTCCTCGAAAAATTGGTCGTATAAATAAGTCGCTAGTGCCCACTCCTTATGGTCCCGGGTTTTTCCCTTTTATTGCTTTCTTAATAATATATGCTTATTATATTAAATTAAGCGGAGAAACAAAAATCTCGCAAAACTTAAAATCGCTTAAGTCTAGCGTCTAAAATTCTTTTTTCTGGCGCCGAAACGGAAATGCCTTATATTCGTTGTTTTCGTCGGAATCTCGCCTGCGTTATGGCGGAAAACTCGTTTCGTTATACCGGTTACATCGAAAAAAGTTTGTTTTATAATAGGATTTTCGTCGCGTTATCTTTATCGAAACTGGCGGCCCAACAAAAAAAATTAAAGGCGGAAAAAGCCGATGCGGAAAAGGCTCTTTTTACTTTACAGACTTAGCTATTTACCGCCTTAAATCGGTTAGCTCGTCTTCGTCGAATAAAAAAGGTAGTAAAAAAAAAAGTTTTAAGGCGTTCCGTCGAGGAATACAAAAACTGGATAAAAAGGATAATATTTCCCCTATTATCCGCCAAAAACGGGTAATGGTATCGGATATTTAGTCGCTCGGAGTTCCGAACGAGGTAAACTAATCTATTTTCGGTCTCGGAAATAATTTTGCAGACCTTAGTCCTTTCGTTAAAACTAAAGGTACTGCTTAAAAGCGGCACAGTCCTTAACATATTTCCTAGGTTCCCAAATATTGTTTTTAAATAGGTAACCTTCCTATTTCACGAGGAATTAATATCCTTTTCCGATTTTTTTATAGTCGATAATTTCCTTAATATTGTATTTTGGCTGATCTTCTTTTATTTTTAGTATTTGGTCGATTATCGCGTTTTTTAGTGCTGGTTCGAGTAAAAAAATATAAAATATTAGGTGTTTTTTTTTTATAATCTTAGGTAGTTATAAACGGTAATTGACTTTTAAAATTTGTTTGTTAATTCTAAATAATCCGAGTTTCTTAAAATCTAATTTATCGTTTAGTCGTTTTGTTTTAATATTTTTGCGTAGTAGGTAGACCTTATCTCCCCTCGCAAAGGTTGGTCTTTTAACCCTTTTTTTGTCGGCGTGCTTTTTCGTGCGTGCTTAAAAGGCAATAAAGTTTTTTTAGAGGTTCCTTTAAAGTTTTTTTAAGTTATCGATATGCTAAATAACGTGCTTTATTAATTCTTTTCCTGCGATAGGTTTTTTGGTTATATCTGGTTCGTAGCCGTAATTGGCGTAAAATAGTAATACTTTTATAGGTTCTCGTACAATATTATTATAAGCGAACTGCGCTATAAATAACAACGTAACCCAATTATTTTGATCGTAGTTAACATAACAGCGTAGGTATTTTTCTAATATTTAATTAGCTCGTTTTGTTTATCCGTTTATTTATAAATAATAAACTATTAAAAGCTTATAATTTACTCTTAGTTATGCTGTGAGTAACTTCCAGAATTTTGCTGTAAATAACTTGTCTCTGTCTAAAATAATCTTATTTAATAGGCCGTGCTGGCATATTATAGTTCGTAAGAACGTATAAGCTAATTTTTCCGTATTGCTTGCTTTTTTGTAAAGTAAAAAATATACGTACTTCGTAAGTCGTTTTATAAATACCAAAATGCTGTCGTAAAAGGTCCCAATCAAGGGTTCCTTCGATAACGGTAACTTTATAATAAAATCTAAGGCGATAAATTTTTATACCCTGTTTAGAGGTGGTATTGGCTGTAGCTTTTTATAAAGCTTGTGTCGTGCTAATTTTGCTTTGTTGCATAAATCGCATTGTTTAATAATTTCGCTAACGTAGTAGCGTAGCTTTGGGCAGTCGAAATATTATTATATCCGTTTGGTAGTTTTAAATACTCCCTAATATCCACTGGTTAGTATAAAGTATATTTCTCGGATAAGCTCGTCTCTAATCCGTTTTGGGATTGCAATTTTCCTTTGGTATATCGGTAATATACCGTTTTTATTTATGATTTTGCTCGACTAACTATCGTTATTGGTTATTTTATTAGTGGCGTAAAAATTTATGGTGGGTATCAGGTTTCCTTCCTGGTTATTAGCAAGGATAGCGTGTGTCTCTTTAGGTGCTTCCTAATAATAGTCCGGTTTTCGGCTAAAAGCGTCTACTCTGCCATTTTTTAATCCTTTGCGGTAAATAATTTTAAAGTTAAAATCTGCTAAAAATTCTGCCTATCGTATTTGTCGTTTATTAAGTTTTTTGCTTATCGTAAACGATACGAAATTTTTGTGGTCGGTATAAACTTTGACTTAGTAATTAGTTTTACTTAGGTAATGTTTTTATTCTCGGAATATTTCGATAATTGCGAAAAGTTCTTTGTCGTAGATTTGGTAGTTAAGTTGTTTTTTGGTAAACTTTTTGGAATAAAATGTTATAAGGTGTAACTTATCGTTATCGTCTCGTTGGCTAAGCTGTCCGCTTATAACGTAATCTAAGGCGTCGGTTTTAATTTTAAATTCTTTTTCGGGATTAGCCATTTTTATAATTGGCTGGTTTATGATTCGTTTTTTGATCGTATCGAAGGCTTCCTGCTTTTCGTTGGTTTATTTAAATGGTATATTTTTTTTTTGTTAGGTGCGTTAAAGGTGTAACGAGGCGCCCGAATCTTTTAATAAATATTCGGTAAAAATTTACGAGTTTTAAAAAAAATCTAATTTTTGTAACCGATTTCGGTGCCTGCTATTTTTTAATTGCTAAGATTTTGGAATTTTTTATTTTAACTTCTCCGGGGGATACTACGTATCCTACGAAAATAATTTATTTCCGATAAAATTCGTTTTTTTTTAGGGTTTATAAAAAGGTTTGCTTTTTATAGTTTCCGTAATATAGCAATAACGTGTTGTTTATGCTCGCTAAAGTTTTTTAAATAAATAAATATATTATCGAGGTATATTATTACGAATTTGTCGAGGAACTCTCGTAAAACGGCGTTAATTATATTTTAAAAGCTTGCTGGTGCGTTAGTTAATCTAAAAGGCATAACTAAGTATTCGAAATATCCGTATTTCGTCCTAAAGGCTGTTTTTTATTTTTTTCTTTTTTTAATTCTAATTAGGCCGTACGTATTAGGCAAATTTAGGGTAATAAACCATTAAGCTCCGTGCAATTTGTTTCGTAAGTCTTTAATTAAAGGCAAAAGGTATTTATTTTTGATCGTAATATCGTTAAGCTTGCGGTAGTCGATACAAGGTCTTTATTTCGGTGTTCCGTTTTTATTTTTTTTTGGTACGAAAAATATAAAGTAGCCTGCTGGCGATATAAATTTTTTGATCTATCCCTTTTTTATTATTTTTGTAATATAGGTCTTTAATGCCTTTTCGTGCTAAGGTCTTACTAGGTATATCCGCATAAAATATGGTTCCTTTCCTTCCTAAAAAGGTATTTTATAGTCAAATCGTATATATTTTAATAATCTTATTTTTAGTACTTTACTGAATAAGTCGCTAAACTCCTTATATTCTTCGGGAATTTCTTTTATAATATTCGGCTTAATATGCTTGGCTATAACGTATAATCCAAATGTCTCGTAGTTACGTAAAGGTTGGTTTTTTTAATACCCGTTAAAAGTTAACTCGCTTCCTGGTATATCTTATTGGAATTAGCCTATGTTCCAGCTTACTCTGGGATTACTTACCCGTAACCAGGGTATCCCTAAAACTAAATCGTAATCCGTAATATCCGTAATATCGCACGTAAAGTATTTAAAATAGTTTTAAATATAAATTTGAATATACGCAGTTTTTATATTTACTATTTTATTTTCGTATAAAATAGGCTTTTTATCGACGGTATTAAGTGCGTAGGGCGTTTTTTTTTGCTTTTATAATATTTGGAGTTCGTTAACGATTTTTGGTAAAATAAAATTTTTTTAAGCTTTTATATTTATTAAGGCTCGTGTATCGTATCCGTTAATTCGCACCTATATCGTTAGGTGGTTCGTAATCGTATTATCGTTCCCGGTAGCGCAAATAAATTTTGTTTAAGACCGCTTTTGTTTTTTTAAAAATAGTTTAATTCGTTTCCCGAGTTTTTATTAATTTTTTTATTAGCGCGTTTTTTTTCGGCGCGTATAAATACTCGTTAGTTTTTTTAGGTTCGAGTCTCGTTTTTTCGTCGTTTATATAGTATTATATCGTTATTAGCTTTTTTTATAATATCGTACCTAAAGGTAAAGCTGGATTTTTTTATGCTAATCTCCGTATTCCCTTATTTATTTATGGTGATTTTTATCGTTGGTTTTCGTATAACGTTATGCTCGTATTTTGGTGGTATTATACGATTTTTGGTGCTTTTAACTAAGTCGCTAGTGCTTTACGTTAGTTTATTAGTTTTTTTAATAATAATTCGTCCTACGGCTTAGTGTTTTTTAATAAATCGCTATACCTTAGTTTTTTTTGTTGCGTAATACAAGCATTTTTTATATATATATTTTGCCTAAGATTAGTCCCTTCCCGTCGAATATCGGGACAGGTCGTTAAGGTACGTAGTAATTATTACGAAGCCTTTCGCGTCGCAGCGCCTAACCTTTACCTAGCCTATTTTTCCTACTTTATAAGGGTTTTTAATAGTTAAATATTTTATGCGTAGCGGAAAAAACCCGTATTTTAGTTTTATTCCGAGATATTCGTCGTAACCTAAATCGATATATCCGTATTATTCGATTTCGTAATATTTAAAATTTTTGATATTAAATCGAGGGTTATCTCCAAAAATAACTTTTAGGGTTCGTCGCTTTTATACCGTATCGGTAATTTTTTAGAGGATTTTTGCTAGCTATTATTTTATGCCTTATAACTCGGCGGCAAAAAATATAATTTCGTTATAAACACGTGGTTGTTTATTTTGGAAGGTCTCGAATATTTTTTCCGTTATAAAAGTGCTAAGTATTTTGTCGATAGCTTTTGCTTTTTTGGTCCCGCAGGTTAGGCTTTTTTCGGCAATTTTATCTTATCGAGGGTAGTTATTTTTTTTTAACTCGTTATTAGTGTCGTTTATTAATTTTATTTTTTAGGTTTATTTCTCGGCCTATCGGGTCTCGCGGTAGGTTTCGTTTCCCGAATCGTTAAATAAGGTGTTGTCGTTATTATTTACTATTTATTTTTTGGTTCCGAAACGTATTATTCGTCCTAGTTTGGTAGCTGCTAAGGTTCGTGGTTTTTTAGGATACTATTTATTATCGTTTTTATAAAACTTGTGCGTTTAACAACCATCGTTAAAGCATACGGTCCAGGAAAGCGATGTATAAGGTATTTTTTTTCGTTGCGTAACGTTAAACTGCTTTTTGCTTTTTAGTATAGGTTTAAACGCTTTTTTGGGTTGGCGATACTCGTTGGCGTAATATTCTATTCGATCGCAATTATAATATTTAATAAATAATTTATTTTTTTATAATCGTCGTTAAATAACGTCCAAATCCATTGGCCCACTATAATATCCGTAAAAAGTCTAGTTTTTTTAGTTTTTGTTTCGTCCGTTATTTTGGTGCTGCCGGGGTTTTCCGGTGTTTGCTAGAGCTTAAGGCTGGTACCTTGGCGTATATTTTTTTTCGGCTCGTCGTGCGTATAATTAGTTATCGATTCGTACGACTAATTCGGTGTATTTGCTAAAATCGGTAGGTAAATCGAGGATTTTGCTGATCTCGTTTTTGACTTTTTTTTTAAGCTTTTGGTAGTATAATATAATACGCGTATCGTCGGTGTAATCGAGCCTAGCGACGATTTTTTTAAATTCGGTAGTATATGCTAAAATAAACGTTTTTTGCTTAAGGGTCTTAAGTTCCCGTTCGGCTTATTTTTTCTCGTTAGGATTTTGGAAAAATAATTTAAGCGCGGATTCGTATCCGGCGTAGGATCTAAAGATTTATCGTGTTTTTTTTTTACATTGGCTTAAAAGCTATTTATTTTTATTAGCTTTAGAAAAATAAGGTTTAAACCATACGAAGGCACGTTTTTTTAGAAAAAAAGCGGCGTACACAATTCGCTAAAAATTATTTTAAAAACTAAATATATAAAAAAAAAAAATATGCGCGGATTTGCGCGAGGTATCCCCTAAATCCTTTTAGGGTATTATCGTATATAACGGGGGTGTTAAATTTTAATTTATCGTATTTGGTAACTAAAATAATAATAATATTGGCTGCTTTTTTTATAATAATGTTGGATTCCTAAAGTTCCTAGATAAGCTTGGATTTGTTATTCGTGGCTTTTTCGAGTCGTCGGATTTTTTTAAAAATCGCGTCGTATTAATCCTTAGTGACTTCGAAGTCCTCGCTATCGGAGTCGATGCTTATTGCCTAAATTAAAATGTCGTCCTAAGGAATTTTCCCTTTATCGCTGCTGTTTTTGCTAACGGCAAATATCCTGCCGAATATTGCTTAGTGTTTTTTTAACGGTAAACGTACCTAAACAAAAATAATTAAAATATAACGACTATACTAAAGATAAACCGAAGTATAAAAAAGTGCTGGGGTTTATGTTATTAGGTACGTAAAACGTAGGAGATATACTAAGCAAAAAGTAATTATAGAACTGTTTTACAAATATAATCGTTAAGGCGTATTAAATGCCTTACCTATAAGTAAAATAAATGCTTAAATTAATTACTAAGGTAATAATTGTTTATATAAAGTAGGAAACTCGTCCTTAATATATTTATTTATTCCTTTACTAATATTTGCTTAGATTATTTTTGTTGGTAATAATCCCTTTTGTCTGGATTATAGTCCCAGGGATAAGGCTTATGCTTGGCATATTATAATCCGGTTATAATCCGTTGGCAGTGGCTTATAGCGCCAAAGCCATAATCCGTCAACAATTATTGATACTTATAATAAAGTGCTAATACAGCCGCGGGGCTTTTGGCCTTTTTATTGGTCTGGTTCCTGCACTTTTATAGCTTTCCTTTTTTTGTTAATCTTCCTGCAAAGGTGCGTGTTTGCATGTTCGTAACAGTTATACGTATGTTTTAATTAAGATTCCAAACGTAAATCTTTCTTTAATTATAAAAACAAAAATGTATTAATAAATAAATAAACTTAAAAAGGGATAATATTCCTTTCGAAAACGAAAATAATGCAAATTTTGAAAAAGAAAACAATACCTTTTGAACATAAATAAGGGTTTACGTTGAGAATAAACATAAAAAGTATATTAACGAAAAATTAATACCGTTTATATAAATAAAAATATACATTAAAATGGATAAAACTAATTTAATTCAAGGACAAGCCGTTGGTTTATTAGAAAAATAACCAGTATAAATTTCTTATTTTGGCTATTTTAGCCCGGCGATATTTAGGCATTCCTGCTACTTTTGCTGCTTTAACACGAGTGTTTTTTATATTTAGTTATATTATTTCTAAAAGCAGAAATCGCTTATATTTAAAAACTCTTAAATCTTTAATTTTATTAAAAGGTTATGGTATTAAAACGGTAAAAGAATTAAACTAAATGGTTCGGGAAGATGATTCGGGAAAAAAGAAATTAAAGGTTAACTTGGTTTTTTTTAGTCTTTTAGTTTTTTAGTCCCAGGCTTAGAAATTTTTAATATTAATAAATTATATTTAAAATTACATTTTGCTGTTTAAATATTTCGAAAACGAATTTAAACATTTAATTTTATTATTTTTCAATTAATTGTTTTAAAAATGCAAATAAAAGTTAGTTTGCAATCACTTAGCAGTTAATTTAACAAAAAACTTAATTAAGTTAAGTTAACTTAAATTAGTAAAAGTCCGGACTTAAACTAACTTGTCAGGACTATCACCGTATAAGTCATTAATAAAGTGTGGTAAAAGCATGCTTATTCACTAGTCTAGTGCCCGAGGGCATAGCTATATAAGTGTGCCAAAGGCACACCAGCCAGCCTATTGGTAGGTGTGCCAGCCAAGGGGTTGGCACAGCCTAACATGACTTATAACTTCATTAAGTTAGCAAAAACCCGGGCTTAAACATAAAAAGTCTAAGTTAACTTAAACTTCACCCACTAACTTTAAATTTAAGTCGCAACCCTGCTTATTATTAATCCTGTCCAGGGTTGCAAGCTTGAGTTTAAGTTTTAAGTTTTAAGTTAACTTAAAACTCAAACTTATAAGTTTGAGTTATAATTAGCACTTTTTGCTAACTTAACTCAATTAAGTTAAGTAACTCACTAACTTAATTAAGTTGAGTTAAGTTTAAGTTTTCACTTTTTTGAGTTTAACTCAATTGAGTTATTAACTCATTTAGTTTAAGTTAACTTAAAGCTCATGAGTTATTAACTCAAAACTCAAGGATTAAATATTTAAATAAACTTTTATTTAAATTTAAGTATTTAATAACTGTTATATAAAGTAAAAAAGGTTAATAATAGCGTATTTAGGGTATTTTAATTTTATATCGATATTTCGAATTTTGAAAATTATTTTAAGACTTAATAAGTTTTAAGTTAACTTAAAAACTCAAAACTTAAAAGTTTGAGTTCGAGTTTTAAAAATAACTCTAACTCAATTAAGTTAATTGACAGTTAACTTAATTATAACCCTGATCCTGCCTATTAACTATTTAAATTGCCAACACTGTTTACCACTTTACGTCGTAATATAAGTCGCATAATACACAAGTCTTAAATTTGTCCAGAGAATTTGTAGTGTTTTAGGCGACCATAGCTAAACAACACATACAATTATGTACTGCACCCGCCACCGATGTGCAAGGTAACTATATCATAAGTTCGTAACATTAGCTTATGCCAGGAGTCAATGCATGTAACTTTGTGGGATTAAGGTGGCCGTTCCCTGAAAGTATGATATAGATTAATGGTTATACAAGTGCAATAATAAGGCGCCAGTCGTCAAGTCTGAGCTGACTCAATACGATCTTCCATGTATAAACCGCCGGTATTACCGTCGCAATCCCGCCCAGCATCAAGGTGAACTCGACCACGACAATTCGGGATCTCTGCTCTGATTGACATTCGTTAGTAATCATTTTCAATAGTACCTCGGACGTGTATTGACACGCATAGAGAAGCGAGTTTTCTATAATTGAGATATAAACAAGGCTGCTCGGACATGTACATCTCCATCACACTTGAACAGTTTTGCAGCAACGCAAACGAGAAACCAACAAAAGAAATACGTATTTGTGCGGTCGACGTACAGGCGGCCCATTGTCAGCATGTATCCATCTCGTGAAGAAAGCGAAGAATATGCAACGAAGCCAGCCCATGACCTATCAACCAGAACATGGGCGTATCAAATGGTGTATGCTCACAAACAGAGGGCACAGCAGTATCAATGAGGACCTTTTGGCTGCGCTCGAACTGAATAGGCTTGGTTTCGTTCTGTCCCTCTATTTGATACATAGGTGACAATCTGGTGGACAAGGCCGATATCTGGACGGCCCCATCTCAGCTGAGGATCAAGCCATTCTCTTTTCCAGCTCCCCTCGAAGGAACCTCCATGGCTCAACTAGTCCGCGACCCTTTGATGACGAGAATGGCCAGTTTCGACATGGTCTGCTGCATGGGCATTCAAGCTACGGTGCGGATCTGCCAGAGTCACTGGTGACTCCGCGCCCGAAGGCCGATGTTCCTCGTTATATCGAGAAAGGTAATTACAAGACACATTCTCTGGGGCTGAGGGCGTCCCATTCTTCGCTTGCCTGTCTCCCCGGCGGTAATCGAGGGTACAGCTATACAACATCAGGATCAGTCCGTACCTGGCCATGGACTGCTTTTTGCGATAGCTACAAGAGTTCTTAGAAAGAACAATGGCTCAGAGTTGTCCAGGCACATGCAGAGAATTCATGCTGCGTCAGCTATAAGTTCCGGTCCCGCGGTGCCGTTGCGCATACCGGATCAACACAAGAATCGATGGGCTCGTGAAGGCAATGCACACTTATGTAATACAATACCTCGGTATGCGTCCCATTGACAAATATGATATTCATTCCATCGATCTAATTAATATTGGTGCTGCCCCAACATGCATTTTTAACACTAGGAAGTACATGCAGCTCAACGTAAGGCTCCGCGCATCCATCAACCCGACAGAAACGCAACAGCCTCATCGTACGCAAGTCAAGCAAGAAGAGGCCGGGTACGGCGTGTGCCGGACGTGCGCAATCCTGTGACAAGTGATGGAGAGGACGACCTGTCGCGAAAGTAGTAAATAGATACATCACGTACATCAAGTCGAGATGCAAGACGAATGGCAAGAATCAAAGACTCCAGTGGAACAACACTGGCAGTAGAAATGGACTCGAGGATACCTGCGACATGACATACGGAACGGCGCGGGCATTGCATCCCCGGGGCTTGACGGCCGGGGCCGGTGGGTGTTGGTTGTTCCCGGCAAACAAGTGTTGACAGACGGGCAGGCCGGGAGATCGACGCAAGCACTCGCACCAACAACTAAAGAATCTACCCCGGGTCACCCAGCCTGCTTGTAACTCCTCCCTGCTTACCTGAGCCGGGAGATCGACGACTGGCCAGGCCCAGGGATTGCGGGCGAACTGATCCGGCATACCGGCTTCATCGAGGCTGACTTGCAAGAAAGAAAGCATGAGACACTGTTTCTTGGAGGGGGAAAGAGTTTCACATGAACACAAACACTGCTACCGGTTTTTGACTCTGGCATGCGACGAGGCTATTCCAAGACAACGTACCTACCGTAGATTAGGTTACGCGAACCGGACTGACGAGTGACGGGCATGGGAACGAATACGACATGAGGCGGCCTGGATTGGACTCGAGCCGAAGTGCCAAGCTAAAAAAATAAAATAAAATCAGAGCAGGCAACCGAGCAGGAGAGAGAAGCATAACGCGGCGGATATAATAACTGTAGTAAGTAGGTTCATCATGATGATCCCGATCATCATGGTTATCCCCCACCTCCTCCGATCTATCAGGATTCAAAAACGCTCACTCATCCATACTTGTCCACAAGGCTGTGTGCTGTGTTATGGTGTTGCCTCGACGCTGCATGTGGGATAGGTTTCCTTGGTACGTTTCTGGCGCGCGATTAAAGAGTTTGGCGGGCCTTCGGGGTGTTGCAAGACTCCGATTGGCCCCAAGCGCACCTGTAGTCTGTAGCAGCGTATCTTACCTAACCTTGATAGCGTAGGGCGTTCCATATGTCACAATTTCCTCGAGATTCTTGCCCCCCCCCCTGGCGGTTGTGCGTGTCCGGGATCCAGCTGGGGGGCATTATGACTACGATCAAGTAAGATGACGGGACTGATGCTGGACCCAGCCGAACCCGAGTACGGACCCTCCTAACCTGCGCAGATTCAGCACAGAGGATGTAATAATGCCCGGAACGGAATAGTCATCATTTACTCCCTCAAGGTCGCTTAGCATATAAACAGGTTGACTGGAAACCCAAGTATCATCAGGAGGACATGATGTATCAGCCAATGTGCAGCAAGCAGGCCGTGATGCAATTATTGATAGGTTGTATGTAGCCATGTGGCAGCATGCCAGGGAAGCAACCAGAGCTGGAAAGAGTGGCAGTCTGTTTCGGCAGCCACCTGCGACCGCGGGCGACGGGGACTAACAACAACCCGGTGGCCGCGGGTCCGCTGCAAAGCTTACACACATTCATTCCACCACTTCTGCATCGTACCTAACCCACACGACCTTTCTGGAATAGGTAGCACGGCACGCATATTAGATCCTACAGGTACAGTCGTAACACAAGAAAAGAAGACTCAAGACTTCAGCTCAAGTCAATTGATCCTTCCGCTGGTAGTGCTTATCCTTATATGATACCATGATGCGATAGGCCATAGGAAGGGTATATATACCTTACCTAAACTTTGAGGCTATAGCCACCTGGAGAGGACAGAGAACGGGGGGACTCCTGATGTATTGTGGTCTTGGATGACATGTACCATCTCGGTATGCGGGCAGCAAAGTTGTGCCATGTTCTAGAAGCCTGCCAGGGGGTGTGGACGGTTCTGCAACCCACCCACCTTGAGGCAGCAGCCAGCCCAGCTCGCCCAGCTATCAATGTCCAGGCCCCGTAAAAAATAATGGAAAAAAGGTCAAGGGGCCACTACAGACCTTACAGGCAGTGTCCCGGTAGGTAGCGTGCCAATTCCCCGGACTCTTGATACTTTTTCGGACGGCCCTAGGGGTCTTGGAGCAACCCGAGCTCCCAGTCGGGGCCCGCCAGACATTTGGTCAAAGAAAATACGAAAACGAAACGCGTTGAGCATCTTCAAATAAAAATGGTCGTCCGTCCCTCTTCTCGCCCCCCCTTCCCGCGTCCAGACCTGGACCTGGACCGACCACAGCCCCTCCCAAAAGTTTGTGCACTCCAGATCGCAAACTCCTTCGGTTCGGATCAGCCGTTTCGGGGTTTTTCTTTTTCTTCTTCTTCTTCTTCTTTGGTGGGAGCTGTTTCCTTACCTCTGATCGTTTGTGGTACGGTTAGACAGACGATAGACGAAGACGACGACCAAGTCGACAACAGACGGACAGAGACCGCGAGAGAGCCCTTTGCTGGATCCTCTTCCCTACGACCTTTTAATCAATTCAATCTAATTTGTAGACCCCGTCATCAAGGAAAGACGACGGCAGACAGTCTACCCGCCTCACATCTTACGGCTCCTTTTTAATACCTTGAGCCTGCAGACGCCGGTTGCGCCTGTTTAGTTGGGATATATTTTCCATCGCTTGCAAGAAGGCCATCCTCTGGCGCCACCCGTTCGCGATTTAAAACATCTCCGGGGACTACGCCAGACCCCAGTCGCCCGCACGATGTCCATCGTGACCGGGACCGGCTTCATGAACTACGACCGGACAGCCAAGGCCACGGGCGCCCCGTCCGTGGCCTCGCCGCCCGCTTACGATGGCGATGATGCCACCAACCCACTGGACAAGATGGTATCGCGCGGATCAGCAAGGCCTCATGCCGAGCCTGGCGCCGAGGTGGACGGGGACAGTACCCCCGACTCTGACGCCACGCGGCGGGGGGACGACTCGGAGCTCGAGAGGCGCCACTCCATCGTGCATTCGCTCGCGCGTCGGTATACGACACAGTCGAACGCAGGTGCCCAAGGCGGCAACCCCTTTCACGCCGATGAGAGCTCGCCACTGAATCCGGCCTCTAAGAACTTCAGCGCGCGCGCTTGGGCAAAGGCCATCGTGGACATGGACACTGCCGGCTTTCGGTCCGCCGGTATCTGCTTCCAGAACGTCAATGTCCACGGTTTCGGCCAGGCCACGGACTACCAGAAGGACGTCGCCAACGTCTGGCTGGATGCGGCCGGTTTGGTGCGCAAGGCCTTTGGTCTCAGCAAGCCGCGCAAGATCGACATTCTGCGCAGCTTTGATGGCCTCGTCCGCAAGGGCGAGATGCTCGTGGTCCTCGGGCCTCCGGGCTCCGGCTGTTCTACATTCCTGAAGACCATTGCTGGTGAGACCAACGGCATCTACGTGGATGAAAACTCGTACTTCAACTACCAGGGTGAGTCGCACTTAACCTCACTAGGACACCGTCGCCTCCTGTTTCCTATGCTTTCCCGAGGCGCGCGCTAATTTTTCCATCACAATACAGGCGTCACTGCCCAGGAGATGCACAGTCATCACAAGGGTGAGGCCATCTACACTGCCGAAGTCGATGTCCACTTTCCCATGCTGTCGGTTGGTGATACCCTGACCTTTGCCGCGCAGGCACGCGCACCAAGAGAACTGCCCGAGGGCGTCGACAAGATGACCTACTCGAACCACCTGAGGGACGTGACCATGGCCATGTTTGGCATCTCCCACACCATCAACACCCGCGTCGGCAACGAATATGTACGCGGTGTGTCCGGCGGTGAACGCAAACGCGTGACCATTTCCGAAGCAGCGCTGAGTCGCGCGCCGCTGCAATGCTGGGACAACAGTACCAGAGGTCTCGACAGCGCCAATGCCGTCGAGTTCTGCAAGACGTTGCGCCTCCAGACTGAGCTCTTTGGCGCGACCGCCTGCGTTTCCATCTACCAAGCTCCGCAGAGCGCCTACGACCTCTTCGACAAGGCCCTGGTGCTGTACGAGGGACGCCAGATCTTCTTTGGTCGCGCCGAGGAGGCCCGGCAGTATTTCATCAACTTGGGCTTCGAGTGTCCGGCTCGCCAGACCGCACCCGATTTCTTGACGTCCATGACCAGCCCCCAGGAACGCATTGTCCGTGCTGGATTCGAAGGCAAGGCGCCCAGGACACCGGACGAGTTTGCCACGGCCTGGAAGAACAGCTCCGAGTACCGCAAGCTGCAGGAGGAGATTGAGACTTACAAGCAGGAACATCCCCTCAACGGCCCCGATGCAGAGGCCTTCCGTGCCAACAAGAGACAAGCGCAGGCCAAGGCGCAGCGTCTCAAGTCCCCCTACACGCTCTCCTACGTGCAGCAGGTCAAGCTCTGCCTGTGGCGCGGCTTCCGCAGGCTCATCGGCGACCCCAGCCTGACCCTCGGCTCCCTTATCGGCAACTTCATCATGGCTCTCATCATCGGTAGCGTCTTTTACAATCTCCAGCCCACCACGAGCAGTTTCTTCCAGCGAGGAGCCCTGCTGTTCTTCGCCTGTCTCACGAATGCCTTCGCCTCTGCCCTGGAAATCTTGACCCTGTACGCGCAGCGCCCGATTGTCGAAAAGCAGAGTCGGTATGCCATGTACCACCCCTCGGCCGAAGCAGTGGCCTCCATGCTTACCGACATGCCATACAAGGTCATGAACACGATC
Source organism: Pestalotiopsis sp. JCM 9685 (assembly GCA_001599175.1). Lineage (NCBI taxonomy): Eukaryota > Fungi > Ascomycota > Sordariomycetes > Amphisphaeriales > Sporocadaceae > Pestalotiopsis > Pestalotiopsis sp. JCM 9685. Next base: position 5,476,546 of record BCGF01000005.1, on the reverse strand, counting down.
GTGTACAATCTCACCCTCTACTTCCTAACCAACTTGAGGCGTGAGCCGGGCGCCTTCTTCTTCTTCCTGCTCATCTCCTTCACCGTCGTCCTGGCCATGAGTATGATCTTTCGGACCATCGCTTCCGCCTCACGAACACTGTCGCAGGCAATGGTGCCGGCCGCCATCCTCATCCTTGCCCTGGTCATCTTTACCGGTTTCGTCATACCCATCAGCTATATGCTCGACTGGTGTCGCTGGATCAACTACCTCGACCCCCTGGCGTATGCCTTCGAGTCGCTCATGGCCAATGAATTTCACGGGCGCCAGTTTGAATGCACCGAATACGTCCCGAGTGCCGCTGTCCCTGGGTACGAGAACGTCGGTTCCCTGAACCATGTCTGCAGCGCCGTGGCCTCGGTCGCCGGCAGCAGCTTTGTCGACGGCGACGCCTACATCAACAGCGCTTTCCAGTATTACAACGAGAACCGCTGGCGCAACTGGGGCATCACTATTGCCTTTATCCTCTTCTTCTTGGGCACCTACATGGTTTCGGCCGAGCTTGTGTCGGAGAAGAAGTCCAAGGGCGAGGTCCTGGTCTTCCGCCGTGGTTACAGGCCCGCGCAGTTCAAGGAGGGCAAGGATGATGCCGAAGAAGGCATGGCTCGCGTCGGCCCTATTGCCACCAACGAGAGGGCCACGGCTGCCGCTGGTGAGAAGGGCACCGGTGGCGCTCTGCAGGGCTCGACCAGTGTATTCCACTGGAATAATGTCTGCTACGATATCAAGATCAAGGGAGAGCCGCGTCGCATCCTGGACAATGTCGACGGCTGGGTCAAGCCTGGAACGCTGACGGCTCTGATGGGTGTGTCCGGCGCTGGAAAAACCACGTTGCTCGACGCGCTGGCCAGTCGTATCACCATGGGTGTCATCACGGGCGAGATGCTCGTCGATGGCCGCCTGCGCGACAACTCGTTTCAGCGCAAGACGGGCTACGTCCAGCAGCAGGATCTTCATCTGGCCACCACCACAGTCCGCGAGGCTCTCAACTTTTCGGCTCTGCTGCGCCAGCCTGCCGATGTTCCCAAGGCCGAGAAACTTGCCTACGTCGATGAGGTGATCAAGCTCTTGGACATGGAAGAGTATGCCGACGCCGTCGTCGGTGTGCTCGGAGAAGGTCTCAACGTCGAGCAGCGCAAACGTCTCACGATTGGAGTCGAACTCGCGGCCAAGCCTCCTCTGCTGCTCTTTGTGGATGAGCCCACGTCCGGCCTTGATTCTCAAACCTCCTGGGCCATTCTGGACCTGCTCGAGAAGCTCACCAAGGCAGGCCAGGCCATCCTGTGCACCATCCACCAGCCTTCTGCCATGCTGTTCCAACGCTTCGACCGTCTCTTGTTCCTTGCCAAGGGCGGCCGGACTGTCTACTTTGGCGATATCGGTGAAAACTCCAAGGAGATGATCTCGTACTTTGAGTCTCATGGCGCCCCGGCGTGTCCTGCCGACGCCAACCCCGCCGAGTGGATGTTGGACGCCATCGGTGCCGCCCCGGGTAGCCACACGGACGTGGACTGGTTCCAGACTTGGCGTGACAGCACCAACTACCACGACGTTCAGGCTGAGCTGCAGAAGCTCAAGGACGATGCTCCCGCCGGGCCCCCTCCCACCGAGGACAAGGGATCGTACCGCGAGTTTGCCGCCAGCTTCTTTACGCAGCTCTCCGAGGTGTCATACCGCGTCTTCCAGCAGTATTGGCGCACCCCCTCGTACATCTACTCCAAGGCTGCCCTGTGTATCCTCGTCGCCCTCTTCATCGGCTTTGTGTTCTGGAAGGCGCCCAACACCATCCAGGGTCTCCAGAACCAAATGTTTGCCATCTTCAACCTGCTCACCGTCTTCGGCCAGCTTGTCCAGCAGACCATGCCTCACTTTGTCGTCCAGCGGTCCCTATACGAGGTCCGCGAGCGGCCGTCCAAGGTGTACGGATGGAAGGTCTTTATGCTCTCCCAGATCATCGTCGAGCTTCCCTGGAACACCCTGATGGCAGTCTTCATGTTTGTGTGCTGGTACTACCCTGTCGGTCTGAACAACAATGCCATCGCGGCCGGCCAGGAACACGAGCGCGGCGTCCTCATGTTCCTGCTCCTCTGGATGTTTTTGCTCTTCACGTCGACCTTTACCGACATGATCATCGCTGCTTTCGAGACGGCCGAGGCTGGAGGAAACATTGCCAACCTGCTCTTCATGCTCTGCTTGATCTTCTGCGGTGTTCTCGCCAACCCGAGCACCTTCCCCCGCTTCTGGATCTTCATGTACCGCGTCAGTCCGTTTTCGTACCTGATCTCGGCCATGTTGTCGACGGCGGTGGCCAACACGGAAGTGGTGTGCGCGTCCAACGAGTACGTCAGCTTTGAGCCGCCGTCGGGCAGCACCTGTATAGAGTACATGAGCACCTACATCCAAGCCGCGGGAGGATACCTAGAGAATGACAACGCGACCGATACCTGCAACTACTGTACCATTGCCGACACCAACGTGTTCTTGGCCAGCGTAGAGTCGTACTACGCGGACCGCTGGCGCAACTTTGGCATCCTATGGGCCTTTGTCATCTTCAACATTGGCGGTGCCCTCTTCCTCTACTGGCTCACGCGCGTCCCCAAGAAGGCCAAGAAGGCAGACGACCCCAAGAAATCGGCCAAGAATGGCCAGGCCGTTGGAACATCAGAGAAGACTGCAGAGTCCTCGGGTGTCTCGACCAAGGCTCAGTCGTAGGGGAGCGAATCCGCCCTGCGCATACCCATCGTTTCCCCCCTGAAGATACCTCACCACGTCTTTGTTTATATAATACCCGGGGGTATATTCCCTCAGCTGAAGCTTCTTTTGCACGGCTCTATGCATTTTCTTTTAAATGCTGTATATAGTACGAGGCTTATTTCACCAGCGATAATCTAGATTAGGTGAAGGCCTACAAGCAACATAGAATATATTTGTTTATATCATATTTTTGTGGCCCAAGTGTGATCAGCCGAATGTTTAATGTTTTGTATTTCGTGTTCCATCAGTCGCTATTCGACTCTGCTCATCATGGCGATGAGAGATCTTCCTGTGTTACATTTTTCTATCCTCTTCTCGGCTCGTGATGTACATTTGAGCTCCCCGCCCCTTCTGGTTCGGAACACTAATAGCCGACGCCGCCGACGCCGGCCCCGCTTAGCACAAAAGGAATATGGTAAGAGAAAAAAAAAGACGGACGACAAGGGATGAAGGCGCAAAACGAGTGAGAGGGTAAGAACGAAAACGAGAGAGACAAAGTCTACCGGAAAGGACGGCATCATACACAAATCCGTTGCTTGAAAATTGAATCCTACGCAAATCAGATCCCTCACAGGCGGGTCCCAAGTTCCGACATACGCCTGTTGTGCCGGGCCTCGTCGTCGTCCTCGTCGCCATGTCATATAGTACCAGCGGTGAGGCAGCGAATCCGAGTGAGATGCGCGCCCCGGAATTGGACTCGACCGTCGCCACTGGCAACAACAGCAGCAGCAGCAGCAGCAGCAGCCATGTGGCCGAGCCATCGAGGAATTCTGTCTCGGGTGATGAAGCGCGGGACAGTCTCGACCGGCCATCGAGTGCATGGCAGAGACTCGGTCAGTTCTATGAGAGGAACTTTGGCCTCTTTCTCGTGTTTCTGGCCGAGGTCTTCGCGTCCCTGGTACGTCGCGAACTGCCGTCACTCGAACCTCTCCTTCTTCTCGTGCCCGGTATGACTGATGGGCCGATTCGCAGATGACCATGACGACGCGCCTGTTGGAGACGGGGTTCGATACCAAGTTCCATGCGCTACAGATCATCTTTGTCCGCATGCTGGCCACCGCCATTCTCGGGTCGCTCTACATGTGGATCAAGAAGGTCCCCGACTTCCCGCTCGGCAATCCTCAGATCAGGGGACTTCTGGTCCTCCGTGGCTTTGCCGGATTCATTGGGCTGTTTTGTTCCTACTGTAAGTATGCTGCTAACCTGGCTTTGGCCTCGGCGCTGATGAAGGGCCTCCTCAGACTCCCTCTCCTATCTGAACATATCAGATGCCACCGTCATTAGCTTCATCGTGCCCACGTTGACGGCGTTCATGTGCTTTGTGGTGCTCAAGGTTAGTTGCTTGCCTATTCGCTATCGCCGCCGCTGGACTACCGCCATGTATTGACCTACCGCCGTAACGGCCTCCAGGAGCCCTTTACCGTGCAAGAAGCGCTTGCAGGAATTCTTGCTTTTATAGGGGTTCTCTTCATCGCGCGCCCACCATTTCTGTTCCCCGTATCCGAGGACCAGGATACAGCCGACGGGCTCAGAATCGTGGCCGACGCGGATGGGCCAAGTGGCATAGTGCCTGCTGTGCCAGCGACACCGGCCGAGCGCTCGCTCGCCGTGCTGCTCGGCGTCCTCGGCTCGTTCGGTGCTGCCACGGCCTACTCTACGATTCGGGTCATCGGTAAGCGGGCGCACTCGCTCGTCAGCGTCAACTACTTTGCCGTCGTGGCCACCGTGGGCTCGTGTCTCCTCATCCTCCTACACCCAGATCTGGAGTTCAAGGTGCCGCAAAACCCCACGCAGTGGTATGTGTCTTTCCCCTCTCCCGCTATCGAGTGGCGACAACCATGACTGACGATGGAGTCTCCTGCAGGGTGCTCTTGGTGGCAATTGGAGTTGCGGGGTTCCTACTTCAGTTCCTCCTGACCGAAGGCCTACAGCGTGAGAAGGCTGGAAGAGCCACCAATCTGATCGTCAGTCCGCCTGTCCACCTACCTCTTCAAAGCGGCTTCTGCCGACTCGGATTTGCTGACACGTAAAACAGTACACCCAACTCGTTTTCGCCCTGGTGCTCGAGAAGATCGTCTGGGGAACCACGCCGTCGGGTTGGAGCTTGATCGGTGCCCTGCTCATCATAGGCGCTGCGATATGGGTCAGTCTGCAGAAGAGCAAGAAGACTGCCGCCGAGGCCAAGCCGTCATCCGTGGATGAGGAGAGTAGTCTACTGGGCAACAGCGGAGATGGAGGATCACGCCGGGTGTAATGACAAGGCTTTGAACATGGGCAGGCACAAAATAGCAGAGTGGAATTCGATACGAGGTTTGTTTGCGGATTGACAATATATCCATCATCTGATGGGAGTGCTCGGTAATCCAGTACCATGTTCCCTCCCCCCCCCCCGGCGGCTGTTGGGATTCAGAGCCTGAAAAGTTGTAGCTGCCGGCTTTTCAGTGGCTGGCCTTCTTCTTCTTCCTCTTCCTGCCTCTGGTCCCCGGGGAGCCGGCCCTTTGTTGTTTTCGGATCTCCTTGTGACAGTCTACACAGATCCTCAGAGGGTTCTGGGTCGACTCAAGCGTCCTCATGCCCAGCGGGCATTGACCAATTCCGAGCGCGCCCTGCATGTGGTCGACTATTGGGCAGGGCATTGTTTCGCACTGGTAGATGTCTCCAAAGAAGTGGGAGCCATGTATACACCAGTCCTGCGTTCCCTTCCTGTAGCACATGTTTAGCTCTGTTCTTTCTCATGTGAGCATATAATTTCTGTTTCGTCTGGTTTCTCGATGTCTATCGGTGTAGTTTAGTCTCGAGGCCTGTGAGATTTCCGTGGGGCTGCAGAGGTAAAATAGTAAGTAGTTTCCCTCCTGCAGCCCTTGTCTTATGCCGCCAGCTGGACCATTGGTGATTCGATCACTACAGCCTTGGCCGGCGCGCTTCGTGAAGTCGCGATCAGTTGTGACTTACGTGTCTGGGTAATGAACACATGGCTGCTGATCAATTGGATTTGCTCGCAGATAGCCAACCACTTGCCTGTGATGATCTTTCTGGTCAGGCTCACGAAGACGATCCGTGCGTCAGAGGTCGAACATCACTCTCAAGGATAGAACCAGGAGACTGGTGATTATATGAACGATGTGGCTCCTTGGCCGACCGTGGCGTATTCACAAGCATGGCAATGATGGGGCCGGAGGTCTCGAGCAAAGTCCGGCCCCGGAGACGGTGCCTCGCTGCTAGCAAACCGCCACAGACGGCGCGCTTGCAACAAAAGAGCCCACCCACAGCTGTGGCCTCCGGGAAAACCTCTTGCTGACTCGTGACTGCCTGGCCATCACAGAAGGGCATTGCTATTCTTCGTTGCTCACAGTGGTCATCCGTCTGCTGGGAAGCTCCCGTGTGTACCCTGTCTGGGTCCTTCCTGAACTAGGCGGCCAGTATCTAGTCTATAGGTAAGTATCCGTAAGGAAGGAAGGGGAGAAAGAAGGCCCCCGCCCAAAATGTAAAGTCCGCCCGGTTGCTTATTAAAAAAAAGCAAAGTCATGGAATACAGGTGGCTTTTTGCTTTTGGCAACGACTCACCACTTTTATTCGCTCACTCTTCATTTGCACCAGGTGGGCCGACCCTTAAAGACGGCAGAGTTACCCAGACAAGTCGCCAGAGAGACAAGACAATTCGAATAGCCTCGTAGGCTGGACACCGGAACCATGTCGAGCGATACCCAGGAAGATGTCATGCAGATCGCCCAGGTCGCGTCCTGGTCCGAGAAGCCCCGCTACGTGACGGCCCCGAAGCCGCCGGCTCCCCAAGACTCGGAGATCCAGCTCCGTGTCCTGGCCGCCGGCGCGCACCAGGTCGTGCGCTCTCGCGCTGCCGGCAGACATTACTCGGCCAAGACCCTGCCTCACTGCCCTGGCGTCGACGGCGTCGGCCGGGACGAGTCGAGCGGCTCCCTGTACTATTTCATGCAGTTTGGCGACCGCTTTGGCAGCTTCGCCGACTATGTCAACGTGCCGCGCAGCAGCCTGGTCGCACTGCCTGCCGAGACGGACCCCATAGCCTTTGCGGCCAGCATCAATCCTGCCATGTCCAGCTGGATGGCCATCACCCAGCGCACCAGCGACCTCCCCGCCGGCTGGACGGCCCTCGTCGTCGGCGCCACCAGTGCCAGCGGTCGCCTGGCTGCGCACGCGGCCAAGGCCTTGGGCGCTGCCAAGGTCGTGGGCGTCGCCAGGGACGAGGCAGCGCTGGCGGCTGTCGAGGCGCTGGACGACCACATTACGCTCAAGGACAACTTGACCGACACGGACTTCTCGGCGGTTCAGCCAGATGTCATTCTTGATTATGTCTACGGCGACGTTGTACGCCACCTGCTCACGAGCCTGCGCACCAAGAACGCAGTGCAGTACGTCCAGATCGGCATGCTCTCGGGCCAGTCGGAGATGTCGCTCCCCGGTCCCCTCTTGAGGTCCACCAATCTCACCATGAGGGGCGCCGGACCCGGAAGCTGGAGCATGTCGGCACTGAGCAGTGAGATGGAGAAGCTGGTGCCTCTTACGGCAAAGTGGCCTGCGCCGGCCGCTACGCAGATACCTCTGCGGGATATCGAAAAGGCATGGGACGACAAGTCCATCAAGGGCCGGGTCGTCTTTGTACCGTAGATGGGCGATGGGTTTTTGCAGATCTGGCGTTTCCGGTGCCTCGATTGGCAGGTTATAGAAGTGCTTACACGGAATCGACACGGAGGCGGCAAAGGGTGTGTGCGTTGCCGTGTCAAGGTCTGGAGTGTCTTATAGACAGACTCTCCCTACAAGTCAACACATTTGGACCTTTCGGACGGATCCAATTATAGAATACAAGAGGGAAGTCGATCTCGATTACCACTTTGCCTATTGAATGTTTCTCTGTGTATAACCAAACTGGATGGATATTCGCCAAAAAAAATTATTGTTCAGTCCAGGCCGTGATATTTATTGTTCCTTTTCTCTTGCACCAACAACACGTCGCAGCAAAGGAACCAAGAGACACGCGGTCGGAACTGTCAAATCCAGCTTGATAATTACAGGTATCGATTGCTATTTCCAAAGTGCGCTCCATTGGGTATCCCTTCATCGAAAATCTCCCGGAACGCCAATCCCATACAACCGAAAGCAGTCAACAACAAGGACAGGTAAAATCAATGACATGAAATGATATTTCGAACCCGGGACACGAGACTAGGCGCATGTCAGCAATGTATGTTCCGAATATTTGCCCATAAGCTCTCCCTCTCGGAATCTTACCTGCGTGTACGATCCACATTGTTCGGTGGCTTTTAGACAAGAATATGACCTTTACAGGCAGCTGCCGCACTCTTGGTGCTGACAAGACGTGCATTTGTTGCTTATGACAAGCATGCCACCGCACTGGCAGCAGTACTTGGAGTAGGGAGACATGGCGACGGCGTGGCTGGTCTCGTAGTTGGCATGTGAGTGACTATGTGTGTGTATAGGTGTTCAGGTCAGAGTGGCCTGGCAAGTACGTGGCCTCTCTTATGTCTTGCAATATAATTGTTTTTGATCGTGGCAGTAGTAAGTCGGGAATGGTGAAGGCTCAGAGACGGGACAGAGGCAGAGGAGATCAAGGGCACTCCGTCGTTTATATACACCGAGGACGGGAGCGCCTCTTTGTCTCTGCTTGATGTGGCGGTTCGAATTCCCCCAACCCATCCACTCACACACACACTTGTAACACTTGTTAGGTAGTCCTTGGGCTCAGATCGGCGCAGTTCCCCGAAGCACATACACATAGTTACTAGTAAGCAGAATGACTGATGTGGCTCCATCCCCCCGGTCCTCGTTCTCTGCTCTGTTCTACCAGGACTGCCTACCTACATGGACACAGGATCGTACTACCATGGAACCACCACGACCGCCCAGTATAGGTCCCTTTGTGCATACGACTGACGAGCAAGGTTTCATGACATTTGTCTAGGGCCGAGTCAAAAGTCGCTAGACGGTTACCCCGCATCGACTTCTGGCCCCCGTCGAATCAGAGCTGACAGAGACCACATCCGGGTCAAGACTTGGACGACGATTAAGACTTTTTTCCCAAGACTCGGAAACACGGGGGTCACCCCATGCCCCCTCAGCCATTCCCCAGACTCGGCTGTCGACGAACATGATCGTGGGGCTTAGCGCCAGCATTGCCCGTCCCATCGCCTCTCACTGGCCGCCGTCATTCGATTAGAGCATGTCAACTTCTAATGGCCCGGCCTGATTCGCTCCTCTCTCTCTCAGCCTAGCGAGACCGGCTCTTCTGTCCTCCAATTGTCTGATTGGGCAGAGGCTCGAGGGCATTCGTCAGCCAAGGCTCTTTGTCTCACCCGGCACGGACGCTTCTGTCTCTGTCTCTGTCTGCCTAGGTATTCCTTTTTGTGTGCCTGGTGCTTGCGACCTGGCAAGACACATCTCTCAACCTGGGAATGAACCCGAGTACTGCCGCGAGCACGACTGAAAAAGAGCAGAAGAAGAACAAGACAAGCTAATATGTGGATACACGACTGGGCAGATCAACAGCCAAGATCAGTCACATGCGAGATCACCCCCACATCAAATACTATGATCTAACGTAGGGACTTCAGACTTCCATCCTGGGAGGGCGAATGCCTCATCTCATCTTGTCGGTTAGTCTGATCGCACATATCCATCGGATTCCCAGCCAAGAAAAAAAGTAACAAAAAACAAAAAGGCAACGGCCCCCGGTGTCTTCCGGGTTGATTTCCATTTCGGTGCTTTGGACTTGACTATGGTCTTGCTGTTCACATTTGCCCATGGGAGGCAAGGAGACGGGCACGTGAAAAGAAAAGAAAAAAGAGCAGGGAGAAAAAGGGCAAGAAACAGGGAACCATCGTGACAATTTCCATCATTGTATTCGTATACCATGTGGTAAGGACCAGGCACCGAGTCAAGTTCCAATCTGCCCTGGTCAGAGCGGAATTCCCCCGACGGCTTGCCGGATCTTGCGCGTCACGCGTCCAAGGCCAGATAGACGACACAAAGTGCTGCCACGGAGGCGGCGCGATGGACTTCCTGATACACGCCTCAAACTGTCACTTCGGCGTAAAATATACAAGTACGATCTTCCATCGGAATCACAAGACTGAACATTCAATACAGAAGGCAAATGTTAACACAAAACAGACGAGAAGGGAAATAGCAGGTGTACCGGGAGACACAAAAAATAATGAACAATCCAAGGTCAGTGCTGATTTGTTGACAAAGGAGCACATATTTTCCCAAGATGTGGCAACTATGCGTAGTGTTTCCAAGTATTGCCGCGTAGGTTTCTCGAATTTGCATTTGCTGGCAAAATAGGCAAGTAGGCCACCTGGTTTTCGAATGGTCAGTCTGTAAAGTCGTCGGGATATCTGATTTCAGAACAAAGCCTTGGGATGGTCATGGACAATCGACCAGCCTTTGATGTCCACAGCAATGTAGGGTCGCATTATCTGTATTCGAGGTTCAGCCCTTGGTTGAATAGGCATTTCAAGTACCTCCGTATATCACTCACTTGATGACATGTCATCTAACCCGGGTAGACAGTCTCGATACTCGAATTCATGAGCAGGACGAGGCAGAACAAACCATGAAAATGTCCATGATGTAACCTGCGCGGCCACTCCCGGCGCTAAGGCAGCTCATCGCCCTTGTTCCTGGCGTGCCTTGTGTGTATTCGGTTCGGCACAGTTCGACAGCCATCTTATTAGGCCCTTGGAGCTTGTCTAGGGGGGAATGTCGCAGTCGTCATAGATTCTTTCATCGCTGGCCCCCTCGTCTGCGATATCTATATATGTTCACGAAGCGTCCCCGCAAGAATCATGGGCGTGACTTCTCATCTTATATCTATTTCGCCCATTCGACCGTGCCATACCGCCCGGTTTCGTTACGCCGTAAACTTGTCAAAATCTCGACAGCGCAACATGGTTTCGAGCAAAGGTAAAGAAAGGATGACAAGGGGTATTCAAAGGGACTTGCGTGACTGACTGCCCTCTGCTGCACAGGAAAGCCGACTGACCCCGAGCTGCGGGAGAATCTCAAGGAAGGTAAGCTGTGCTCGACATTACTCCTGCCACAAGAGCTCAACTAACCAGAATGGTGCAGAGATCAAGCAAGAGCCCAACAAGTCTGGTGGCGGCGAAGGCCAATGGGCTGCGTGGAAGGTGCGAGAGCTTCCCGGCGGGCTGCAAAGTCTCGTACGACCACCGCTGACACAATTCATCAGGCGTCCAAACTGGCAAAGGAATACGAAAAACAGGGAGGCGACTATGAAAACGAGGCTGGATCCAAAAATGAGCCCAAGAAGGGTGAACCCGAGGCCAAGAGCGAATCCAAGAAGAAGTCTGAGACCAGCTGAGCACGCAGCTCCAGGATGAAGAGGACAGCCATTTAACGGTGTATACAAGATCAATTCCGACAACATATGTCACGTACTAGATGTCGACATACTGCCACGTGTTTCTCGTATGAGAAAATGCGAGAGGGCTGTGTTCGCCTGCAGGCCAAAGGCATGAGACCTATTTGAGCAGGATTGACAAAGATACTCATCTCGCTGTTTTCATCTTGGTTCGCACAGAGTCTTCCCTGTTGGGATTTTATAACTGATAAGTGACCCGCCCTGATGTGTCGTACATATTGATTTGTTTGCCTGCCCAGGAATGAAGGCGGTGGACCGGGTCCCTCATACAGATGATTCTTCTCGTGGTCGTGTCTGTGAGTATGACCAAAGCCAGATGCCGTACTCACAACTACTTTGTATATCCTGCCCCCACCCGACGAGTATGATTCCACATAGTCGCAATACTCCATCGCGCAAGTAATATATGCCCCAGCATATCATCTTGATTTTTTTTTTTTTTTTTTTTTTTTTTGAGAGCATCATCTTTCGTAGCGGGTCGACTATGGTTAGGTACTGGCTAGAGGTACATTGTTCCGTACACAGCCCCCCGATAAGCCCGTCGTACATGTACTCGAGGAAAGTGGGGTTGAGATTGATTATCTCTCCCTCCTCCTCCTCCTCCTCCTCCTCTCACGCGGCTCCGCGGCCGCCAATCTCGCCTTGCCTTGCTCACACATTGTGCACAAGGTACTTTATTGTTATTATCGACATGCGGCGACCTTGGACTGGGATTCAAATAGTACATAAACTGTGTGAGACCTGTCTCGAGAAATTTACCTTAATGCCCGTATAAGAACATTCAGTCCCACCATGGATGCCTTTATACGCCGCTATCAGGAGTCGGATTTCGATGCCTGTGCTCACATTGTACGTTTGTCCGTCCACACATCTATCCCATGACCCGGACATGGCTGTAACTGACTGACGACACAATCCGTCGACACAGTGCCAGGCCACCCTACCCCCTTCCCTCTCCTCCTCGCCCGTCGCCACCAAATTGTCGCCGTACCTCTGGACGCACCAATACACATTTCTCTCGCCCTCCACCTGCTGGGTGCTGGACGATGGCTCGGGACACGCCGTCGGCTACTGCATCGGCTGTCCCGACGTGCACGCCTTCGCCTCGGCCTATCCCTCCTACGTCGCCGAGGTCCTGAGCCCCACCGTCGCCGCCCCCCCAGACCTCGACACCCGCGAGCCCTGGTCCATCATGGACGACTCGCTCCTGGGCCTGACCGCCCCCGGCTCCGCCCCCGGCCTCGGCCACAAGGTCAACGTCGTCTCCATGGCCCAGACCGCCTACAACGTCCGCTGGCTGCTGTTCCAAGGCAACGAGCACCTGACCGACAACTGGCGCGCCACCATGCACATCGACCTGCTCGAGCCCTGGCAGTCCAAGGGCTGGGGTCGCCGCCTCATTGCCTCCTTTGTCGACAGCGTCAGGGACAGCTCTCAGGACTATGGCCAGGGCATCTGGATCGGGATCGGTTCCGAGAACGAGAAGGTCGTCAAGTTCTACGAGAGAGTCGGCTTTCGAAGAGTCGAGAAACCCGACAGTGGTGCTGGCCAGGGGGAGGACCATGGAATCAACATGGTGAAAGATCTCCCCAATGCCGGCTGATCCTACTTCTGTTGCCTCACGAGTGCAAGCCGGCCGTGCCACGCAGGGGGGCCATCCATGTCATGCATGCTGCTTCTAGTCTGCAAATGCTCGACGTGGAACATAAAATGTGAATGTATCCCCATCGTGGGTATTATACTACAAATATATTGACCAGATTTTCTTGTTTCTGTCTTCGTTTTCTCCGGCTGCTATTGGAAATATTGCTCTCAAGGGCAACCTGCACTCTAGGTATCTTCTGCTGGCGAAGAAATGACGCTGGATATTCCATGACCCTTGGCAAAGACCACATTATGAACTCTCAAATCCTACAGCCGACCTGACGTGACCCGTCCTCCGCCCCCAGCCTCTTTGTCCGCTGACCAACACCTCAACCATATTAGTGCAGTGCCTTTCAAACGCCGGAGCCCATTAATCGTAACCCTCCCTGCTTGATATACCTATGAAGAGACCAACTTATAGATGTAGAGAGCAGTAAACGTAGGTGACGGAGAGGGAACAAGTTATACAATATCTGTAACCACAAGGCGCCAATGTTTCATCAGAATTCGTCAGGGCCGTTAAGAAAAGGAATTAGAAAGAAAAAAGAAAAGAAAAGAAAAGGGCGTCGGCATAGTCGCTGAGCGGCCGCCCGTGAAGAGCTCTAGATCATGCCGCCTGGCACCCCCATGCCACGATTGCCGCCGTTCTGAGTAACGACCATCCTCGACGCCGGAGGCCCATAAGCCGGGGCATTGTTGTTGTTCGGCGGCCGCATCATCGGCCCGACAGGCTGGGCATCATCCGGCATCTTCCGGAGAGGCCGGCGCTCTGGCCTGTATTCTTCGTTGTTGTTTGCATCGTATGGGCTGCGCCTGTCCTCGGTACCCATCGTGGGCATGGGCATCGTACTGCTGCGGCCCAAGTTGCCTGCGTTTACCATCTCACTCGTCTCACCGCCGCGTCCAACCATGTTTCCAAAGACGGTGCGCGATTTCAAAGTGTCTTGGCGACGCCTGGGGTTGATTGGTGGTAGAGGTGGCGCAGCGTAAGATTCGGCCTTGCTGTTTGAACGAGACCTGCTGTTGCTGCGTGACCGGTTGGTGGCAGCCTCGGGCGGCAGCTCGACGGTCGGGACCCGAGAGGTAGACATGACGAAGGTCGGTTCAGAGATATCCCGCTTCTTCACTGGTCGCTTCATCGCCTCGTTCAAGCCCGGAACCTCCGAGCCATCGGAGTTGACATGAGGAGTCGGTGCCAGTGGTGGACGCTGGGGCGAGGGAAGGCCACCAGGTGTCGCTGGAGCCGAGTGCACAAAAGGCGAAGGGATTGGTGAGATGGGGGACGGCTGGTTCGAGTCATATCCATGAGAGGGTTGAACGTTCAGGCTTCCGTTGGCGGCGAAGTAACCCTGGTTCGCTCTGGCTGGTTGGCCACCGGGATAACCTTGAGATGGCATGATCGGTGAGCGGCGGATATTGGTCCCTGGCAGACCAGGCGAGCGTGCCATGGGGCCGTTCATGCCCTGAGGGGCCAGACCTCGATCGTGTGGAGCGGAAGAGCCGCTCCTCAGACGGTTAGGGGGAGGCCGAACCTGGGACCGGCTTTGGGGTCTTTCGCCACCACTCGAACTCGAGCCGCTCCGATCACGGTCGCCACGCGTCGGCTCCTGCGACCCAGATCGTGAGTTGGGCGTGTGCGACTCCTCACTGGGAGCACGTGTGCGATATGCTACGGGAGGCGGTCTTCGATCCCTGCTCTGGGAGCGTTGGCGCTGATCCACGTTCCGCGGGGGCGGAGCTCGAGGCGCAGGTGGCTCCGGTAGTGACGACTGAGGTTGGTTATGATGCCTCTGCTGGGTCTCCAACTCTCTGAGCTTCTGCAGCTCACGCCTGGCTTGCCGGAAGGCCCGAATGCCGTTGTTTGATTCTCCTGGGGCACTGTCAACAGCTCCTGATGTGTCCGAAGCAGGCTGCGATTGCCTGTCCATCACATGTGTAGAAGAGCCCAAGGTCTCTGGACGTTCAAATGATGCTTTTCTCTGAAGCACAGACGGGCCGGCATCCGAAATGCCAAGCATCTTCATGGTCTTCGAAGGCGCAGCAGAGTCGCGGCCCCTGTCAGCGAGAGAGCCTCGGCTGGATTTCGGATGCAATACTCCTAGCGGATTTGATCGAGCAGTATTTGACCATGAAGTTGGAGCTTCTCTGCTCTCCGAGGCGGTCTGTGGCGAACCTGGCCTGCTGTCGGACTCGACGTAGGTAGTGAGCCTTTCCCTGATTCTGCGCGCACCATCAGCCAGCTGACTGGCGAACTCGTCGTTCTCCCGAGTATTTTGCCAATGATGGGGGTCGGACTGATCTTCGGATGAGGTGCCATTGTTGATGGAATTGCTAGATTGCTCTTCTGAGGTACGGGAAGACTCCGCCACATGGTGCGAAGTTGACCATTCATGACTGGATTCTTGTGGTTTCCATTGGTTCGATGGTGATGAGTATGTGTCATCGTGTGTGGGAAAGCTGGTGTTGAGACTCGAGTCCGCATATACAGTACCGCCATATATCGAAGAAGCGCCGCTGTCGGCTCTCAGATGCTGTCGAACCATACCGCTGAGCCCAGCCGCCGCTGATACAGGCCCAAGTGTTGGCGAGTCTGGGGGAGACGATTTCTCTTGTGCAGGCGACGCATAATCCAGTTCCACCGATGGCGATGGCTCGCCAATGGACTTGGAGGCTATGGACAGCGGAGTAGGGAGGGTGGCGCTCCGCAACGCTGGGTGTTCTCTGTCTGCCGGACGTTGATTCCTAGGCGGGAGTGGAGCAAGAGTGGGCTGAGACGGGATCACAGGTGATTCATCCGCATCCCCGTCTTGGTCGCTGAAGAACGTTTGCGGCCTGGCTTCTTCTTGCAATGGAGACTGCGTTCGGAAAACCTCGGGCTTTGGCTCGAACGGCAAGCGATTCACTGAAGATGATGATCTAGATCGGCCAGTGAAAGAAGCACTCGACTCAGCACGGAATCTCTGCGTCGGTGTTTCCCGCCCCTGTTGCAGCTGCAGCTGTCGTTCGGCGAATCTGGACTCATCATAGGGCTGCGCTGGTTTGGCGAAAACACCAAGGGCAGTAGCCTTACCACGATCATTGGGCTGGATAGGCAAAGCAGAAAGTTCATCGGCTTCGCTAATGGGAGGGCTCAATGGTGGGGTGCCGACGTAGCTTGGCTTCGCCTCGGCGACACTCGGAACACGAATGCCCAAATCAGGGGTTCCCGCCGACGAGCGAGAGGCAGGACTCATGGATCGCAGGTTCGGAGCACTGGCCTTGGCGAGGATCCGTCTATCTCCAAAACGCTCCATGAAGCCAACAGCAGTTGGCGACGGCGTTTGCGACGGGTCTGGAGTCCGAGAGCCCAGGTCCCGACGTCTGGTCAGCGTGTCGATACGAGATAGAGCCGAAGACTGTTGCTCTTGCAAGTCATTGTTGAGCCCAGTCTCATACAAGCGACGAGTTCGGGTAGCGCTCCGCTCCATCGGGGGCGTTGAGGTGGCACTCGCCGAGGAGCCAGGAGCCACTGGCCAGTCCTTGGCGGACGACGAAGGCTGCTGAGATGCCACAGATGTCGCTGCCGTCGAGTTGCGCGCCAAGGAAGGGATCGAAGATGTCGTGGATGTTGTCTCCCGCTTCCGGTTGTAGTCATTAGAAAAGGGCGACTCGGGGCGGGCATCTTGGTCATCCGTAGAAGGCCGTCGCGATCCATTCTCCTCGCCTGGGTCCAGGGTTTTGAGCTCCTTCTCTTCTTTCCGCCACTTCTGGAAGGCCGAAAGAGCGACATCGTCGTCGTACAAGGCTCTGTTGCTCATGCCTGCTTCCATGGTCCTCGTCGACGTTGATCCGGCGGCAATTTTGTAGATCTTCTGTCTCCCACCAAACAGGACATTACCCTCAATTGGCTTTGATCTGTTCATGATGCTGCCATTGATCGAATCGGCGTCTGAGGCGGCATAGAAGTCGATCCGGGCGAAGGGACTCTTGATGGATTCCACCTCGGCTATATCCGAGAGGCCGTTGTAACCGCCCAGGTCCGCCATGCGGGATTGTCTTTTAGGAAATAGCACGCTGTCATCGCTGGCCTTGCCGATCTTGGTACTTGGGTCGTCCTGTTCCCGCAGCATGGAAAACCGCGCCGAGAGGCCGGACATGAGAAGACTGGTTCGGAAATCATCTGTAGGCGGAAGGGCCGTGGCCAGGTCGATATCGGGTTTCTGTTCCTCCTGATTCTTCTTTCCTTTTCTGAACCTGAAGCCAAATGAGTCAGAGTCTTGCGAGGGACGACTAGGCACTTCGTCCTTGGCCTTCTTCTTGGTCTTGAAGCGGTTCATCTTGCGTAGCTGTGTTCGCTCCGGAACCGAAGGCCGACAAAGTAAGAGAGCGTATGGCACGAGGGCACAAAGATATCAATTAGTAAGTCTCGAGTAGGCTGTGTTCCGAGAATGGATCAGTGCCGGATGCCATCCATATGAGACTGCGACCAAACGAGGTGTAGCAGTAAAAACCGCGCGTGTAAGCAGGAGAACAAGTCTCTGAATGTGGCCGATTGCTCCAAGGGCCAACAAGTTGTAATGAACGACAAACAACAGCAATAAGTGAACGTAAGGGAGTCGCAGTAGGAGCTGACCCAAGATAACAACTACAGAGACAGGCGACGAATTAGTGAGCTGAACTGTGCTTTGAGAGAGCGGCGGGATATAAGTCGGCGATGGGAGGGTGAGTAGACAGGCAACGCGGATTAGTTTGGCAACACCCCCTGCTTGGTATGGAGCCAGCCAGTCCAATCCAGCCGCAGGTCTAGTCTGGGCAGACTGTTCAGAGGCTGAGTATATGGCGGAGAAAATAAGAGAACAGGGGCATGGGGTGGTTTCTTGGAGAACAAATCAAGCTGCGATAGCTCGACCCGGGCAGCTTGTGTCGAGTGCGTTTCACCAAAACAGAGTACCAGGTTTGTCAAGAAGAAGAAAAGCAACCTACTTGGAGCGAGGGCCGGGCGACGATCACACACCTTCCGGGGAAAGTGAGTTGAGGGAAAAAAAAAGTATAAACGGGAAACAACAATTCAGAGGGGAGAAGAAAAACGAATGTGGAAGAAAGAAAAAACCGAGTGAGTGCGCGACGGGACGTTGAGCGCGGACAGTATGCCGGGTGTAAAGATGTCGTCGTTCGGCAGATGTTGCAGACGAATATGGACCATGTAGGTGAGTACTACTCGTACTGTCGCGCAAACATTGAATTGGATGGGACCCGTGCAGGATAGGCGGCGGGAAGCAGCAGCAGCGGCAGCAGCAGCGTCGTAGGGTTTCTCTCTCTCTCGTTTGGAAGCCGAATGGGCTGACCGTTTGGTGTTGAGGCCAGCGACTTGCAGGTACGGTACTTGCTGTGAACTCGAAATCCGTCCAATGTCTCTCTGGTGACTTGTTTGTCTCTCCGTCGAGTCGCCGCCTTTCGGAATCGTCGTCGTTGGGTGTTGTTGGGATTGGTGCACGTGTCAGGCGATGGGGGAATGCACTGAATGGGGGGACGTATACGTTGTCAAAGCTTTTTTTTGCCTTGGTCCCGGTTCCCTCTGGTTTGTGATTGCAAGTAAGGAGTGACTGTGGGTGAGAGGTTCTTCTTCTTTTCTTTCTTCGATCGCAACGGGATAGGGAAGAGAGGACTGGAAAGGACGGAGGGAAGGAGAGAAGTTTCGCTCGTGACTAGGTAGGCAAGGTAGGCAGGCAGGCTCGCTCTGCTCTACACTAATCAGGAGGGAGACTGGATCCGCGATTGGTTGGGCTGGACTGGGGAAAGGACCCGTACCACTAGGTAGTACCGTCAATTATCTGAGTGTTAGGAAGACAGACAAACAGTAGACTCCTACTTGACCCAAAAAGAGCGGCGACGGCACTGTGGACGAACGATGCCTACAATACTACGTACATGCTGCTGCTGCTTCGCTACCTACCTACAGTACTCATCAATGACTTGACTGGTTCCACGAAGAAATGGGCAAACCGTGCGGTGGAAATGAGACCCCTGGTAGTGGGGGCAAGGCGGGCTGGCCGGAGGCGTGGCCGCAGCAAGCCAGTAGGAAGCTCGGATTCCATCTCAGGGGGGGTCCCATCGCAGCAGATGCTGGGTCCAACAGAATGTGCCCAGGGGCCTTGCATTTGCCGTTGTTCTTCAGGTCCGATGTAGCCAGTGCGCAGCGTCCATCCCCGAGACTGTATTTTCTATTTCTCTTCCTCTCTCGCGAGGTCTTTGCCTGTCGGTCTCCGGGGGGTACCTGCCCACACAGTATTTGACCAGGCCGGGTAGCTAACTTAAAGGCAGCTGCAGCATGCTATAGCAAGCTCTACCGTCGCCCAAGCGAGTACCGGCTTGCATGCTACGAGGTAGGTAATCTGTACCATGCTGCTGCATCTCCGCTGCTGCTGCTGCTGCTGCTGCTGCTATTCTGATAGCATCAGATGCAAGCCACGAAAATCATGGCTGAACACTTTCGGATGTGCACGTTTGACACGGACTCGTTTATGCCCGTGTCTCTCGCTCAGCCGCTAAAACTGCTGCCATTCTCTTTTCTTCCATCAATTCTCGCCATGTACCTACATACATACCTATTCCTAGGTCAGGGTCTTCTCGCCTTTCCCCTCACCGTCTGCGGACCGTGTGCTTGATGGACATTGATGCTGCAGCACTGCTTCCGCGTTGCCCACACCTGTGGCAGCAAGCCTGGTGGTGGGTTTCCAAGTCATGTAATGGCATCTTGGCCGATCATTGGTGCGAGAGGCATCAACAAGGTACTGTACCTAGCTAGCTACCTCGTACATGTAGCAGCCATTAAGAATAGTGTGCCTGAACACCGTTTTCTCTCATGTCGATCCGATGTGCCGCTGTGCAGTAGTGCAGGTAGGGAATGGGTCATTGTAAATAGGCTCGATATGCTCCTCTTCAAGTTTGCAATTGCAGCCAAATCATTCCGTCCCGTCGCATGGTCAGAGAAGGGGCACGAGGCGATTGATTCATTCCGCATTCACCGAGTACGGTTGACGGCGATAGAGGCGATGATGGATCTGCTTCAGCAACCACAGCAGGTGACCTAGGTACGTGTTGGTCTACGCGTTATAGAAACTACTATATACAATATACGTGGGTGCAGTACGCGCACACATGACATGCCAACAAATAGCACAAGCTTTCAATGGAGTAGTACTTCGTACAGTTGTCCCAATCGAGTGAATCATCGAATCGCCGTGGGGGAGGGTGTGCCAGCAAAGAAAAAGAGAGAACGAAAAGTCCACATTTCAAGCATGGACAAGCGCATTTCGAGAGATGCGCAACAGGCACGGTGACTGACAACCCACAATAACTTCGATCCGCAGACCCAGCAGCAGAGCACCGAGACCGCGTACGCACG
Organism: Pestalotiopsis sp. JCM 9685; assembly: GCA_001599175.1. NCBI lineage: Eukaryota > Fungi > Ascomycota > Sordariomycetes > Amphisphaeriales > Sporocadaceae > Pestalotiopsis > Pestalotiopsis sp. JCM 9685. Next base: position 5,456,288 of record BCGF01000005.1, on the reverse strand, counting down.
AGATGCGTCCATATAAGTACCGTTCAGCACTACTACACTATCGACTTACTTCGTACCCGGTTCCAGTTTGTAGGCCCCGGAGAGAGTCAGAGACAGCGCATGGATGGGTTGGGCTGAGAGTGGTAGAGTGCGTGGGTACAGCATCATCGTTGATTTTCATCAATATTGGACGAGTCCTGGTAGGATCGGCCTCGACCTGGCTCTTGTTCGCTTGTTTCGCGTGCCTTCTCAACTCTGATCACTCTGATCAGCTGTAGCTTGTCCGTGGATGTTGTATGGTCCCTGATCGCCTGTCGCTGGGCTTGCCGCCAGCAATGGTGGCTCTGACCCCTATTGTCTCCGTACTGCGCGCCATGATGATATATAAATTCGTCTTAAGTAATCCGCCGGCGGCGGGCGATGAGCAGAGAATCAGAACTCCCACACACTCGCTCACTCGACTACATGACGCCGTCGACTCGGGGGACTTCTGTACCCTTACCCGCCGTCTTGGCCGTGCAACTAATGTAAGTCCCTGACTATTACCTGCGTGCCGTCGACTACCAGAACGGCAGCGATTGGCATCCGGCTGCCGCGAGGTTAGGTACGTCCACTAGTGCTTGAATGAAGAAAAAGTCCGCTTCCATCATCATCGTACCGTTTGTATGGAATTAGTAAAATTGAAGCTGAGAGGAGGTATGTAAATTACTATGAGGGATCTGCGCAGCGTGGATCCAACAGCCGCCCAACAGCAGTGCCTGTACTGTAGTCAAGTCATTAAACGGTACAGACTACCCAGTATGATAAACGTGCCCACGACGAAGCTATTGCCTCTGCTGAGATTACTGACACGTACAATGATTATCATTACCCTACTGTAAGTACACTACATTGACAAATATCATTCCAAGATTCCTTCTCGAACAACGCTCGACATAGTCTAAAAACGTAGTCATGACGGTCGCGCCCACTGACCATGTCCGTCAGGCTCGCTGAGGTCGTGAGACTAGGTAATGTCGTGTCCCGCATACGGTAGGTATTCGCAGATGGATGGCTGGCAATAGGTCTCATCGGCGTGGTGTAACGTGCCCAGGTTTGTAAAAAGTCATTGAACACCTACATTATTCACAGCCGGTCTCCAAGCGCTCTCTACTTCGTGTATACAATATATGTCCACCGCATAGTACAAGGTCAACATCACAAGGGTCTGTTGGCCTACCAAAATGCCGGAGCCACTACTCCTTGAAGAGAAGATACAAACTGTAACCAGGTCTCTACTACTGACATGTAAGTACGAACGAGCTGCTCTTGATTTACATGCCTCCTGCTTGCTGTCTTGATATGATAAGCACCGGACCAGAACCACACTCTAGTAGTTTGGTGCTTGGTGACCCGACGGGACATGAGCAGGAGGATCACGAGAATTGGCCAACTACGATAGTGACAGATGGTTTGCTTCTTTCCCGATGTGCATACAAGCCGTTTACAGAAATCCACCATTTGGTTTCTCTCCCTGAGCTATGAATGTTGTCTCACCCGTTTTTCCGAGACACAAATTAGATCTTAAACAGTCCAACAAAACATAAAATTTCGCTTGAAGCTGGCAACCAATATGCACAGATGATGAAATCCCCATCTGCACTTGATGCGTCCGTCAAAACGTTATATAATGAGATGCATCATGTGTTTTGCGTTGACCAGTGTCAAGAGATTTGCGATATTCGTGACCGCTTCTCTCCTCTGCGCTCGGCACATGACAGCTAACGGAATATATACCTATCCAGCTCGACCATAGACAGCACAGCACGGGCGCAAAGCAAAGCAAAGCACACGCGCACACCAAGAGAAAGACACACACACACAGTGCCGCTGATGTTACAGACGACAGAGCAGGTACCAGAAAGCCAAGAACCCCAGTCTTTGCCCCCAGCATGGATTTGCCCCTCCAACATGACCTCGGCCATGCGTTCCCGTCATCCACGAGGCGCGTGCAGGGTTTCCCATGCAGTGTTCCAACTTTTTTTTTTTTTTTTTTTCCTCATCGCGTCTCTTATGCAGGGGTCTCTTTCGCCTGCTCGTCTGATCCCCCGAGCCAGTCAGATCGCTGTTCCTGACGCTTGACCTAACTCGTTCAGTGATTCGCTCCACCGGGAGGATAGGATGGGAGGGGAAGGAATATGGGGTGTGATGTGATTTTTTTTTTCCCTTCCCCTTCTTCTTCTTCTTCCAGGTGGCCCTCGTCTGTCTACTGACACCATGACAAGTATGCTTTCCATCAGGTGGGCAACAACCGAGGGGTGAGGGGACGAAGGGCCCTTCTTCTGGCTTCGCTTTGTATTGTACGGTGTAGCATCTAAACTTTCTAGTTATGGTATTCGCAACTAACGAGGTCCGACAACTTGATCGCTTGCAGTTCTTCTTGGCTTTCCGCCTCTGAACGAAGAGGAATGCAATGCTGTTGTCCCCCCGACAGGTCTCAGATTGAGTTGTCTCATAAGCTGCTGCGAGAAAGCAATTCGCTCTGAAACAATTCTACTCTCCCAGTCAGGCTGTTAAACGACAAGAGCTGTGATGGTGGCCAGTCATCCAATCGCCATTCGCCTATTCATTCCACAAGGCGTGCGCCGACGGATTTGAGGCTGCATACAAGCCTGGAGCAATCAATCTTGTTCGAATATCATCAAGAATCCTAATCCTGCCTTTAATCCAAACGCGCCGTCGGTCAAACCCAACCGGACCGGTTCCCTCTTCGTCCGAAGAAGAAGCAAAAGAAGGGCATTAAAGACCTTTTCTAGCGCATTTTGTCCTCCGATGGTGTATGGGGTCGACCCGCCATATATTATTTCTACTAGTAGGTAGTGTACAGACTATGTTCCCCAGCATACCGTGTACCTAGAAGAAACAGCTTCATTTGCTGCCGGACCACTGGATTTGTGGCAGATGGGCAGACCGACAGATACATACATGCGTGTTCCTCTTTCCATCCTCTGAATAGCCAAAGCTCGTCAATTATCTCTCGATCTTGCAATCAGGCCTTCGTGTCTTGATCGAATCAATTAGTCCAGCTAATGGTCGTATGGGCCAGGAAGGAGCCTCCAAAAGGTATGAGCTGACTTTACAGGTCGTGGACTTTACAGTTCGTGGTCGACGACGATGGAGTAGACTCTCACCATCATCCTACCACTGCGCGACGCGACCAAGGACTCCGTTCTTGCTTCGCGCAAGTCTCACCACGGAAACCTTAGCAAGATGCATGGGCGCATCAATCATGGCAACGAGCGCAGCCAAGCTGTATCATCGTCGTCGTGGTACACCATCTCCCGCGCACACCTGCCCACCGCTTTTCATTCTATTTGTGTGCGTATTCTTACGGAGTAGTGTCTTGTATTGTAGGAAGGTAGGTAGATACATACATACCTGTAAAGTGTATTGAAGACGACGAATCCATCGAGAAACTTCTGCTTTTCGTTCAATCGAAAATCGTCTTCGACGTGACTTAGATCCATTGTCTCCATCCAACGCTGGTACATCGATACATATACGGATAGATCCTTCCCAGAGAATTATCACTGCGATCTGGTGATGATGCGAACCATGGGTAGTCGCGTCGCGCACGCGGAAAGGGGGCAGCAGAATCACAGTCATGGGTGTTGGATTGGATAGCGAATACTAATAACCTAGCCATTTGACTCTCGCGTTTGAACTCTGGACCGGTTGGACGCCAGCGGTAATAAAAGCCCCTCTTGCGTGGCACGGTGCGATACACGAGATGTCGACAACGAAAATACCACCCACTCGCCCATCCATCCACCCACCAAACCAACCCTCTGCATATCTTCAGCGCGTCCGTTTCCAGGGTTCTCCTGTTGGCGGAAAGTGTTTGCATGTTGAAGAGGTGACCGGAGCACCGAAGCCCTCAAAGGCATACCTAGGCCTGCCAGGTAGGGGGACCTTCTCTGCCCTCTTTTAGCTCTCACTCTCCCCAGCCCAGCCCGCCAGGATGGAAGTGCCAGCGGAAACCCAGGACACCGGACGGTTGGGAACGCGTTCCCCTTGGATACACGCCCCTCCCTCCCCTCCCCGGTCATTCTGCGGAGATGGGTTCAAGGAGGGGCCATGGTAGGGCTCGTTCATCTCGCTACTCTTACGTAGTACGCTCCGACACCACAGAATACCAGCGGGAGCTAGGTATGTGTTCATTCCGTAGCCGTCCACCAAGAAGAAGCTTCTTCGTTGACTCTTTATTTCTTGCTTGATTGACTTGATTTCATTTGGTCGACGTTCAAATCAATCCCTAGTCTCTCATTTGCAAGCAATCGATCGACTGCCGGTTTGGGAACAGTCTCGGTCCAATACGCCATGACGGAAGCCCACGGCCAACGAAGAAACAAATTCCCAGGTAGCAGCTTGAGCTGGGCAATCAGGAAATTATTTCACCGAGTTAATAAGCTCTATATTAGAGTTATCGGGAACGCGTGGCATGAACTGCCCATTTTCTTGGATCTTCCCCATCCATCCGGCATCGCAAGCTCATGTGGATATTCATGCCAACGAGGCACAGATATTATTACTGTTATTCTATTCCGTACGACCACGGCCACTAAACTGCCTGTGCTCCTTCCTGCTCCTGTCAGACTTCAGTACTGCTGCCACGGCTGCTGGGCCCTGACTAGGGATCTATCGTCTAGTCGATTCGTTTCACTTCAATCGGCTCCATTCTCATCGATCATGGCCCGTCGATCGCTGCCTGGTCCTGGCTCCTGGGGAGTAGTAGTGATCAGTCAACGGTAGTTCCTAGGTAGTTCTTCCTATTTGTTTAAATTTCCTCCACTCCCCGTATCCCATGCCTCGAGGTGGTCTGGTCTGTAGGGAGCATGCATGCTTGCCATCATTTGAAATGCCGGCCTTGAGTAATGACTCCGCTCGTCGCTAATCTCCTCGAACCGACCTCACACGGGAATCAATATCGCCATAAAGATAATGCCGACCTACCTGGCCGTCGGATCTTGATCGAGGGCGGCTCCACCGGCATAGCTGCCCAGAAACGGTACCTGAAAGCCGAGACTCCCAGGAAAGCATCGTGTGTCGCGCCGGGGGAAGAATCGCATCGGAGAAATTCAAACTTACACTAAGAAGCTCCAGAACAGAGCAGCAATATGGGAATTACCCGCGTTTGCGATCATCGTCCCTCCTTTCTCCGGGGCACTGTACTTCTATATAGATGAATTGCCCGTGACCAGAAGCAGGTGCCCGGCGCCACAGTTCATGCGCCAGGGGTATGCAGGCTGCCACTGCGTCGGCCGATTTGCTACTTGAGTGGTAGTCGCCGCTCCCGTTTGCTGGTAAATCACCGTAGGCTGCCGACGACAAAGAACCAACGGCGCAATCGGCTTGACTGAGACAGGGGAGACTCTGGCATCATGGCCGGCCGGACCTGTCATCAGACTCCCGCCCAACATGTTGCATCCAGACCTCGGTCTGTCCCGGTTTCAACAGCACGGTAGGTCAAATGCCCCCGAACCTTTACTCTGTCTTGTTTTTGTGTCTTTTGCGACACAAGCTGCCATGGCAAGGAGCGTACAAAAACGCACGCGTGCCCGTCTATTTGGGCACGGGACGGATCGGCAAATAGCTTCTTCAAACGGACCGAGACATTGCCCCGGTACCAACCAACAATTATATATTACGGCTCGGGCACCACCCGTTGCCCAAGGAGCCCGCTTGTCAATGGAAAGATAAGCCCGGGTCGCGGCGGCATCGCCAGAGCATACCGAACCCTACAATAGAGTCAGACCCCCCTTTTGTACATTGGTTGGCCAGCTCGGGGTGTGTGAGAGGAAGAGTAATTTGTCTGATCTGGAAACATGTCGCGATGAAGCGGGAGACGAGATGGAAGAGCAGACGGTCGCTCTTGCGGCACCAGCGTCATTGGTGCTCATAGCCTCGAACAAGATGGGGTTGCATAATTGTTGTATTTGTGCTCCGGGCGATACCTGTCCGCCCGCCGCGATTTCCTCGAAGTGATCAGAGCGATGGCCGCTCGAGGACCTAATAGCTCCGTCACTGAGTGTACTGGATCGTCATTGACTTTGGGGGGGGGGGGGTTGACACATTCGCGTCAGCGCTGCCGAGCGACATTCTAGAAACAAGGAAGGCGAGCTGTCCCAGTAGCAAAGCATGTCACATGGACTCCAGGATATGTGCGTGCGTCGGGAATATATTCATACTGTTGTAAGACCTCAGACTTTCAACTATTGATACTCGTGCCTGGTGCCGCCGGTGACAAGACTGTCCTCGGCGGAACCGTCTACTGCCGTCTACATTTCACCATTATTCTTGTTTATGTACTCTTATAATCGCAAGTTCACCGACTCTGCCGATTTTCTCAGGCCTGCGCTACAGACACGATTGATATGTGCTATCAAATCATCGATGCGGTAAGGCTTCGTCGTAACGCCGTCCTATATTGAGTGAGCAGGAGTGTGCTGCAGGGAGTGGTTATCTCGTAGGGTTTCACGTACCATGCCAGCTTCGATGGCTGCGCTGACCTGCTCGCTACGCACGTTGGCCGTGACGCCAATGATTGGCACGTGGCCTGGCATCTTGCCCGATTGTTCCTGGAATCGAACCTCTTGTGCAAATTCTATGCCTCCCATGACAGGCATCTCTATGTCGCACAGAATCACGTCAAATACCTCCTCCTTCTCTTCCACCGGAAGCTTGCGGATGGCCGCCAACGCCTCCTGACCATGATTTGCGGCCTTGACTACGAAACCCCGGTTGCGGAGCAACTTGCAGAGGACCTTTTGGTTAACAAGATTGTCCTCGACGACAAGAACGTGTCGGCAAACAGCAGCAGCCTCGCCTTTGGTCAAGGGTGCGACAAGGGCCACATCTATGGCGGCGGCACCCTGCTTTCCCTGGCGCGGGGCCGGAGGAACGACGAGTGGCGATGCCATGCTCGTCAGGCTCAACGTTCTCGTAAGCTCAATGATCGGCTCATTGCTCACCGAGGGGCGACGAGGCGGCCCCGTCTTTGGTGTCTTGACGTAAAAGGCAAAAGTGCTGCCTGGTGTGCCGGAGCTGCTCATTCCAATTTTGCCGCCTAACATTTCCGTAATCTGGCGAGAGATGAACAGACCGAGTCCAGAGCCACCATACTCTATGTGAGTCCTCGGGGAGGCCTGCGCGAAGCGATTGAAGAGCAGGGCCATTTCGTCAGCGGTCAGACCCTTTCCAGTGTCGGTAACTTTGAAGTACAGGTACATCTCTTCCTGGAAAATCATGTCCCGGGAGATATCGTCAGTCGGACTGCTTGCTTTGGCCGGTTCATACCGCTGGGGCACATAGTTTACCCCCAGGCTCTCACTGCTGAGTTGACTTGGCGACGCGCCCACTGTGATGATGATTTCCTTGGCCGACGACGTGCGGGTGAATTTGATAGCGTTTGTGACAAGATTGATGACGATCTGAAGAAAGCGATTTGGGTCGAGGAGAACCCAGTTGACCTTCAAGTCCCTGAGAGACGTGTCTTCGACAATGGAAAGCGCAATGCCAGTCATCTTCACTACAAGATCTACAAGTCAGCGATCTGCTTGCTGTGCCTACGCGGCAATGTTGATAGGCTGGCCACTTGAGGACTCCGTAGAACAAGTCTCGCCGGATCGAGACCAGCAACTCGGCGAGTTGACAATTCGCTTCGCGGAGGCAAGGAGATAAAGGGGGGAAATGAATATAGATAGTGAGGGTTGCTTACGTTCGGGCTGAAACACCTTGAGTGCAGTCCTCACGAGATCCTGGGACCAATGTTAGCCAACGCTAATATTGTTGTGTCGCGGACGAGTCACAACACGACCAAATGTATGTCTTAAAAGTCTTCACATACCATGGGTTGAACAGGAACTGGTGATACCACCAGGAGATCGGCATCAAGCTTCGAGAGGGTCAAGACATCGTCGACGATTTGCTTTTGGTGCTGCACACAATACATGATCGTGTTTGCCGCATCTAGCGCATTCTCGATGTGCTGGCTGATCACGGCGTCCTCATGGCGTTTCTGTCCGGCCGTCATTCCCTTCATTGCCTTGGAGCACGTCTTCATGGCGCCGACTACTTCCTCTCCGCAGTGCAGGACAGCCGACAGAGGGTTACGTATTTCGTGGCTGATCATATCAATGAATCGTTCTTGATGTGTCTTCAGGCGGATGGCCTCGTCCATCTTGTCCGCCAAGATTTTTGCTGCCATCTTCTGAGCACTAATATCTGCAGCAGATCGTTAGTTGAACTGTGTTCGCTTCTTTGGTCGAGCCAGCTGAAAACACTACACCCGCTTGGGGATAAAAAAAAAGGACGAATACTCTGCAATTGTTAGCTTTTGCCGCGTGGATAGGCTAGGTCCGTCGAGCATGGTTTACTGACCACCAGTGACCCAGAACTCGATATGATCGACTGTTCCATCTTCCTTGAACTCGGAGAAGCCAGTGACCAATATGTACATGCCATTCTCGATGATATGGTCACCTTCTTGAACGGTGTAAACCCTGTCCTTCAGTTTCAGCTCCATGGTCCTTGGACCGGGTTCTCTGCTGAAACTTTTGAAGCACTCGTCCCAACGTTCGAGACAACTATCAGCGACGTATGGCAGCCATGGCTGTGCAGCGAAAACTTGACCTCGGGTAAAGCCGTAGTAAGCATGCCAGGCATCGTTGCCTATTGAATCTGTGAGCTTGTGGTAGTCACAGGGGTGGCGAGCCTTCAGGCCCGTCTGTCTGACTCAAGACCACTTTTGCAGGATACATTTTTGGTTGGAGGTTGTTCGTGACTGACCGTATTGGACATGACCCTCCCCGTCGGTTCGCACGATTCCCAGGGGGCAATTTTCTGCGTAATTCCTCCATTTCCGTTCTGACTCCTCGACAGCTTTGGTCCGGATGCTGAGCTGTTGCTCATTCCACTTGAGTTCAGATATGTCAATCACAAGTCCCATGACCGTCTCAATTTCCTGTGCTTCGTTCAAATCTGGGTAAACTGCATCAAGCTGTTAGTCCCTCCCGTGTCGAAGCTGATGAACAGCCAGATTCCATCGCTTGGGGTGGGGGCCGCCCTGGAGAGGCGGTCGGTTCAAAATGTGGATGGGCAGTGGTAATATTTCCGAGTCACTTACCGGCACAGATGGCTGTCGTACAGTTTGAGTACATGTGCCCTTGTCGAAATGGGATTTTGCATCGGTACTGGAACTGGCCGCCTTTCTTTTCGACCAGAACCTTCCTCCACCACTCTTGGACAAGGGGGAGATCTTCGTCGTAGACACTTGCCAGCCAGTCATCGTAACCGTTTCGGTCTGGTTCAAGTCCTGCAAACTTGTGCCAGGCTTCGTTGGCATAAATGATGCTGCGATCTACACCGATAACGGCAAGACCGACAGTAGAGCGCGCCGCAAAGCTTTCAAACCTTTGTTGGCTTTTTTCAAAATCGGAGGTCGCTTTGCGGGCGATCTCGGCGCGGCGCCGAACTTCCTCGGACAGTTTGATTCTGGCAATTTGCGGTCTCATCACTTCGGCGACGGACCGCAAGAAGTCCTCGTATAATTGGTTGTACCTTCTGTAAGGGTTCAATCCAAAGATAAAAAAGGCCACGAACTCGTCTTCCGACTTGAGCGGCAATATAACGAGCTCATGACTCGGCGAACCGTGGCCTTTCCACTATATGATATATAGTCAGTAGTTGCCTCTGAAGAACTTGGAGTTGTTGGTGGGTAAATAATGGCCTTTTCTAGCATGAACAGAGGGGCACACCAGAGCACCACCGAGAACATTCTCCGCCCTTGAAAACGAAGCAAAACAAACAAGGATCGGACTGGAAGCAGCTTACACCAATTCCACTCAAGAGTGGCTCGAGACTAGGATCAGTAGTCTTCAGAACAAGTGGCTCCTCGGCCGTGAAGGCACTCAAGACCTTGGGAGCAAAGCCGTCGATGTCATATTGAGCGTCCATATACTGCTTGGCAGCAACATGGTCGGACGAGACGCCAATCGAGCCCTCTAAGCGGCAAGTGTAATGTGGACGCGACGGAGGTACGGCCAAACCGGTCTGCTCTGTCACCGAATATAGCAAGACGAACGGGGTGTCCTTTTCGTTCATGCGCAACCCCGACAAGGTGACGTCCCAGAGCGAGTTGAGATCCTTGGTCTTGGTGACGTGTTTCGCAATGTTCTTTCTGCAGTCTACTCGACGTGCCGTAATGATGTCGAGGGTGAGATCCGAAGGACAACCGTATGAGCCCTTGACCTCGCCGTCGTCACCGATGACGGGGATTAGTTTCCAATCAAACCAAGTCTCCTCCAGAAACCCATGCCGGTCCATCAGAAACATGTCGGCCTCACCGCTCAGGGTTTCTCCAGTCAAGCGCTGGCGTGCGATCAGCTCGTCGAACCGAGACCAGAACTCGGGGAAGACGTTGGGGGCGTCCATGCCTTGCATGGCTGGGTGCTTGGCCCCAACGAGTGGTAAGTAGGCCTCGTTGTAGATGATGGTGTAACTGGGGCCCCAGTACAGTATACGTGGACTCGTGTCTGCCATCATCAAGCGGACAAGCTGCTTGAGCTCAGACGGCCACCCAGCCATTGGCCCAATGGACGAGGCTTCCCAATCGACCTGGCGGACGAAATGCTGGAATGGCGTGAGATTGGCCGGGCTGGGATCTCGAGTCCAGTCGAGGTTGACGCCGGTTGCCGGTGCCATGGCGGCATTATGGCATTCCCTGTCCTCGGCGGTGCCTGCAGTATGGTCATGCTCGGACATGGAGATGCAGCAGCGCTCTAGATCCCAACAGCTCGACAATGCAAGATGACAACCACGGAGCGGGACGCGCCGCACCCCTTCAAGGTACCTAGTCTGGTCTTGGAACCCTTGATCTGGGATAAGAAAGGAATGAGAGAGAGAGAGCAATATTATTGCATCGCCAATGCGTTGGCTGGCCCTGGCAATATTGTCACGTTCCCGGACCGAGAGAATAACTGAAGCAAATCGGATGTTCCACGAGCATTCCAGCGCCAGTATCAAAAGTCCGAAGCAGAAAAGCGCCAACGAGGGGGCTGTGATAACAAGGTCGAATCGCTCGATACAACGACGATGGAACACGATCCCGCGGTGGGTAGGAGGTAGACATCCAGAAAGGCAGAGGAATAGAAATTTCCAGCATCCGAAAGACTGCCTGAGATGCCGCCCACTCTCGGCCGTCAAGCGCCAGGGCTGAAGGGCCTAGAACCAACCTAGATCACGCCCAAGCACGCGGCATTAGGGGCATTCGCACATGTAGGTAGTAGCCCTCTTGGGAGGTAAGGCCTTGAAACGGGAAGCTTTTCTGATGCAAAAAGTATTTCCTCACTGGGCATCTAGCTGGACGATACCTGCACATTTCCGGACACGTGGCGTGCCGTGCCAGACATGTCGAAACGCAGCACGACATTATTACAGACAGATCTCTGACCCCCGAAGCGACCCCCGCCATGGATTCATTCCTCCCCTCCCACTCTGGCGGGACGGGCGTAGGATGCGCTGCGGAGGCTACCTACATTGCATTACATACGACAGTGCATACCAGCGCCGAGGAGGGGGTACAATTGCAGCCAGCTGAGCTGAGAAGGAAAAGAAAGACGCTCGCTTCATTGGACGTCTAACCCCGCGAGTCATTTTCGGACGGCTCTCACTCAGTGTAGGCGGATGTGGTAGCATACGTCATGATGAGACTATGAGCATTGCAAGTAGTAGAGCATTGATTGATGGATTTGCCTTTGATAGTAGAGTTGTGCTGGATTTGTTCTTGAGCTGCGATGCAAGCAAGTATGCCATACTGTTGGGAATCCATCAACATGAGGAATATAAACACACGGGCAGAATACTAACCACTCTGATCAGTCACCATCGACACCGGTAGATCAGAGAGGTAAGAGGTGAGGTGCATCGTTGGACAAACCAGTTGGTCCCTGGTAGCCATGCAGCAGACTGTCGATCTCCCGCGACTCGCCTATACCTGCTCTAGCAAGGATCGATCGCGGGCCTCTTGATGCCAAGACTGGACGAGCATCCAAGCATTGATCGCGACGAGCTTGAACAGCTATTGACCCTAGGCAGTAATAGTACGTGTGGCTCAGATACACTTCAAACATGACCTGGAATTCTGTTGTTCTTGAGCCCCAAGCATTATATACGTCTTATTGATTTGATCATATGGATGGACGCAACGAGGCCATGATTTGTTCACCTTGGACAAAGTGCATGCAGTACGGTCCATACCGACGCTGTTTATTCTTGTTTTTTACTGCTTCGTCCCCGCCTGGGCTGAGCTCAAACAAATCTTCTTAAACCCGTTCAACCTCTTGCTGCGTCTGTCGCGGCTGACTCCGCAGCTGATTGCAACGCCGTCTGGTCCAGCTTCCAACATTGCCAACGCTTTCGAGACTCGGGCATAATCTCCCAGGAACCGATGGGCTCTGGCATCTTTTCCATTGGTAATGCCGTGCCCCATCGTGACGGCCCAGACCCGGCCAACCTGGATCGCGTGCGCCTGTGGATCCGCGTCAGGTTCGAGCAAGATCGAGTAGATCGTGCCCGAGTATCTTAGCGCCTCGGTCGCCACTGCGGCTGGAAAGGTCCACGAACCATCGCGCATGATGGGATGCCACGGCGTGACCAGGAGGCTCTCGACTCTGCACATCACGGTGTTGCGCACTCGAGTCCTTAGAACCGTCACCACCTTGCGGCTCCCCGCTGCAGTCTGAACCAGATGCCCTCTCCGCAGGACACTCGCCGGAACGTTCTGGCCTCCGGCCAAGGTGACCAAACTCGAGGCCGAGAAGCAGGGGTTGTCGCTCCTGTTGTACGACGACATGGACACCGCGGCTCTTCCGTCGCTGTATTTCGCGTCGGCCTGGAGCTTCAGACTTGGTTCGGGGGGCCGCACTGCCGTGTCAAAGGCAAAGGCCAATGCCTTCTGGCATTGTAGGAAGAGCGGACTGTCGCCATCGTACGTCTGTACGCCCGGGTCCTTGAAGCTGTTGCGCATCTGGTGGGCATGCGCATCCCACAGGCTGAGAAAGTAGTGCAGCCCCCAGGTCTGAAGATAATCCTCGTTGAACACGGCCAGCTTGATCTGACCTTCCAGGTCCTGCACCAATGACTTGTTGTAGTCATCACCAAAGCTCTTGGCTGGTAGCTCCTTGTTCAAGCTGTTGAACCTCTTCTGAGCCGCCAATCTGTCTTTCGGCTTCACATCAACTGCTTTGCGCTCACCGTTTCCTTCGAGAATGAAATATGACGACAGATATTGACAGATCATGGCACGGCTTTGGTGGTATGCAACTTCCCAGTCTGGCAGCGAGGTCGGTTCAAGTGCGTTGCACTGGGCCTGCAGGATGAATTGTGCGTCTTCGGAGCGCGAATATTGCACACTAGCAGTGATCTTCAGCTCTTCACTGGATAGTTTGGACCAGTCTGGTGCACTGCTGCTCAGGTAGATCGTCCTGGATTGGCCGTAGTGGATGTTGCCGAGTGGGATTGTGATTATCTTCCTCTTTTCACCACTTGGGTCGAGATCTAGATCAGAAGTCAATGAGGGGAGGTTACCCGGTTCCTCATCTCCGACTACGTCCTCGGAATCATTTCGCAAGCCCAAACTCGCGCCACATGTCAGGTAGAGTGTACACTGGTTAGCGAATGTAGATTGTAGATGTGCCACGGCATTGACGAAGACGGTGCCCTACGTCTCGTTAGCTGCTACCAGGGGCCGAAATGCACCATTCACATGACATACCACCATTCCAGCGTCCGGGATGAATGAATAATTGCCGCCACCGACCTCTGCTATCGACTTGAGAAGACCTGACATGATGTCGTTGCCGAACCCAAACGTGTGAATGACTGCTGGCAACGGTCCCATGCTTCGAAGGCCGCCAACATAGCCTTGAAGGGGAACTCTGTGATTCTTTAGTCTTGACATGTTTTAAGCTAGAATCGGGACGTCTGTGATTATCCTTACTGGCCATTGGGCTGCCCGTCTGTAAGAAGTAGTATCGCCGAGTTGCGGTGGGATCCTCCGTGACTCCCAAAGAGTCTCACACCTTCAACGATGCCCTGCCAAAGGTTTGTCGAGTTCTCGGGATGCAAGTCTCTTATATGCTCATCCGCAGATTTCTTGTTATCAGGGCTCATGGACCGCAAGTCTTGAACGACCTATCATGAGAGCTCAGCTACATTTGCCCCAGGTAGGATATGTACGAAGTCGGAAACATACCTCTGCCCTGTCACTAAACTTGACTATTCCGAGCCGGTCGCTACTATCCAATGCTTCTAACACCGTGAGTGCAGCGTGTTTCGCTATATCCAAGACAGAGAAGCCGGAGTGCTCACGAGTCACTTCTCCCTGCTCGTCGAAGCCGACTACAGGAGCTGCTTCGGACATGCTGTAGCTCACATCGATGACTAGGACAATATCGCAGGGGACCTGCGCCAGGGGTTTGTTGTTCGGACACCGTGGAGGATCAACCTTGACAAGGATCCCACTTCGCGACGCCAAAGGATGTATAGATAATTTGCTATCTTGTGACTGTGCCCTGTTTCCCTTAAAGGCCTCGACGCCGCCCTCGGGGGCTACAACGGATCGCAAAACCTGTAAATTGATGTCAGAGAGAATTCTGGGATTGTGAGAGACTTCTATACCATGGTTGAAGACGTGGTCGGCTTGTTGCTGAACGCGAGCAAAGGGTCATCTACACGATGATTGTAAATAGCCTTCGAAAAAGACAGGGTGACTCTTGACGTGCAGATATATGAGAAATAAATTGAAATATATATGCCCAGAGATTGGCTCGGTGTGACTCATGAAGGTCCAGTTGTGACGAGGTCCGCAAGCCTATATCATAGGTAAGCGTGATGGAGGATCATTCATGCTTCCTAAGGAATATGCTTCGGCTCTAGCTTCAGGCAGCAGTTCCACCTGTAGGTCCATATGTAGAGGTTGCCAGGAAGACGCAAGGATCCATGGCTCCAAGGTGGTTAAGACGATGGAGTAGGCCATACGCTTTATGAGGATACCGAGAATATGCCTTACGGTATTGCAGACTGCACAAGGAGGGACCATGCTTGCGACAATATCGCCAAGGCGCTTTGCAAGCTATCAAATACAATAAATCTATTCAGAGTATCCCGAGAAAGAGTCACCATCCAGGGCGCACGGGTGGTGCTAGTCGTATATTCAAATTCCAGTTGCCCATACCTTTCGCGGTGATATGTTCTGGACTGCAGCAGGAACACCAGAAAACAACTTGTACGTGACTATGACACTACAACCCGCCTGGAGTCTTCTCTCTACAACGATGGAACCTTGGGTAGTCAACTTGGCGGCACACAGCCCGTCCTAGTTGTCGCTAGGGCTGTCATGACCACGGCCCAGTAAGCTCTATTACGAAATGAAGTTAGAACCGAGAACTTGACCGCTGTCGGCGCATGGGTCTTGGTGGGAACGGCTATTATACTAGGCCGACGTGAAATGTATAAAGACCTTCGAACCTGGCATCGCCACTTCGAAAATCGTACTATCGCATGTTATTCAAGGCCGGTCCGGACTGCGCCTCGGTGAAGCGGAGATCAAACGAGGAAAAGAAGGGGGAAAAGGTTGGGGACCACCTAGGATAGCATAGCAGGCGATGCTGACCTTGATCTTGGCTGAAAATAATTAATATTCCAATGCCAGTCAATAAATATTGAGCGGCGATAATAATTATGATCTGAAAGCATTGTTCACATCAGGGCGTGGGAACGCCGGCTACGGACAGGAAACATGGTGGGGCGTGGTGATGCTAGTGCATTGATTTAAAATAAAGCGCCAACTTTCAACAACCAAGGATGTTGTAGTATAGTGGTCAGTACATCACGTTGTGGAGTGAGCAATCATTCTCCAACCACGGACACCTCCGTGAAGACCCCGGTTCGATTCCGGGCAACGTCATACTTTTGCTGTTTATTTTTTCTTTTTCCTCCCTGGCTGATGGATGATGATATTTGACCGACGTAGGAACAGCGTATAGGTTTTTTTTGTTCTTTTTTTAAGAGTAGTGTAATCAATGATTGTATATAAAAGGCTGATAAATAATATTGGCTACAAGTTGATCCATCCGCTCGCTACTAATAGGAAATGCTCTCTGGACCGCGAAGCTTCTATTCGGTTGATTTTTTCACAAATATAATTATTGGCTCGCCTCTCTCTCTTGTATCCACACAGTTGAGGAGTGCTTGTAAGCGCGGGGTTCTCTCTGCCTGCCCCGCACCATAAGAGCACTAAAAACCTAGCTATCTGTACTTAAAGTCCCTGTAAGTAGGTAGGTACCTGCAGTTTTTCTTCGAAACTACTTCCTCGGTGGCAGCAACAAAAGTTTTAATGGTCCTCTTGGATCTGGGTCACAGAGTTGGAAGTGTGTTAACCTGCGATGATTTAGATATTGTTTGATAAAGCGAGGGAAATGCAGGTATAAGAAGATGAGAACATGCTGTAGTTTGAATGAAGCGCTTCAATGTTGATGGTGCTGTCTATTTGTATTTAGTATGGTACACTTGCAAACCACCAAGTTCGGAGCGGTGCTAGGTATCAATCACTCTTTGCACGTCGACCCAGAATTTTAACAAGCTCAAATAAGTGCCTATACGGTAAGAGAAACCACAAAATAATTGAGCAGGACGGTCTTTTGAATTATAATGATATCTGGCACGTCTGTCAAACACTTGATTGTGAGCAGAAACAGTGACAATCAGCAGCCAATCAATTCTCTGATGGAACAAACTAGCCCAATTGGGAAGTTTTCCCATCTGAGCGCCGAGAGCTCTGCCGGATTTTTTTTCTCTGACTGCCCGTTTTTCCTCATCCCTCCCTCCTGTCCCTTCCGACCGCGCTTTCGATTTCTCTCCAGCATCCCAAAGTACAAGAACGATTCACACAGTCATCATGCCGATCAGCAAGAAGGACAGAGTATGTTGACAACGCACTCGCGTGACGAGATTGCTTGCGCAAATTTACTGACCCTCGACTCCTCTGCAGAGAGCCCGCGAGCAGAAGGCCGGTGAGAAGGCCGGCACTCGCGCTCCCGTCAAGGCCAACGGTCTCCCCGTCAAGGCCCCCAAGCCCACATCCATCGTAAGGCCTCAACGCAAAAAGACGGGTGACCTCGATTGTAGCTCTGTTCATGACTGACAAAGGCTGATGCAGTGCCAAAACTGCCGCAAGGAGATCATCAACACCAACAAGATCCAGTTGGAGGTCCACGCTGGCACTCACGACGCCAAGCTCTGGCCCAAGGAGAAGTGCTGGCCCAATGACTTCTAACTTGCCATGGGCGAGTAGCTACCATCCGAGCCCCATGGAGGCGCACTTGTTGGTAGTCCGTGGGAAGTGCCCGGGTGTGTCGATGCCCTCTCAGCCAGAGGGACAAATCATGTACACCGCTTGTCTCGTCGCCGTCGCTGCCAGGCAATGCGGGTGAACGAACATTGGAGTTGCAAGGAGTTCTGCCGAAACGACGGCCAGGAAGTTAATTATTGCATTTAAAGATGGATTCAATCCAAGCAACGGACATTCATGAATCATAGAAACTCATTTGGAATCAACATGTTCTTCTTTCCGCCATCTACCGAGCATCCGCTCAGACGGCAGTCCATCTGTGAAGAGTCCTGCTCATCCCTCCACTGCTACCGGGAATATGCACATGTGATGCGCGGGCTTCCTCGCCGCGAGGTTGCCGCTGTCAGTTCCGAGACCTGCAGGACATTGCTCCCCGGGACTGAACCATCAATACCCAGCCACTCTGGGTCTGTACCTGACCGGGAAGAACGAAATTCCTCGCAGCTACTTGAGCCATGATGACACAGCTCGGCCTCACACAAGTCCCTGGCAATCGAAAAGTATGCAGAGAGCTGACAGCGCATTCTCCGTGGCGACGTCCAGTGCCGCGGCTTTTCCCGATAGTTCATCGGGAGCTAGAAACGGGACCATGAACCAAAGCGAGACGAACATGAAGAATCTACTGGATATCTTGAGCGACGCGCAAGACAGCCCAGTCAACGATGGCGCGCCTACTATGAAAGAGAAGAAGCGAATGGAGAAAGAGGAAAGGGCGGCGCTTGGTGTCGAATGGTATCGAGACCGAAGAAATTCACCGTGTGCGATTCATGGTCATCCTACCACGTGAGCCATTTCCTAGGTGAAATGCAAAGGGGGTTTAAGAGCAGATGATAACTTTTGTGATATAATAATCAGGGTATGTAGGTAGTCTATAAAATATCAAATATTGTTCGGGTATCGACACGCCCACTACAAGACACATCCCCTTTTCCAAAGCCCTCTAAGAGGAAAAGTGAGGCGCGTTGAGGAAGAGACCCATTAGCACACCTCCCAGGGTACCCGCGATAGGGATGGTCATGATCCAGGACAGGACCAAAAGACCAACACGCTGCCAGTTGACAGCCTTCAATGAGCCGTTGCACAGACCGACACCAACCGTGGCACCCGTGATGCACATGGAGGTCGACACGGGGAGCGAGAACTGCGAGAAGATGAGGACGGTGATGGCGGCACCCATCTCCATGGAGGAGCCACGCGACGGGGAGTGGTAGGTGAGCTTGTTGCCCATGACTAGATATCTTGGTTAGCAAAGGTCGGGTATTTTGAATTGTATGCACATTCACGTACCCTTCATAATATTGTAGCCGTAGGTGATCAGACCCAGCGAGATCATGATGGCCAGCACGGCCAGTTGCCAGACGGGAACAGGGGCCTTGGAAGCAGCTGCGCTGCCAGTCGACCAGGCCGAGTAGATGACGGCCCAGGGACCGACCGAGTTACCAATGTCGTTGGCACCGTGAGCAAAAGAGGCAGTGCAGGCTGTGATGATCTGGATGAACGAAAAGGAGTGCTCGACCTCGTTGGGGTACTTTTCGGCGTACGAGTAGACGCGCTGCATGCGAGCACCCTCGGGAGTTCCCTCGACGCCTGTCTGGGCGGCGTGGATGTCGTAGTGGAAACCATAGAGGGCGCCGCAAGTGATGTAGGCAGGGATACGCTTGAGGAGGATTTTGATGTTGCTGAACTCATAGATCTCACCTGGGCCCATGGGGTTGTCGCGCAGAGTGCGCATGGCCCAGCCCATGGGGCCGCGCTTCTTCAAGAGCCTGTCCTTGAGCCTGCGCTCTCCGGCCTCGGCGAGCTCCTTGTATGTAAGCTGCTTGGCCTCGCTCTGCACAAGCTTCTTCTCGTTATCGTCGTGGGTCTCGCTGTTGGCCACAACACCCTCAGCCGACTCGGAAATGGACCGGTCAGAGTGAGCAGAGCTGTGCTCCTCATCGTCTTGCACGACGGCGTAGTTGGGGACCTTGGCCTGCTCAGCACCCTCGACGACGGGGCGCTTGAGGAGAGCAGGGCCGTAGACAAACATCCACCACTTGACGCTGTGGTCCTTGTTGATGACCTTGGCGTAGACGTAGGGGACGAAGAACAGGCCCGAGAGGATGAAGAGACCACCACCAACACCCATGACAACGGCCGCAATGTACCAGGACGGCTTCTTGTTGAGACCCAGGTTCGGGGATCCCTTGTAGACAATGGACAGCGTGCAAATGGTGCCAGCGATCAGGAAGAAGAAGGGCGACGCCCACACGGACCAGGGGACGGGGTTCTTGCGCATGTGAACGACGACCTTGATGAGCATGAAAATGGTGGCAGCGAAGCCGGCCGAAATGGCAGGGGCCATGAAGAGACCTGCAAAGATGGCACCGAGACCCTTGCCGTCATACCATCCCCATTGGACCTGGCTGGCACCGACGGTTGCGACACCGACACCGGCGACGGCCGAGATCAGCGAGTAGGTCGAAGAGACGTGGGCGGAATGGCGCGTACACCACATGACCCAGGTCGAGGCAGCGGCCAGAGCGCAAGTGAATGCAAGCATCTGCACACCAGCGTCGCCGCGGAAAGCCGAGTTGGGAATGATGTTGTTCTTGATCGTGTCGGCAGTGCGAGCGCCGACGAGAATAGCACCGAGGAGCTCGAAGATGGTACCCAAGACCATGGCTTGTCGGTACGAGATGGATCTCGACGAGACACTGGTAGCCCAGGCGTTGGCAACGTCGTCTATACATTCTTGTTAGTCTCTTATCGGCTCAGTCGAGATTATTGATAGTTGCCATGCCAGATCCGCCTTAAAGGGACGGCATTCGCATGGCCCAACGAGACGAGGCAAAGCATGAAGAAAACGGCTGCCACTCACTTGCACCATTGTTGTATGCATCAAGCATGGCAAACAATGTGCCGATAACGAAGACATAAGTGTACTGATCGAGCGCCATCTTGAATGCTGCTGCTGGCGAGCTGGTGATCCGCAGTAATGTGGTGTCCTGGTGGTTTGGATTGCTGACAACCTAGAGCCAGGGACGAGAGGAGCGGGATCGAGAGCTTTTATCTGACTTTTTTTCTCTCTCTCTCTCTCTGTGTCGCTCCCGCGCTGCTGCAGTGCAACGCAAGGTGTCTATCCATTATGCCTTGGCCCGTCTGGCTCTCGAGTCTTGGCCGTCTGTCTCTTGAGTCTTGGCCGTCTGTCTTTTGAGTCTTGGCCTTCTCGCAACATCCCACACTTACCGGCTTGGGACACCGACGTCCGAGGATGGCGCATAGAATTGAAAGTCATTGACTACGTAGATCGATCCAGCCAGACAAGCAGCAATACGGTCGTGCTACACTATCCTATGCCTGCGCGTTGCGGCATCGTGGAACGTGATTCGCCGGGGGGCCGCCAAGATGATGGCGACGGGCAGCCCAGTCGTCGCCCGTCGGCGCCCATTCTGCCATCTGTACAGTCGCCTGCGCGGCCTCGAACTTCCCAGAGTTTGCAAAGCTGAAGCCGCTACCGAGATATCTATCTTGGCAGGTCTCGAAAGGGAGTTTATATCCGCGATGATGGGTGCGGACCGGAGTATCGCTGAGCCATCGCGGTGCGGATGAGGCTCTTAGCGGGTCTTGGCTGCAGTGTGAGGTCTTCCCCGGTATCTCGAATGAGAGCGCGCCAACACCCCACGTGGGTGTTCAACATGGTCTATATGGTCGATCTCCCGCCAAGACCCTGAGAATCGTGTAAGTCGCCGGAATCGACGCCCACCAGCCCCCCCCGGAATGGCGACATTGGCGACCAAATTCTTCGCCCTCTTCCCTCTATTTGATCATGCATGGAACGAGTCCGAACAACTAGGGAACACGCTACTGCGAAAAGCTCACCCAGCGGAACGGCACACAATGGCACGTCTTCGTTCCCGCACGTGTCGACGCTGCTATCTGAGCCTTGAATTCCTATTGGCACGGCCTGCTCGAGCATGGCGGCCATCAACACATGCACTATTCGATCAATACTGGAGAACACGTCCGAGGACGAACAAACTCTAACGGCCTGAACCAAGCCACCGGGTCTGGGCAGAGGCCCCGCCGGTCCTCATCGGTCGCCTGGATCTCATCCGCTTCGAGCGAGGTTGAACTTCATGCTAGGGCCTAAGAACCAATACATACTGCCTTTCTTGACTCCCCGTGTGAGTGTCAGCTCCAAAGAGACAAGTGGTGGCCTTGATCGATCGTGACAAAAGTGAATCCGTGACAGTGGAGAGAGTGGCCGAGATGACAATCACACTATTGTGGCAAAGTTCGTCCTCTGATCAAACTCGCCTCTACATTTTGAGCTTCTCCTCTGTTGTCTCCTCACGGACTCTCTGCGGTCTTGGTATGACTATATATATGGGACCCTCGATCCTTATGATACATCTGTGGAGCACCTGATCATCATGTACTGGTCTCTAATTTCGGACATTGAACAACTCAAATACTCCCGAGGTTTGTTGAGTGGACACATAGTTGGCTCTGTTCCCTTGGCGAGGTCTATAGAGCAACTTCCCGAGTATTTCAAGTCCACGGTACCTGTTCTTCCGGAGTGTCGTAGCTGTCACACTGGCTGCCATGCTTTTATCCACCATCTCAACTTCACTCATTCCTGTAGACCCTTCATTCAGGTCCAATGAAGGATCCATTTGCTCGAAAGTTTCGAGTCCAGTCACGCGATCAAGTCCTCTCTGGATCTGGATGATCAGCGCTTCGAGAAACTTATTGCTAGCGTTTCCGCCAGCCCTGCATATTGCTACTTGCGTCGTATGCATGCGGGACAGGCGGAGATCCCGTCCATGGGTGGCATTATGGACAATTCTATAGGTCCTCATGCGTACGACCAAAAGTCCGGGCATACCGCGGGCATCTCAAATCAGAAGTTGATTCGCCAACATATCATCCCATGTTCAATCGTTGCGACCCCGTAACGGACACCGAACCAGAGCCACACTGCAGACTGTTAAATGGTCTTGCCCCGGCATTGTACAGAAAGTCTATAGCCGTCGGACAATTGACGAGACTGATGGATGCCAATCCGTACTGCTGGCTGAGATGAAAGATGCATTATGATACATTGCACGCGCCCATTCAAAGCAAGCTCCATAGGCTCTGAGCCGCACGCAGAACTCCGTTTTGGCCACGATTATGAGACATGAGGCATGACTACCTATTGAAACCATCATTTCATAGCGCGGCCTACAGGTTTATACAGTGGTATGTCACCTATTCGCGTCATTTCTCTCAGGTGATATTGTCGTATCATTCGGACGTGTTGGCATATGCCGCACAGCCCGAGTATTTAGGAAGCAGTATCCAAAAAAAGCCAGATGTCAATATTGTACGTTGGTCCTACGTAAACAAGTACGATATTCGACGTATATTAATACAACAAGATATGTACTTATGTTTATATTGAATACCTAGTAAACAGCATAAACTTAAGCTACGCCTAGTTTTATATCCCAATTAAAAGCATTCAAATACAAAATACAGAGTAGCATCGGCCTCATACATGCTGAACACGAAAACATGTCTAGATGATAAAATCATCATCTCGATTCTGTTATAACTCCTACAATTCACAATATCGAGGATTGCCAACAAATAAAAATAAGTGCTATCTATCCATCATGGCTTACTGATCTGCCTATGTAGCGTATCTACGATCTCCCAAGACAGGCAACATCAGACCCAGGCGTGGCATAATCGTGCACTTTGTCCCCGAACAACAAAATACCCATGCATTAAACTTTATTGTGTTTAAGCGACCAAGACGGCCACATTGGACATATATCTAGAACATCAGAACTGCAAAATACTATCTAGATAAAGTGAAGAGAAAAAAAAATTCAATAAAGATATCCGAAACAAAAATGTCCCATCCCGGGTTCGAACCGGGGGCCTCTTGTGTGCACATGATGTGAGACAAGCGTGATAACCACTACACTAACAGAACTTGGTTATGGAATTCTGCATGTAATTAAGCACATAGATAAGGGCTCAGAATATTTCCAACCTGAAGTGGAGAGACTCTACGATTGGATTTGTTATCCAACTCGCTTTGTGAAGCTGCCAAAGCCTTCAGCTGTTACGTAGCAATAAGTAGGGTGACGAATCCGACGAATTGTGTGGGCACGTCAAGCTGGCACGGATGTGCAGTAGGTATGCAGTTCCCGACGTACAGAGACCATGGCTTTATCAACCAAGGAAGAGCTATAAGAATATTTACAAAACACTAGTGACTAGCTTCGAGACAAAGCAGATCAAATTGCACCTCGCACCTGGCGGTTTGAAGACAAGAGTATACTACGAGTTAGACGAGGAGGTATGCAAACTTATGACTGAAGGCATAGGTATCCTTGGTTGCAGGCCGGGGCGCGGCCCCGCACTGGCACTCTCAGTAAGGGGCCGATGCCATTTTTGGTAATCCCGCACGTTAAAAATTAACTGTCTCAGGAGGGTTCCCTCATCCGAAGGAGGGCCGGGGAGGCACAAGGAGGGATGCACGTGATGAAATTACCTGATCCGGTAGCTTTTGGAGGGCATTTTGGAGGCTATCCCCTGGTTCAAGAGGGCGTTTCGGTAGTATTATAAGGGATCGGGAACAAAGCCGCTATATCGTATATTGTTCCGCAACACAAACCTACGAACTCTACCTTCTACCTACACCACAACTTCTTAGGTACGGCAGGTAGTCAACTACACGGGCCTAATCAACCCAAATAACTGCACGCCAGCCATCCTACCTAATAGCCATCACAGCTTACTACAATACGGCTATCACTGCTGCCATCACTGCTGCCATCGCTGCTACCATCGCTGCTGCCATCGCTGCTACCATCGCTGCTGCCAGTACTGCCAAAGCAGCCATCAGAACAGCCGCCAAAACAATCACTCCAGCAGCCAGTACAGCAGCCAGTACAGCAGCCAATACAGCAGCCAGTACAACAGCCAGTACAGCAGCCAGTACAGCTATCAAAACAAACAAACACACACACACACACACACACACACACACACACACACACACACACACAACGGGCGGAGCAAACGGGGAGAAACAAAAAACAAAAGGAAAATCGTTAGATCGTATATAAAACACCTGTATAATCACGGGCAACGGGGACTAGCCACCCCCGTCGTTTGTGATTATACACCGGTACCAGACCTGGCCAATCTGGATACCTACCTAGTTACCTACCTTTTGACCTATTTTCTAATACTAAAAATACTATTAGGAAGTATACCGAGTTTACACAATGCTAATAGCACGATATTGCTCGCGAACCACTATTGATATAGTGTGTAAGACGCTGTGTCTAGGGTAAAATACTCACGGGACACTATAAAACAGCATAAGACCTGCCTAAGACTTGCGTAAATCAGTGTCTTTAGTGTTGGTTTTTACCTAAAATGGCGACTTGCCCCTGTTTTTCTACAAAGATGGTGTGGCGCTAGGATCGAACCCCTGGGCTGAATTGAGGCTGAAGCTTTTGTAGCTCCCCCAGAGGCTGCCGCTGGCCTCCAGTGGGTTGATTGGGGGTCGGACCCGCCGAGTCTGGGGGAGCTTCCATCGTTAGTTGGCCGTCTGGGCTTGTCGTTTCGTGTTCAATTGCCAGCTCACTGCTTCCCGACCTCGGGTTTTCAACACCACAACCTCTTGCCATCGTCGACCACGATTGAGGTTGCACCCGCACATTAGAAATGAAGCAAACACAAGCTTTGGTGCTTCTGGGCACTGCTGTCAACAGCGGGCTCGTGGCTGCTGGTTCAGTCCCAAGGGGTGTTGGCCCCGAGTGTAAGTCATGGCCCCCATTCAGCTATTAGGCCTTGCCGTCACCGTTCCTCTTCACGTTCCAGATGACGTCTGGCTTCATCACGGCAGATTCCCCAGGAGGGATCACCTCATTATGGTCTCTCAATCGAATTCAGTGTCAACTTCCAAAGGCATTTTGCAATTCTTGTTGCATACCTCCACCCCAGTTCACGTGCTGATCATTTGGCCACACAGTTGTTAGATTCTACGAGCTAGACAAGTTCACCTGCATTGGCCACCCCTCGATAACTATACCAAAATCCCGTGTCAACGACAACACTTGTGACTGCCCGGACGGTTCAGATGAGCCCGGTACTGCTGCTTGCGCATATCTGGACCACCTCTCGCCGTCCCAGCCGCTGCCCGCCTCTCTCTCGGGCTCCACCAACACCACCAATGCCCTGCCCGGGTTCTGGTGTGCCAACGAGGGCCACTTTGGCGCCTATATTCCGTTCATGTTCGTGAACGATGGAGTCTGCGACTACGATCTGTGCTGCGACGGGAGCGAGGAGTACAGCAAGGTGGGCGGTGTCAAATGCCAGAACCGATGTGCAGAGATCGGCAAGGAGTGGCGCCGCGTCGAGAAAGAGCGCAAGGATAACCTTGAAAAGGCCAACAAGAAGCGCCGTACAATGGCCAAGGAGTCCAAGGAGCTCAGGCGGCAGGTCGAGGCCAAGATTGACAAGCTTACCGCTGAGATCAAAGAGCTCGAGCACAAGAGAGACGACCTGAAGAAGAAGTACGATGATGTCGAACGCAGCGAACGGGGCAAGGTAGTCAAGGACGCTGGAACAGGAAAGCTGGGACAGTTGGTTGTGCTCGCCAGAGGCAGAGTCAATGAGCTTCGCGATGCTCTCGGCCTTGTTATCAACCAACGAGACGAGTTGAAGGTCAAGGTTGCAGAGCTCGAGGGCATCCTCGCCGCCTTCAAGGAAGAGTACAACCCAAACTTCAACGACGAGGGTGTCAAGAAGGCCGTCAGATCATTTGAGGACTATGCTGCCAAAGTGGTCGACCAGGCAGACAATGCCGCCGAGAATGACGTCACCGAGGTCCTCAAGGAGGACAGCGAAAGCAATGGCATCAACTGGGCCGAGTATGATGATGTCGAGGTCACAGATACAGATATCCGTAAGTCGGATCCAGACAACCCTCCGCGCCCGTCTTGAGGACTACAAGAAATACTGACATGGTCCAGTCTATAACCTGGAAGCCTATCTGCCTGGCCCTGTCCGGGACTTTTTACATGACAAGATCAATGCCCTGCGCATCTGGCTCATCGAAAATGGAATGCTTGCCGACAGCCCTGCCGGAAAAGGCGAATCGCGCCTGGTCGCTGCTGCCCGCGAGGCTTACCAATCTGTCGAGTCCGACATGAACGGCAAGCAGCGCGAGGTCAACGACAAGAAGAAGGATCTGGACAAGGACTATGGTCGGGATGACATCTTCCGGTACCTCAAGGACAAGTGTGTCAGCACCGACAGCGGCGAGTACACGTATGAGCTCTGCTGGATGGGCAAGACCGCACAAAAGTCCAAGAAGGGAGGTGGCTCGACCAACATGGGCAACTTTGAGCGCATTGACCTCGAGGAGAGCGATGAAGAAGAGAGACATGACGGCAAGGGTCTCGGCAGGGGTAAGCGCGTGGTCCTGAGATACGAGAACGGGCAGCACTGCTGGAACGGCCCGAACCGACGTACCGATGTCTGGCTGGCCTGCGCCGAGACCGAGGAGCTCTGGAGAGTGTCCGAGCAAGAGAAGTGTGTCTACAAGATGGAGGTGGGTACCCCGGCCGCATGCGAAGAGGCGGTCGAGCCTGGAACACGGGGACGAGATGAACTGTAAAAAAAAAGAACGGTCCCAGCACAGAGCCACTCAGCGCCCATTTGTGTAACATAGAAGCAACTTAGACGGTTGAGGCGGAAAGTTTCGATTTATATGATCGAGCGATTCCGCGAGAATAGACTACTTACGACACCAGACGCTTACTCAACTATACATGTCGCAGTGATTATTGGTATAACGTGTGATGGAGTAATACATCTACTCAATGACGAACTAAGAGGTCGATTTTGTGAGAACTTATCTCCATCCAGTTAAAGAGAAAATCGTTTTAAAATAATTGAATGACAGGAACGAGCCTTTATACCAGGATGACGTAATCATCCAACATGCCATCACCTTACGACTTCTCGTTTGAGTCCCTCATTGATCTTGCGCCGCTTATTATTTTCCTCTTGCTCCGCCAATACCCGGGCCGTCAAGGACGCTGTCATTGCATTGTTGATACGGCTGTCGATACCGTTGGCGCCCCTTTCTTTCTTTTCCTTCTTGCTCTTGACGCTGGAGGTGTTTTCGCCATCGCCATTGGCAGCATCCTCAGCCTTGCGCTTCTTCTTATCTTTTGACTTGTCCTTTTTGAGACTGTGCGATAGACCCTTGGCCTTCAAATTCTCCAATCTCTGCTTCAATCTCGTGATCTCATCTTCGGACGTGGGCAGAATTGGTATCAAGTTGCTATCTTGAAAAGTCTCGCTGCACTCGGGGCAATGGCGCTCGCTGGACTCTTTGGCTTCCGACTCGGAGATCTCCTTCAATGCGACATCGGCAAAAGCATGGCCGCAAGGAACAATATATGTCGCTTTCGTGGAGGCACCGAGCTCCTTGAGGCTGATGGGACATGCCCTAAACTCCCGTCCCTTCTCGTCCTTGCGCACCACAAATTTCACCCGTACGACGTCCTTGAGGCTCTTGATTCCCGATTCTTGATATGCTTCTTCCTGGGCCTCTGGCACAGTTGCGTCCTCGCTTGGCAGCAGGCATTGTAACACCGACTCGTAGTTGTAGAGGCGCCCACGGCCGTCAGACACGGTGTTGGAGTAGTCGAGGGGTAGTGAAGATAGCGGGCAGAAGTTCCACAAGTGGGTGAGAGATTCGAGCAGCGTCTCTTTCAGTTCGGTGGCCGTAGGGGCTCGCGCGGCCTCTTTGACCAGCTCGCGACGCTTGGGAATGGAGCCGCCGTCGTTTCCCATGATGGCGTACGATATCGAGGACGAGCAGGCTTCTGATTTCTTTGACAAATATGCCGACCGAGTCTTTCGGTAGAGATCTAGGCAGTCGAAGAGGCTGTCGGCCTCGCGCCGAGAACAGAGGAATGGGGTTTGGCGCAAACACTGTCGGTCGCCGGCGAAGTTTTGCGCAATCGCAACCACAGGCGCAAGGGCAACAAGTCGGTCTGAGCTGATTCAAGGAGAGTATTGTTTGATCAGAGGCGACAAGGAGACCTCTGGTGTTGGGCAGACAAGATCTAAATAGGATGGTTCTGAAATTCCCAGTGTAAATTGATGGCAGTAGGCAACTTGTGTGATGTATGGTAGTAAGGAACCTGAATGAAGTGGCAGTTCTATTGATGTGACACCCAAGTTTGGTTGATAATGCGCTAAACTTTGACTTCCGCTGCCTAACTAGCGAGCCTAGCTTCAGCTGCCGTGACCCACATTGGGACCCGTCAGGCCGTTTGGGTTTGAGGTCATCAATTCCAACGCGACGCCCACCATTGATCTATGACTGGTACCAAGACAAACCAAAAGTTCCATCAATTGCTGTTCGTATCACAAAACCAGTCTTCTACAAAAATACCTATTCTAACAACAACCAGCAGGAAGACCATATCACGTCTTTCTTGCTAGGTATTCAATCGTCCCTGGTCTGCAACATCGAAACAACCCCCAGCGCTGACTCGAATCGGTTAGCGACGCTTCAAAAGTTCCAGCTGATAGCGATAAGAGCTCAGGCAGCCGGGGTTGCTTGCAGTGCTTCCTGAAAGTACACACTCTGCTCGAGCCGCAGTATACGCACTGTGTAGATCAGCAACTCGCCCATCAGGCTCACAGTCAGAAGAGCACCAGCTGTCCAGACTGGATACCTCTCATCAAAAGTTCCCTCCCTCCATCCATCCATCAGCTGGACCACAAGCCAGCGCAGAGCAGCATCGGCGGGTGCGCATGGGCATTGTACCCCGAGAAGGCTTGGCGCGACGACCGACCTCTGTTGCATGCCATCTAGCAAGCCCTCGCACTCACTGTCTTGTGAGCTCCTGAACGAGACGAGACGACTGAAGTCTCTACACATCTTTTCCTTCCAGCGATCCTATCCAAGCCCCCCCCGCTACGCCGTGTGGTTTCGCAGGCCTCGACGCATCCTCGAATGCGCACCTAGAACAGAGGTACAGCCATCTGCTGGTCGAATGAAGCCGCGCGCCCTCGTTGGTCTCTGCTGCCCTCTGCTGAAGCTACTGTAGCGCGGCCGAGGGCACAGAAGATCTCGGCGAGATCACGATTGCGGTTCGCCGCATCGCTATTCGGGAGAGGCAGGAGAACATTGTCGTTGGCAGAAACTCCGCCGAGAGACCTCTTCAGCATACATCGCCCTCGTCCTAGACTTGTGCTGCACCGCGAACGGTCGACCTTGGTCAAACGGCATTCGACCCGCTTCCTGGATTCCCACGACATCGTCACTATTACTTGACCTTAGCTACCAACGACCGCAAACACACGACGCGGAACTTCCGATCCATTCATGCCACACCGTCGCGGCAGAAACATTCAATCGCAATCGATTTTCAACACGAACCACCCCATCACCGGCTGCGACGACCCCTCCAATCCCCCCCGCCCACCATGGCCCAGCCATACAGCAACCAGCTTGCCCTCGAGGCACTGGATAATATCACCAAGGATCTTAGAGCCAAGTTAGCAGATTCCGCCCTTTCATGTCACCACCATAAACATCTACAGCAACACTTCTGGGACTTGGCGAATCCCTTCCGCAGGACTGCTGAAACTAACGCTTGTGCCTTATGGCTTAGGGTCACGGACGATACTCGAAAACATGCCGCCCAACGATTACGGGAGCTCGTTGCGAGCACCTGTCGAGGTACGTTTTGATATTGGATGCTGCAAATAATTCAGCATTTTCCCGACGTGGCCTTGCTTCGTGGCTCAGAAGTCCGTCAAGGAGTGCCTCTTGGAACTTCGTTTAGAATACTTATTCATGCTGGATCCCTTTTTGGCTCTTCGTCGATTGCTGACTTGTCTTATAGATCAACCTGGCGACACCTTTACCGCCTTCTACAACCAAGTCAATAGCAAGATCACAAGTCTTGTGCACAGCAACATGTCTGCAGATCGCCTTGGTGGCGTATATGCCATGGATGCGCTAGCTGACTTTGATGGTGTAGACGTCACGCTCAAATACACACGTTTTACTAACAATCTCAAGGGCATCCTCCGAGGACAGGACATCGTGCCCATGCAGCCGGCCGCGGTTGCGCTCGGAAAGCTCTGTAGGCCCGGTGGCTCACTCATCTCAGAGCTGGTGGAGTCTGAAGTCAAGACGTCACTCGAATGGCTACAGTCAGAACGAGTCGAGGAGAAGAGATATAGCGCTGTCCTTGTCCTGCGCGAGCTGGCTAGAAATGCCCCCACGCTTATGTATTCCTACGTCAGTCTCATCTTTGATCTCATCTGGGTTGGCCTCCGAGACTCTAGGCAACTCATCCGAGCCACATCCGGTGAGACAGTTAGCGCCTGCTTCCGCATCATTCGGGAAAGAGACCAAGAGATGAAACAGGCATGGATGACCAAGATGTACAACGAGCTTATCGTTGGACTTCGCATCAACACAGTCGAGTCTATTCACGGCTCGCTCCTAGTGCTTCGAGAGCTGTTGGAGCAGGGCGGCATGTTCATGCAAGATCACTACCAAGACGCCTGCGAGATTGTTTTCCGCCACAAGGATCACAAGGACCCTATCATCAGGAAAACGGTCGTTCTGTTGATACCAAATCTTGCCAACTACGCCCCAGCCGAATTTGCCCACTCATATCTTCACAAGTTCATGCTCTATCTCTCCGGCATGTTGAAGAAGGACAAGGAGCGTAACGACGCCTTCTTGGCCATAGGCAACATTGCCAACTCGGTGAAGAGTGCTATTGCACCCTATCTCGACGGCGTTCTCATTTATGTCAGAGAGGGCCTGAGTATTCAGTCGAGGAGGAGAGGCTCCGTGGATCCAGTCTTTGATTGTATCAGCCGATTGGCCGTGGCTGTCGGGCAAACACTCAGCAAATACATGGAGGCTTTGCTGGATCCTATTTTCGCCTGCGAACTTACGCCCAAGCTTACGCAAGCATTGGTGGACATGGCCTTCTACATCCCACCAGTCAAGGCAACGATCCAAGAGAGACTTCTTGATATGCTCAGTAAGGTCTTGTGTGGTGAGCCTTTCAAGCCCCTCGGAGCTCCGACCCCGAATACTCTCTCGTCTGTGCCTATCATTCCAAAAGATACAAAAGACCCACACGCCTACGAACACCGCAAGGCCGAGATCAAACTTGCCCTCAACACGCTGGGCAGCTTTGACTTTTCCGGTAAGTCCTCTACAAGACGCGCTTTCTGTTCGAGGAAGGCTGCGCCCGTGAGATGCGTTGCAAAATGCGGGGATCCATACTCCGGAGTACAATGCTAACTAATATACAGGCCATGTGCTCAACGAGTTCGTTCGCGATGTAGCCATTAAATACGTCGAGGACGACGATCCTCAGATCCGAGAGGCGGCCGCTCTTACCTGTTGTCAACTATACGTCCGCGACCCCATCGTCAATCAGACCAGCTATCATGCTTTGCAAGTGGTCGGAGACGTGATCGAAAAGTTGCTGACGGTAGGCGTGGCTGACCCGGAAGCCGACATACGACGAACCGTGCTTGCAGCACTCGATGAGAGGTTTGACCACCATCTTTCCAAGGCCGAGAACATCCGAACTCTTTTCTTTGCTCTCAATGATGAGGATTTCTCGATACGTGAAGTGGCAATCTCAATCATCGGCCGCCTCGCCCGGTATAATCCTGCCTACGTCATCCCGTCACTCAGGAAGACTTTGATTCAGATGCTCACGGAGCTGGAGTACACTGATGTAGCACGTAACAAGGAAGAGAGCGCAAAGCTGCTCAGCCTTCTGGTGCAAAATGCTCAGGCTTTGATCAAACCATATGTCGAACCGATAATGGCTGTTCTTCTGCCAAAGGCCCGAGACCCGAGCTCTGCTGTTGCGGCTACTATCCTCAAGGCTATTGGAGAGCTTTGTACTGTGGGAGGCGAAGACATGCTCAAGCACAAGGATGAGCTGATGCCAATTATCATCGATGCTCTGCAAGATCAAAGCTCAACGCCGAAACGTCTCGCAGCTTTGCACACTCTCGGACAACTTGCGAGCAACAGTGGATATGTGATTGATCCGTACCTCGAGTATCCGCAATTGCTCGAGTTGCTTCAAAACATCATTCGTGCCGAGCCCCAACGTGGACCTCTGCGCCAGGAGACTATTAAGCTCATGGGTATTCTTGGCGCGTTGGACCCCTATCGGCATCAGCAAGTCGAGGAGCGGACTCCCGACGCGGCCAAAAATGCCGAGTCTACGCGCATGACCGATATTTCGCTCATGATGACTGGCCTGACCCCTTCGAGCAAGGAGTACTACCCCACGGTCGCGATCAATGCGCTTCTGAATATCTTGAAAGACCAGTCACTTCAGCAGCATCATGCCAGCGTGATCGAGGCCATCATGGCTATTTTTCGGACTTTGGGATTGGAATGTGTCTCCTTCCTAGATCGCATCATCCCTGCTTTCCTTCAGGTCATCAAGACATCGCCCCTAAACAGGCTTGAGTCATACTTTAACCAGCTTGCGACCTTGGTGAGTATCGTGCGCCAACACATTCGAAACTTTCTTCCCGAGATCGTGGAGACATTAAGAGAATACTGGGGACGCGCGTCCGGATCTCTTCAGTCCACTATTCTATCCTTAGTCGAAGCCATTTCCCGTTCACTCGAAGGAGAGTTCAAGGTGCACTTGGCAGGACTCCTTCCTATGATGCTGAGTGTCCTCGACAAGGATGCGTCGACCAAGAGAATACCATCTGAGAGAGTGTTGCATGCCTTCTTGGTTTTCGGTGCTAGCGCCGAAGAATATATGCATCTCATTGTTCCGGTTATTGTCCAGACATTTGAGAAGCCCGGCCAACCGACATTCCTTCGGAAGTCGGCAATCGAGACTATCGGTAAAATATCACGGCAGGTGAACCTCAACGACTATGCCGCCAAGATCATTCATCCATTGGCCCGAGTACTCTCGACCAGCGGCGAGTCTTCGCTTCGTCTAGCAGCGCTCGACACATTGTGTGCTCTCATCCAGCAGCTCGGCAAGGACTACCTCCACTTCATGGGTACTGTGAATAAGGTGCTCCAGATGTACCCCATCCAGCATCAAAACTACGATCTTCTCATCAGCAAATTGCAAAAGGGAGAGGTGCTGCCCCAAGATTTGAGCTCACAGACCGGATTTGTCGATCAGCCGGACGAACCGTCGTTCGCCGAGCTTGGCGGAAAGAAACTTGAAATGAATGCCATTCATCTTAAAAGCGCGTGGGATACCAAGGGTAAATCGACCAAGGAGGATTGGCAAGAGTGGCTGCGGCGGTTCAGCACGACGTTGCTGACAGAATCACCCAACCACGCACTTCGTGCCTGCGCCGTGCTTGCGAGTGTCTACCTGCCGCTGGCACGTGAGTTATTCAACTCTGCCTTCGTCAGCTGCTGGAGTGAGCTTTACGAGCAATTCCAAGACGAGCTGATTGCGAACATCGAGAACGCAATTAGATCCGAAAACGTACCCCCTGATCTACTGGGCTTGCTTCTCAACCTTGCCGAGTTTATGGAGCACGACGACAAGGCCTTGCCCATTGATATTCGGGTGCTGGGACGTGAGGCTGCACGTTGCCATGCGTACGCAAAGGCACTTCATTACAAGGAATTGGAGTTTTTGCAAGATCAGAGTGGGCCAGCCGTCGAGGCGCTGATCGTGATCAACAATCAACTTCAGCAATACGATGCTGCTATCGGCATTCTCCGTAAGGCACAGTTGTATAAAGACGGCATCCAGCTTAGAGAGACCTGGTTTGAGAAGCTAGAGAGGTGGGACGAGGCTCTCGCCTTTTATACAAAACGCGAAAAAGAGGTGCCACCCGACCAGGCTGTCCCTATTGATATTGTCATGGGAAAGATGCGGTGTTTGCACGCTCTCGGAGAGTGGGACGCGCTGGCCAATATTGCTGGCAACGCTTGGTCCAACTCAGCACCAGAGATCCAGCGCCGCATCGCAGGTCTTGCGACTGCTGCTGCTTGGGGACAAGGCAAATGGGATTCCATGGATAAGTACCTGCAATCCATGAAGCATCAATCCCCCGACCGCTCATTCTTCGGGGCCATTTTGGCGCTGCACCGAAATCAGTTCCAGAAGGCAGCGGATTGCATCCAGCAGACCCGCGAAGGTCTCGACACGGAGCTGAGTGCGCTTGTGAGCGAGTCGTACAACAGGGCATACCAAGTTGTCGTCCGTGTACAAATGCTGGCTGAACTCGAAGAGCTCATCGTCTACAAGCAAGCAGACCACGAGAAGAAGGACACTATTCGAAGGACGTGGGAGGCGCGGCTGAAGGGATGTCAACGAAATGTGGAGGTATGGTCCCGGATGCTTAGGTTGCGTAACCTGGTCATTACACCGCAGGAGAACATGAACATGTGGATCAAGTTTGCGAATCTCTGCAGGAAATCCAACCGCATGGGCTTGGCAGAGAAGTCGCTGATGCAGCTCATCGGTATCGAACAACCGCTCGAGAGCGTCATTCCGTACTGGGCTGACGCCGAACTGGGCATAACGAGACAGCCCGGCCGGCCACAAGTTGGCCACGGCATACCGCCTCAGGTCATCTACGCGGTTCTGAAGTACCAGTGGGAGCTTGGCCAGACGCCAAAGTTGAAAAACACAGGCTACGATGAGAAGATTCTGACGTGCCTGCGACAATTCACTGAGGACACGGCTCTGGCCTTTGAGATGAATCGAACAAGCATAGCCGCCGAGCTGCCTAATATGCAAAATGGCCAAAACTTGGACATGCACCTTGCCATGCACTCCCGCAGAGCTCCACAGCACGCGCTCGAGGCACTGCAGGAGCAGACAGAGCTGCTCGCCAAGTGCTATCTGAGACAGGGAGAATGGCAAGTGGCCCTGAACAAGAATGCATGGCAGTACAGCAATGTTCAAGAGATCCTGGCGGCTTATTCTCAAGCGACCAAGTACAGCCCCAAGTCGTACAAGGCATGGCATGCGTGGGCGCTAGCCAACTTTGAGATCGTCCAGGCCCTCACCTCGTCCCAGAATGACAGGGCCACACCGCGGCCGGATGCGGCTGTGATTGTCAACCACGTCGTGCCTGCTGTGCAAGGCTTCTTCAAATCTATTGCGCTATCCTCTGGCAGTTCTCTCCAGGACACTCTTAGGTTGCTTACCCTGTGGTTTGCTCATGGAGGCAGCAATGAAGTCAACAGCGCCGTGGTCCAGGGGTCTGCCACTGTGAGCGTGGATACGTGGCTGGAAGTCATCCCACAGCTGATTGCTAGAATCAATCAGCGCAATGTTCGAGTGCGACAGTCGATCCACAACCTCTTGGCCGACGTGGGGCGTAATCATCCCCAAGCATTGGTCTACCCGCTCACGGTTGCCATGAAGTCGTCCCAGAGCACACGTAGATCACAGTCGGCTGCCCAGATCATGGATAGTATGCGTGCTCACAGCCCGAAGCTGGTCGAACAGGCCGACATTGTTAGTCACGAGTTGATCAGGGTGGCCGTACTATGGCACGAGCAGTGGCACGAAGGCCTGGAAGAGGCATCCCGTCTCTACTTTGGTGATCACAACATCCAGGGCATGTTCGCGACCCTGGGGCCACTCCACGACCAGCTCGAGGCAGGGCCCGAGACCCTCCGCGAGGTCAGCTTTGCGCAGACTTTCGGACGCGACCTGGCAGAAGCCCGTGATTGGTGCCGCCAGTACGAGCAGAGTCAGGACGTGAACGACCTCAACCAAGCCTGGGACTTGTACTACCAGGTCTTCCGGAGGATCGGCCGCCAGCTCCCACAAATGACATCACTCGAGCTCATGTACTGCTCTCCAAAACTGCAACACTCCAACAACCTCGATCTGGCTGTTCCCGGCACATACAAGAGCGGTGCGCCTGTCGTCCGCATCATCAAGTTTGATCAGACGTTTAGTGTCATCAACTCCAAGCAACGACCGAGGAAGTTGAACGTTACCGGCAGTGACGGCACGTCGTACGCTTTCTTGCTCAAGGGCCATGAAGATATTCGACAGGATGAACGATGCATGCAGCTCTTTGGGCTGTGCAATACGCTGTTGGCAAACGATTCGGAATGTTACAAGCGTCACCTCGGCATACAACGTTACCCGGCCATCCCGTTGAGTCAAAATTCCGGTCTGCTCGGCTGGGTCCCCAACAGTGATACACTACACGTACTCATTAGAGAGTACCGTGAGAGCAGAAAGATCCTCCTCAACATTGAGCATCGTATCATGCTGCAGATGGCACCGGACTACGACAATCTGACGCTGATGCAGAAGGTCGAGGTATTCGGCTATGCGCTCGACAACACGACCGGTCAGGATCTCTACCGCGTCCTATGGCTCAAGAGCAAATCGTCTGAGGCATGGCTCGAGCGACGCACCAACTACACCCGTTCACTCGGTGTGATGAGCATAGTCGGCTACATCTTGGGTCTAGGAGATCGGCATCCCAGCAATCTCATGCTTGACCGCATCACCGGAAAGATTATCCACATCGATTTCGGTGACTGTTTTGAGGTTGCTTGCAAGCGTGACAAGTACCCTGAGCAGGTACCGTTCCGTCTCACACGGATGCTCACGTATGCCATGGAAGTGAGCAACATTGAAGGTAGCTTTCGCATCACTTGTGAGCATGTCATGCGTGTTCTGCGCGAGAACAAGGAGAGTGTCATGGCTGTCCTGGAAGCTGTAAGTCTTTGCCCCGTCACTTTGATATTCATCAACAATATGTAGGTTGCTGACCACAAATTATGCAGTTCATCCACGATCCCCTCCTCACCTGGCGTCTTACTAAGACTGCCTCGCCGGCGGGACCGAACTTTGCGACTGACAACAGCCATGCCCCGCGAGCGCGCCGTCCGTCGATCCTGGACGCTGAGCACCCGCCATCCGAATATTTGGCTGCTCAGCAACACGCGCCCGAGTCTTCAGTGACCGCCGGTGGTCCCCCTCGACCACGTGCCCGCACCAACTCGAGCGCCATGCCCAATGGTATCGACGGAGCCATGGAAGCAGATCCCCAGAACGCGCGTGCTCTCGAGGTCCTCGACAGGGTATCTCAAAAGCTTCACGGCCGGGACTTCAAGCCAGGCGAAGAGCTCGAGGTCAATGCTCAGGTTAATAAACTGATCATGGAGGCCACAAGACTGGAGAACCTGTGTCAGCACTACATAGGTTGGTGCTCATTCTGGTAATCACATTCTGCCCGTGAGACACGCGTTGTACCATAGCTCTCGTCCGCCGTTGGCTGCCAGCAACGGCGTGATCACGACAAAACACTTGATTTTACACAGGCGTGTTGGAGTACGTATATGGCGTGGCGTCTGATCTAGATGGGGGAAAGGCTTTTATACCCATTGGGGCAGAGAAAGAGAGGAATGATTTAGAGGATGGTAAAACTCCGGTTCCCCCTACTCGTGAGCCATCTCGGGCGAGGCCGGAGAGGAAAGCCGGTTTGGTGCCAGCAAGGCCCTTCCCCCTTTCCTCGGAGACGTCGATGAGTTTCATTGGAATCGAGAAGCTCTAGTGACGGTAATGCGTCTTATATAGCTTGTAGTGAATTTAGAAATTTGATGTAATCTATACGGATGCGTGGAACGAGCGGCTTTCGTGGTGCAGAGAACTGCGAGTAACTGCGACGCAATAAGGACGACAATAATGGGTTGCTATGGCCCCATCATCTTGATAAGCCTATCT
The DNA here is from genome assembly GCA_001599175.1 of Pestalotiopsis sp. JCM 9685. Classification (NCBI taxonomy): domain Eukaryota; kingdom Fungi; phylum Ascomycota; class Sordariomycetes; order Amphisphaeriales; family Sporocadaceae; genus Pestalotiopsis; species Pestalotiopsis sp. JCM 9685. The sequence goes on along the minus strand of BCGF01000005.1, from coordinate 5,418,083 downwards.
CAACGACGCCTCGTCCTCGTATTCTGCTTTCGCCAAATGATTTATCTGTGAAAACGATTGATACACGGGAATCCTCAAGAAGAATTCTGTACCAAAGTCATCAAAGCCTGGTTCACCTCTACAGGATTTGAAGCACTCAGATAATGAGCGCCGCCCTGGACGAAATCCACCTTGGCGTCGGTGGAAGAAGTAAACAGAGCAACCTGCTCAGTGGCAATTTGTGTCGAGTACACCGCATCCTCGGTACCCTAATTATGAAGCCGTTAGAACCGGGAATTATTTGCGCCCTGCCCCGGGAAGGCCCAACGCTACGTACCTGAAGCCAGTGCACTGGACAGCGAATGTAATCGAGCCTCAGGAGTAATCCATCTCTCTCAGCAAGGCAAATGGTGGCCATCCTCAGCTTCTTCCTACCCTCATCGCCCTTGTACACCTCGGTAATGGTTCGGTTCCAGAAGTCCGTGTTCTCTGCGGTGCTTGCAGATCCAAAGCCCAGCCCAGTGCATGCCCCGAGCCAATCCTGGCCGGGCCTGAAGTCTGGGGTGGGCGCAGCACTCGTCCACTGCTGCAAGAACGGCTTGAAGAATGGCACAGGGTCCCAGCAACCCTTGGTACGCGAGTCGGCCGACTCACTGTCCATTGAAGTCCCCAAGAGCAGAAGACCCTGGATCTATATAAGAAGAGCGATCAGTTGGCGTCCGACTGCCTCCAATCGAGGTTGGTGAAAGCACATACTCTGTCAGGGGCCAGGAGCGCAAGACGTGTCACCAGCCAGCCACCCTGGCTTGTACCGAGGGCGAAGAATTTGTCAATCTTGAGGTGGTCCAAGACGAGGAGTGTCATCCTGGCCGAGTCCCAATAGGTGAATTGCTCGGAAGCACAGGTGGTTGCGCCGTGACCGAGCGGCTCGATGGCGATGAGGTTCACGGCCTTGGCAAGCTTCTCATCTTCGAACTGGGGGCGAAAGAGCGCCGAGGTCATGCACATGGAGTTTACAAGGACGCACGTCGGTTTCGAGAGATCGAATGACGTGTCGTCCAGTGCGTATCCGGCACGAATGCCTAGGTAGGGGAGGTCTATAGTCCGCACAGGAACCATGTTTGACGGCGGTAAGAAATCAACTGCTGATTATAGGATGGCGAGGTGGGCACGTATACACGCGGGTCTGTGAAACCTGAAGGCTGGTTACGGGCAAAAAGGGTCCTTCTTTTCGGGAGACTGCGGGGTTATACGTTTTGTTGTGCGGCCGTATACGCCGATATATCTCATATCGTACCACGTAGCGGTTGGCTTGGAGCTAGTACGCAAATCAGACGGAGATTCTCCACTCCCAGCTGAAGCCCCTGGTCAGGTTGTGAAGTTTCTATTTCTCTTGGCACCGATCTTGTTGAATCAGGATATGGTTGTGGAAATGGCCCATCAGGCAAGGGCGAAATCCATCTTTGCAAGTAGCTGCGTGCATCTTGAGCCTCGCATGTTATTAGTAGACTTTCTCACCAATTCCTTATTCCATGAACGGAAGTTTTGGGACAAGGGAAAGCAGTACGGAAGATTGTATACCGAACAAGATTGCCACAGGCGTAATCACTGCAGTAGCGATCAATATGATATCAAGTATCTAATCCGGGAATGTCGTTTAGATGCTGACTAATAGGCTTTTGAAAATGTTTATACAAATCGCTATGTTTCTTTGTTTGGTCTGTACGGATGGCAACTGCTGTATTCACACTATATGCGAGTTTGGCAAAGATGATCCTTCCCTCCATCAAGATCTTGAGGATCGACCGCTATTCCTCTTATGTCCCCCTCGCACATATATCTGCAATGTGGCAGTGCTGATGCTGTCGTATATACCTACTTACAGACAAATCTTTGTTGGTACCAAGATTGTCATGTGATGTTTTCTCATTGGCAGGTCTCCAATAAAGCAATCTTTTTGGGGATTTTCCCAAGACCAACATGGCACTACATAGTCCCCAACATACCGACGCCAGAAGCCGACTGAGCGCGAAGTTTTGGATTCAATGTCTTACGATTACCCCTTCCTTGCGACTGAATATATTTCCCCCTCGTTTCAAGATTTCTTTGGATAAGCCATTGAGGGTAAGATGTGTTCTCGTGTGACCAGATGAGTGTCTTGTCTCGACAGATCTGATGGTGTCTCCGGCAGGCCACATGTGTAAAGCAACATAGTGGCGGCACCGCACATGATCCTCTCGAAGTAGGGTACCACGGCCGTTGAGTCTCGAGTGATCCGAGATCTTCTGGGATCTTGGGTACACCAACGTGGTGACCATGAATGCGGGTTACCATACGACAGGTGACGGGAGCAAGACGTCTGACGTGCAACATGAGGCGCTGTTGGACGGGTATGTCGTGCAAAAGATTGTGGGTCAAGGTTGACCATTGCCAAAAAGGGGCAGCTGCATATATGATCCATACCTACCCAGCTACCCGTGCTACGGATGAAGCCTTCTCGCTCGAGGTTGAAATGTCTAAACAAACATGATTACATGTCCTGAGCCAGCCAATACGAGATCTCCAGTAGAAGCTGGCCTACTAGTATGTACCACCGTCGTACTTGACATTTGATTCACGTTGCCGCCAAGATCTCGACGCCGAGCGGTCCAGCTGGTGCCTCGGGAACAAGAGGTACAAATCCGATAGCCACATCACCCAGGTGGGTAGGGAGTGTGGAATCGAGACCAGCTGTCTCTTCGGTAGTCTCCAATCACTTAGACGATGTCGACTTGGAGACGGAGACGAAAGGGGAAATCAACGGCATCGTACAGGATCGTGAGTCGGTACCGAGGGTCTGCCCCCCTTGAGTTGATGCCCACGTACTACCACGGGAAGCAGGAAGACATGAAAGGAAAAGAGCGAGGAGAATAATGGACCATATCTAATGACAAGCCATCACCGGACGGATATATATTAATGCAGACGATTCAGCACTTATTGTCTGGAAATGGACGAGGCCCAGCAATCTGATTTTATAGATCACCAGCACGGCAAAATATCTCTCTTTGCTCGGGTTGAAAACAAGAATACTGTTTTGAAAATCAGCACGCAACGCCTAATCGATCCAAGGTATGTATAAGAACGTGTCCTCGACGGGGGCAAAGGTGTATATATACGCTTAGGTCGTCGATTGCCCAGCCATAACATGAACATTTAAAGTGCAGCGGCGTCCTTGGCCAAGGGAAACTGATCATGCCAAACCGCGAAGTGATTTTGGCTAACAACAACTTTGAAAAAAGGCAGGGGCTGTCAGCTGCTGAAGCCGAACTTATTTGACCGTTGGTGCTCGTCTATCTATGCGCCATCCGCCAAAAATATGTGCTTTTGCGTCAAGCTGCAAACTGTCTGCCCGACCTGCGACGGTTGCATATCCGAGAGCTACAGACAGAGCATGTGTCGGGAGGCGAGACAAAAGGGCCTCGGATTTGGACGTTGCGGCGTGGGCTCTCGGCAAGAAGAGAAAGAGTTCCGCGGCGAGGAGTGCCGGGGATGCTCCCAGGGCTCGGATCTCCAGATGCACAATTGGGACATGGCCGACTTTAATCGAGGCTGGCGAACATCGCGATCTAGCAAAGAGAGGGATGGCGGGGGATCTTACACCTGGTGACAATGAAAAGACATTGTTCGCTCCACGAGAATGATGAAAATAGTAATGGTAATGTCCTACCTGCGTACAATAAAGACGGGAATATACTGTAAAATAGCGGTAAGCAAACCACGTCCAATTGTTAGATCCATGATGATCTTTGCGTATCATAAGCGAGACTATTCAGGGATTTTTTTCTTTTTCTCTCGTGTTCGCGTTCCTTTTCTCCAACCCCCACTTTCGAATAATGCCGGCAAGCTTTTTATAAGCTATTTCACTTAAATAAAATACAATAATAAGATTTATAAAATAAATACAATCGATTTAAAGCTTACCAGCTTGCGGCTTGTTAGGTAGCTGCACGTAGATATTGTGGAAATCTATGCCGATCAATAGGCGCGGCACTACCTAGCAAGCGCCAGGGGGTGCCAGTGTTTACTTTCTAAACCACCAGTCAAACAACCAGACAGACTCCATGAGACTCCAGGTTAGCGCAATTCAATGCTCCAACAGCCTACAGGCAACAAGGCCAGGCCCGCCGCGCCCGCCTCCAGTTGTAGGTTAGGTTAAGTCGGTAGCGCGCCGCCGTGGACGTGCCTTCCCCGAACTTTTATCGAAAGCCGTCGTCACTTCCAAGAAACTTTTTGATATCTCGACCCGTTTGCCTGTACTCAAGCTGGTCGTCGCCCACGCGCCAACTAGGTAATTGAAGTACCAAGCTCATGTTGGCGACTTCCAATGCCGACATGACCCTGTAAAAACATTGAAGAGCCGGAACTCGATATTCTTGTGCTGGCACTGAAAGAACATCCACTTCCACGTCCTTTCTTTCTGGGAGTTGAAAGATTTTCTAGCCTCAGTGCTGGCTGTGCAGCACAACTGCTAATCTCTCCCTAGCAACACCGAACATCTCTCTTCTTCTCTCTTCATTTTTCCCTCTCCCGCGTGCCTTCTCCTCTTTTTTCTTTTTTCCCTCTTTTTACGGAGTCACGCCTGGTTTGGTCCCGTCGCTGCCTGCCTCCTGCTTAAAACACTACCGCCGTTTGGCTCTAGATGTAGCGGAAGGCACCTGCCGAGGAGCTCCCGCCCATCATGGCCCAGGACGGAGCCGACCCGGCCCAGCTCTTTCTAGCCACCGAGCTCCAGGCCTTGAAAGACCAGCGAATGGTCGAGAAAGGCAACATTCGACGAAAATATATGGGCCTGCTCAAGAAGGAGAAAGATCTGGATTCGTACACCAGGGTCGAAGACGAGAGGAACAAGGAGCTTAAGGTGGTCGATGCCTCCTTCGATGCCAAAGAACGTGCGCTCAAAGAAGACATCTCTCGAGGTTCTTTCCAGCCTTCCGTGGTGGTCACGGCAGGAAAAGAGAAGCAACAAGCACCTGCCTTTCCATCCACCCCCCACAGCTCTTATAACCAGCCCTCTGAGGTTTCTTCTGCATCTGCATCTGCATCCCCACCTGCTCGTGTGCCCGCCTCGGCACCGCCCCCAAGCAACAAACTCCCCTCCCAAGGCGCATCTATTTCTCCCGGCCCCTTGGCACGAGTCCCATCTGTAGAGGTACGATCACTTTTTACTAACGGCCGATACCGGCTCATGGCCACATTTGTCTTCCTTGTCTTCCAAGGCTTGCCCCGAAACCAGAAGCGCAGAGCCTCCGCTGAGCCAGCTGCCTTGGGTGAGCCCAAACGCCCCAGGCTTGAAGATGCCCATCACGTACATGAAGCCGGACAAGAGCGCACAACCACCTATGGTGACGTCCGCCGTAGAGCCAAAGAGAATGGCTGGTGGGATACCATCGTTGAGTTCCCCGGCGGCTCTCAGAAATGGTATATTCTGCACTGCGAGGAACACGGTATAAACTTTAAGCAAGGTGCTGTGCACGCGGCTGCAAAGCACCTGAACGGTGCTTTGCATGGCTTTCCTACTCGCAACCAGGAGGTTGCTATCAAGGTGCTAGGCCACCGTATCGTGGACTGTACGGCCTCTCTTGCAAAAGAGCATAACCTTGAAGTCGATAACGCGTTCAAGAATGGCTATGTACCTCGCAGGTTGGAGCGAAAGGAACGAAAAGTCAAGGACTCGCCTAGAAACGCCAAAAACGAAGCCAAAGAGTCATCCAACGACTCGGAGCCGCTATTAGCATACACGTCTCCGCGAAAAGCGAACAAATCAAAGGCCAAGATCATCGATCCCCCGCTCCCAAAGAAGAAGAAGGGCATTGAGGATCCCAAACCGTTCCATATCTACTACTGCGAGTTTCTCGAAGTAGATGAAAACGACAAGACTCATACCTCGACATGGCCTGTCGTTACTTTGGGCTGGGACGATCTTCAGCCTGGCGCCATGCGACACGAGAAGCTAGTCGACACGGGCTTGCTCGACCAAAAAAACCAGCCTCCCGCATGCTATGTTTATAGTGACCGGAAAGACAAGATCCTCGGCTGGAAGATGGGAACAAACAATAAACCCCGACACAAGGGCCATGAAAGAAAGTTTCCAGTCATGTTCTTCGATGACGGCTTTTCATATGCCTGGGCATCAGCTACAGACTTATCCAAGTTCCCGCATGACAGAAAGAATGCTCCCAAGGTTAGAGGCTACAAGGAAAAGTCTTTCAACGAGGCACGGGACTTTATCGCCAGAAGAGAAGGCTATAGCTGCTGGGCCGATCGAGAGGCTGCCAGAACAGCTGGGCAGCTGAGTAAGCATATCGCTCTCTTTAAGTTTCTGGCATCGTTAACTTTGGAATAGAGAAATGGTACCCAGGCATGCCGAGGCTGGCCCGATCAAACGAAGAGTTGCCGCCCGTATGGCCGGGGGAAACCGATCGCGAGGCGGAAGTGGACAGGTCACCAAGCCCCAGGCCGGCAAGTATCTCCGACGGCATGAGTGGTGCTCGGAAGCTGGCCGAAGCAGCGGCATCACCGGATGTCCCTCATGCATCACCGGATATCCCTCACGCAACACCGGATATCCCCTACGCACCACCTGATCTCCCCGAGCTACAAGCGGAATCACCATCATCAGCTTTCGAGCTCCGGCCAGACACCCAAAAGTTTACGGCCAAGCGTACAAAACGCCACCAACAACGGGATTCTGCTTCCACAGCCGGCGATTGTCAGTTTGCCATGACTCCTGCAGAGACTCCTACTCCGATCGCGTCTCCAGCAACCGAGTCTCCCGTAATTGACCTAAGCGCTGCTCGGTTTGAGCTGTCTCAATACGGGGCCGATAACACTACCTATTGGAGCCGCAGCAGCCCAGAGTCAGATGGGATCAAGCTCTACGAGGCTGGAAGCAGTGTGTTGCGGACCTCCCAAGGGTCTGCGATCAATGTTGAGATTGACGCGGCCGCTTGGGAGTTTCTCGACTTGGAGGGTGTCGCAGGCAACACACAAATCACATTGCGTGGGGTGAACAAATCAATTCAGATAATGTTCGACCGGAAGCAGGGTGATGTGAAGACGTCCAAGGGAAAGATCCAGGCTCGCGACTTTGTGGACTGGCTCCGGGACAGACGGAAGCAGCTGGGACTGGAGTTGCGGACGGGATGATACCCTTGATGGAGTGTGCTATGAATAAGTCTGTTCTCTGGCGTACGGTATGATTGATCTACGGCTTATACCCTTATGACAGCGTGCGTTGTTTGTGTTTTTAAGCGCGGTGCTCTTGTGCTTCTACTCAAGAAAATGGCAAATGGGTAAAGAGCTGGAACCAAAGATGCTCCATATGCCTAGATCTAGGAATCTGTCCGCCGCTTATTGTATTTTGAAAAAAAGAAAAAGAGAGAAAACGCGGTAAGCTGGACTATCGTCAGTAAGAATAAGGTAAAACCAGCCTTTGACCGACAAAAGAAAAGAAAGTCATATGGTTATATATATGTGCTTGAGTCAGCAATAGGCACTTATAAAATACGTACATGTTGTTTACTACCTGTCAGACACCTGAACACAAAAAAACATGTGAAAGCCGAGGTGTTCCCCGCTAAGTTATCCCCTAAGCGTCCAGCGCCCCTTCCCCCTAATAGATAAACACGGATTACCTAACCTCGTGCTTCTCTGGTCTCTCTGGACTGTCTTACATTCAGGATTATTTTGTGTCTTGCTTGGCATGAGTACCTCTTAGATTTCTCAAGTTCCAGCTTGAGAAAAGCAGAAGACAATCCTACGACGTTTGCTGTATCCTTGTTGCGATCCTACAACATATTTAGCACAAATACAACCTTACCGACCGGACCTCCACCCGTGGAAGTGCCCCAATCTTTCCCGCCTGCCCCTCGATGACGTTGCGACACGGGGGGGTTTTTGCAGCCGAACAGTGGGTTGGCAGCTCGAGCCCCAGGGCTCTTTTTTTACGCTGAGATTCGGCGTCCTCGGTGAAGCAGCTCGACTTGCTCCATGGCTGCCTTGGTGAGTTCATGTCATTCTTCTTCTCTGTTGCGCCGTCCAAGTGCTCCGGGTGCTGTCTTTTTTTTTTTAACACGTCCTTCGCCAACCATCTCTCTTCCTGCCCTTGATCTTTCCCTACACGACATCTCAAGATCTGCTGTGGTTGTCCGTTGGGCGGCAGAGCAGCCACATTGGTCTCACGCACGAGGCGCCGGCAGCTCTCCTGTGTCCCCGGGGGTAGTCCCAGTCCGCGATGCGATTTGCGCCCTCGAGCTTCCCTCTGTCGTCTATCTTTGCCGTCTGTATCACACCGGCGAAATGAACATTACGTGCTGAATCGACCGATACATATATAGGACACGCCCTGGATGACCCAGATGTCGACACCAAGATCCGCGTCTCGCGGCGTCGGCAGCAGTGGCGATCTCGACGGTGCTGGCAGCAGCACTCCGGCCTTTGATAACACCAACAGCCCCTATGGCAACGGGGCCCAGCCGACATATGCCGCATTCTCGTCCTCGAATCTCTCCACCGCGAAGCGCCAGTCGACGGTATTGGTGCATCAAAAGTCCCCGCTGCTCCTCGCCACGCCGCCCCAAGTCACGAGAGCTTTGGCCTACAGTCATCCGTTTCTGCTGCCGCTGAATAAGCTGGTCGGCCTGTTGAGCTGGACCACGGGCGACCCATGGGAGAGCTTCCTGTTGCTGGCGGTCTTTTGGGCCGCTGTGCAATATGGCGATGCCGTTCTGCGCTGGGCCGGGCCCATCATCACCGTCGTCGGTATCATCGCGGGCATGTATGGTCGGCGGTATAGCCCCCTCAGCAGCAGCGGCTGGGCCGAGCATCCAAGCTGGACGAGCAACAGCTCGGCGAACAAGAAAACCAAGGGCAACACATCCACACAGAGTGCGAGTAGCGCAGGCGGCAATACAGCGGCGCACCAGCGGAACACGAGCGAAGTGACAAGCACAAGACACCAGAAGACGTTGGATGAGATCGTGGAAACATTAAAGGTCTTTACAACAAGATGTAACATTCTATTGGAACCGCTGCTTGCAATGACCGATTTTCTCAGCACACAGCGCACAGCGACGAGTGCGACCACGAGACCTGCACTTACGACCTTGTTTGTGCGGATTTTGGCTGTGACGCCATTCTGGATTGCCTTGACCCTGCCGCCCTGGCGCATCATCACCACGAAACGTGTTGCCATGGTGTTTGGCACCATGGTCTTGACATGGCACTCCAAGGTTTCTCGCGTGACACGAACGCTTCTCTGGCGCAGCGCTGCAGTGAGGAGGATGGCCAGGTTCATCACGGGCCTCGAGTTCGAAGGGCCGAAGAAGCCTACGCCGGCGGACCCCGCGGACCCCGACAAAAAGGTTGGCTTGCAGAAATCACAGTCGCACTCGGCCCTGACGGCAGCCCTCAGGCGAAATCTTGGATCCTACTCGGGAAAGGAGACGGGAGTCAAGTTTACCTTTATTATATATGAGAACCAGCGGCGATGGGTAGGGCTGGGTTGGACGAGCAGCCTCTTTGCATACGAGCGACCATCATGGACCGACGAACACAACAACGCCGTGCCTCCGCGCGATCACTTTGAGCTGCCCGAGGTGGACGACGGCGTGGCAAAGTGGAGATGGGCCAAGGATAGCATGTGGCGCGTCGACGGCGTCGGCGATGTCAAGGACGAGTCCGAATATGACGGCGAGGCAGGCAAAAATGGATGGATTTATTATGACAACAAGGTACGCCCCCGGACTGATCAACGTCTCATAATTCTCCTTCTGGGAACAAGGAAAAAACGCATGCTGACACGTGATGTGAAGTGGAATGGCGGCCGGAGAGGCCAAGATGGCTGGGGCAAGTGGACGCGCCGCCGCAAGTGGTACCGCGATGCAGAGCTGGTAGAGATTGACAAGGACGCAGCCGAGCAGGCAGCAACGGACAAGGCTGCCGCTCCAGAGCCTTCGACCTCGCCGTCACCCCCGAAGCTGCCACCTCGAACAAATGCTTCTGCCCAGCAAGCAGCAGAGGCCAGCAATATGTTCTCGTCCTCGCTTCCCAACTCGATGAGATCGGTCAACTCGGATCCGTTTCAAGACGAAGACGCCGACAGCGTCTCTGTCCTGTCTAGTTCTTCCAAGTCAAACAGTAGATGGAGATTCTCGGGCACGGGAAGCAGTACAGCCTCCAAACCACCCACGCTTCGTAGAAGGAAGACGGGAGAATCAACGGCTGCATCCGAGAGAAGAAAGAGCAGAAGGACCAGCGAGGCTGGCAGCATTCGGGACAGCGAAGGAAATCTCGAGCCAGCGCTCGAACTAGAGATACATGGAAGCAGACGCGAACAGGATAGCTGGGGCATTGGGGACGACGTTGCCATGGGGCTCGAATAGCAGTCATATCGTAATTAACAAAGTAATCAAATTACATTTATTGACTTGGGTATGTTCCGCATGTACAGTACCTGTGTTGGGTATGAAAAAACGTATTTCTAATAGTCTGTGCTTAATGCGCTCATGTCAAGAGTTGCCATTGTTGGAAGTAATCATAGTGGAAAATATATCTACGCATAAGCTTTGGCGTTGCCGGACGTCAAATACTATATAGACCCATGCGAGTCAATGGGAGCATGTTATTGGCAAGACTCGCCATGATGGCCAAACCCCCAATCCCCCCAGGATAGTCTGGCTCAAAGTGGATCGAGTTTGAGAGCAAGCTGTTGCTTTATTCCTGCCATTCTGTGCCTAGAGCGAGCTGAGAGTGGCGCCTATAGCTATACTTCCCAGTCATAAGTCTCCGCACGGTTGCCGAATTCCACCAAAACACACCATCTTCACACAGCTGTACCTACCACAAATAAATTTTTAAAAATCAGGAAGCACCTTAGATAGATAATCCGTCTCTTTGAAATACCATTGATATTTAATTTTATTAATGATACAAAGTGTGCCGTATACTATCTATGTTTGCATTTGGCCGAATCGGATTCTCCGCCAAATCCCTAAGAAGCACCCGTGCGCAGACTTATGACCGGTTAGTGTAGCTTATTGACTGCATAAAGTGAGTTTGGCTTCTGCTTGTATTTGTCTTGGCACTATTTGAATGAATATTTAGAAATCTAAACTTCCAAATTAAGCAAGGAGGAAGACCGGCCTGACATTGACGTGATATTACTATGTCAACTTAGCTTACGGAGTATACGGGTTAGGGTCATACGCAAGGCAAGTGGGAGTCAGGGTTGTATAGGTCATAGGTATAACCCTTGATTTAATACAAAGGACAAATACTGATCTCAATTTTTATCCTCGTGTCTGACGCGGTAGAAAGTATGATATTTACTAGGTAGAGATGATAAGGAGAAGGGAAATTTAAGGACAGTCCACAAAGCCACCTACTCAACCTCGAAGCCGACAACACTATCCGTAGTGAAGCAAAAGTCATCCAACCCAACAACCCAGATGTTCCCGGTCCATGCCACCATCCCCAGGCGCAGCACCTCTCCTTTGCAAGCCAGGGCGATCTTCAAGCTCCTCATGAGCAACTGAAAGACAATCTGCGAGTCGCCCACGCGCACATGCCGGACGATGCTACACTCAGTAAAGTCCAACCAGGATGTCACCGCGAACCCTTGCAGTGAGGTGAACCTCGGCCTCAAGGTCAAGCTTGATACCGACCATGAGGGCGGCGCTCTTGAGCTTTCCCTCGTCGTCGACGGGGCCCTTGAGGAGGTTGCCTTATATGTCTTGGTCAGCTTGGATATGACAACATCGGGGCTTGGGAGACTCATACCGATGGGGCCGTTGGCCTTGCCGGAGAGGCCGGGCATGGGCAGTCCGTGGTGGTGGTCCTTGGTTCCGGCGTGCTCATGGTCCTTGCCGAAAGAACCGAGCTTGCCCGACTCGGTGTTGGTGTTGGTGTTGGTGGAGCCGAGCTTTCCGGAGTCCGAGTTGGAGTTGGTCTTGGTCGGGGCCAATGGGTCGTTCTTGACTCTGTAATTCCAATTAGTTAGTCATATTTTGATTGTTACAGGCTAAGAAGATATTCGTACGGGGAAGACATTTCGAAAAGTAGGGGTTGGATGATCTCTTCAGTGTCTGATTCTTCGGATCCGATGAGTTGACGTCGTAGGCTTGACGCGGTGGATTTCTTGCGAGATAGCTGAGAGGGAGAATCGGAGCTGCGCGTGCGGCTGCCGGATCGATGTGCTTTCTGATGGGAGGACAGGTTGCCTGGCTGCGAGGAAGAGGATGAATCCAGAGTAGGAGTGATGGGACGCGACGACCTGGTAGAACCAGAGTCTGATGGGGAAGACGTCTTGGGAAGTTGGGCAAGTTGAGTAGGCTCTTTGTGGTTGCTGTCTCTGCGTACTGCTCCAGAAGAAGACTCCATTGTTGAGGGTCGGAAGCAGCCTCTATATATATTCAGAAGGAGAGAGGAATCGTACCATAAAAACAGATGAAGGTATTCTTCTTGGTTACTACCGATCTCCACTGCCGGGGAAAATGCTCTCTGTTCTCAGTCGTTCAAGCCATGGGGCAGGGGGTGTGAAGAGGCATACATTGAAGCTGAAGTATACAGACAGTCAGATGCAAGGAGGATGGATAGTCGAGACTCTGGAGCTCGGCCGGGTGAGACTGGGATGTTCGCTGTCGTGCTGTGCAACGTCGGGCAGAACCCGTTGCATAGACATGTGTGACCCTTCACCCACGGGAGGTTGCGCCGAGTCGGGAGATTCTTCAATCGTGCTTCGATGCCCTGTGACCACGATGCTCCAGGCCGGTGTGAGTAGAGGTCTGGAAATGGCGCGGCGGCTGAACAATCCGCATTGCTATTTCGAGGGTATGACAGTGCGGATGCAAAGACGAGGCCCGACTGGATTGGGCCTGGAAGCCTTGCTATTCGGAGCTGAAACGGATCATTTTGTTTGTTTTAAGTCTGCCTGATAGTGGGTTGCGTCAAAACAAAAGCAAAAACACCTGAATTGTGTTCCTGATTTCTCCTATTCCAGACTATATCTTCCAGTTTCTGGTTTTCTCACCAGAAAGCACTGGGTCACGAGGCACGACTTCAAGGCAAACCACAACCATGACCGCCTTTATTGTTGCATTTTCAGCAGTATTCGGAACCGCCGAGGCGATCCGGCATACGCAGTCTCGCGCGAGGAGAGACGAGCACCGGAGTCGGAAGAACAACCTCATCGTTCACTGTCCAAAGTCCTCAGAGCACAGCCGCGTCCTCGAGGGCCGCAGGGTCGTCCTGTCTGGGGACAAGGTAGGCACTGCTCGACGATATCGTCATATCCACCTCTACTGACTATAGGAACGACAGCTATACATTGACACTGGACTGGCTCACGACGTGCCCTTTGGCTACCCGTTCGCTGGCTATTTCCTGGCGTTTCCGGAGACCAAGTACTCGGGCCTGGTGTCCCAAATTTGCGACGAGCCCCCACAGATGAACTGGATCTACGTGGACAGAGACACCTATGAGGTCAAATTCGGTACACGGCCTTGGGCAGAACCTAATTATACGGGTCCCTACGACTGCACGCGACAGGACCGACGTCTGACCTTTGGTGGCTGGGAAGGATTCTTGGCAGTCAGGGAAGGAGACTTCTGGGCGCTGTATTTCGATCTGGAGCAGGACGGCCTCAAATCAAAGTTGCAGGAGGAAGGGACCCCCGTCTTGGAGGTGGAACTGTTGAGGACTGAGATGCGGGTGCAGCCGCCGCCGAAGCCGAGCGAGCAGCCGGGCCAAGAGCAGCGAGCCGATGCTGGCCATGATGGTGAAGGCGAAGGAGGAGGAGAACAGGGAGAGAGGGGCCACGAGAAGGAAGACCCAGAGGGGCTCCAGACGGGACCCGAGACCAACTCTGAGGAACACGACGTCGTTCTAGAATCCCCCGATGTAGATTAGAGCCTCTTATTTCCATGCTAGTATAACATGTACTCGTGCCTGATATATACTGTACCGACCTAGCTACCCCTGTGCCGATCGCTGCCCGCAGAGATCTTCCCGCTGGTGCATATCTCCGGATCCAGCAAGTCCAGCAAGGTGCGTCGAGTGGGCTGACGGGGTGACGGATACCTTGACCGCATCTATTCCAAGGTACCATAAGTGACGGGCAGCGGAGTGCGCGGAGCTCGTAGTGACGAAAGCCGGTAAGACAGGGCAGGGTGGAAACCTGCACACCAGAGCAGAGCAGAGCGCACTCTGTACGTATCGTGCTTTCGTAGTCGGCCCTCATTGATTCGGCTAGAAGGGGTTCTGTGCAGCTCGCGTCTCGTCTCGGTGGCAGCTGAAGAGTTCTCCACTGGGGAAAATTGCTTTTTGCAGCATCAAGCGCCGGGCACTGGGTGCGGATGACCACTATCTCCGCCTGCAGGTGTTGTCAGCACTGCCTGGTGTTTGGATGGAGAAATGGTCGGCATCATACGATATGGAACGATTCCATCAGCCACAGGTTGGGATTTGCGTTACGCGGCTGACGCGCTGAGTAACGACTCCAAGTGAACCTAAGCGCTGGCAGATGATCCTTACCAGTCAAGACATCATACCACTGGAGCGGGACCGAGCAATCGAGCTCAGGCTGGAATCCAAGTTCTGGAAATGAAGGTCTCTCGGTTGGAAATTCCTCTCGCGATATTGGGATCAACTCTTGTCGCATGAATTATCGGCAGTGTGGAGATCCAATTCACAACACCTGTGATTGATTCAATGCGCCCAGGAAGGCAATCACAAAAAAAGAACAGTGTCTCTCGTGTCTTTCACTCGATGCAATTGAATATGCGTAATTACAGTAGAGTCTATATTTCTCATCATCATGGCGGTTTGTTACTTGTCATGTATACACAGAACACAACACATCTCAGGAGACTGATGACCCGTCGTCCCTGTTTTGAGTAATGGCGATCTCGCTTTGCCCTTGGTCTACATTGCCTACTTGCCCATTCAGGGCTCTTGAGAACAAGTCATCAATGTCTTCGAGTGCGCGACCTTACGAAAGGCAATAGTCAGTATAAACCAATCCATCTGACCAAGCCGGCCAAAAGAAAAACCAACGAACCTTGGTCTCGGGATAAAATAAGAAGATGATCTGAAGACGGTCAGAATTCAGACATCACCCAAGACTCATGGGAGTTGATGACTTCAATCTTACAGGAACACAGATCACATTGATGGCGAAAAAGAAGAAGTAGATGCGGGAACCAATCTGGTCAATTCCGACCGGCCAGACCTGGGCAACAACTATCGAACCAACAGCACCCCCAGATGCCGAGAAGTTGAGGCCACGGGCTCGGGCGGCTGTAGGAAATATCTAAGAACACGTGAGTATACCTCTACTCTTCAAGAACGTTTGGCGACAAGATGATCTTCTTACCTCGGATCCGTATACCCAAGCAGCAGGACCGAAACCTATGCTGTAGCCTAGTGCATACACAAATATGAAAATGATGCATACGATATCGGCGGCACGGTTTTGGTTGTTTGGGTACACCTCGCCAAGGACTGCATTGATCTGGGATTATTGGTAAGTATGATGGCTCACGAGTTGAGGAGATGCAATGCCCTGACTCACGAGCATACCGGCGCTCATAGCCGCGGAGCCTGCGACAAGAGTAGTCCTCCGCCCGACTCTGTCAATGATCAGCATTTCAACGACGGTCATTGCGATCTTTGATGTCGACTCGATGCCACCAATGAGAAGTGTGATGCGTGTCGGAACACCTAACTTGCCCAGCAGCATAGGCAGGTAGTACTTCATGGCCGTGGCCCCGCACATCTGTGACATGAACTGGAGCAGAGACGCGCGCCAAAGGCGGTCGAACAAGTCTCTTTCTGCAAAGAGAGAAAGCCAGGTCCGCTCCGATGCTCTCTGTTCTTGGACAGAAAGCTGTATCTTGTCGAATTCTGCCTTGATCTCATCATCCGTATAGCTGCCCTCGCGAAACCAGTGTAAAGACCACTGGGCGCGGTGGTAATGTCCATGATCAACCAACCATCGAGGACTGCATACGGGGTAAGTTGGATATTACAGAGTAAAAGACTAAGCTGCTTGTGACTTACGTCTCGGGAAGGAAAGGCAAGCCGACGGCAAATACCAAGCATGGCACAAGGACGACTGCGATGGAGAAGCGCCACGACACATAGGTCTGATGAGGAGTATTCTCCCAAAACGTGACGCCGTATCCGACCCTGAATCTGCGATGAGCGATGCAGCAGGCATGCAAGATACAAGACACTCACCAGAATCCTGCAGCCAGACCGGCTACAAAGCCGACATGGTTGAGAACTACATAGCGGCCACGTTGCGCTGCCGGCGCAACCTCGCTGCATTGCATTTAGTCCCGGCCGCGAATTAGAGCCGCATACCTAGGGGCTCACATACCTTTGATAAAGAGGCACCGAGGTGGATAGGACGGCGATGCCCATGCCGCTGATGATTCGCCCGGTAGTGAACAAGGCATAAGCGCTCGGAGCACTCGCCCCAGCCTCAAAGGCCGTGCCAACAGCAACGATGGCCGTTCCTGCAAGGGCGGCGTACCGCCGCCCTAGGGCATCGGCAAGCGGATGGGATAAGAAGATGTAGCTGAACCAGGTTCCGAGGTAGTATATCGCCGTGATCAACCCCTTCTGCGCGGCCGTGGGATGACCTAGAGCATCGGCAAATCCCGGGTGGACAAGAACCGAGGAGAGCACCCCGACATGGTATCTGTATGTAGGATCGGAACGTCAGGAGCTGAGAAAACCTGCTCTTGAGGCATATTCTGAATAGGCACTCAGGCGGTGAGGGTGGATGCATCTGCAACTTACCCCCATATGAAGGAGCCGATGGCAAAGAATGCGCAAAGCAGATGCAGCCTCACGGTGGACCTAGTCAAGGCCAACATGGCAACAGTATGTCCGGAGCAGCCCGCGGGGCAATGTGGTCGTTCAATCGGGCGCGACACCAAGTATCATGGCTTACCACGATGCGGCCAGACAGTGTAGAGAACGGTGATGTCGGTGGTCAAGTCATGGCACTGCGAACATCTGACTGGGGAAAATTTCGCGACCGCAGACGCCTAGGACAACGCGAAATGCATGATTCTGTGCAAGTCTGACCATGTAAGTAAGTATGCATCTGTCTGTCGCTGCCACGCCACAGCAATATCACCTTCGTCGTCTAATAAATAGTAAGGGCGCTCTTTTTCTCTCCCCACATTGATGCCACACACTTCACTCCGCACCACGCACTCGCAAATGTGGAGGTGTGAGGGAGACGTTACAGCCTCCTATTCGTCAGGTTCTGCCGTCTGGCATTTATATCATCAATATGTTACATTGCAAGGTAAGCTGCATAAGCCTCGGGATGGCCTCCAGGGGCTTGGCACTGCAGCCTGCAAGTGACTATGGCTGCTGTGCGATGTGAAAGGACTTTTCAGTGTTTCACCACACCGAGTCTGGATTTGGCATGTACGAGCTACAGCGCCCGTCACAATATGCAGTCCTGCTGCTTCCTTATCCTGTCGTCTTTTTGGTCAACGTAATGAGAACTTGCATCTGTGGTGAGAACAAGGCTCGAATATCTCGGAAACTACATTGCTAGAAAGTCAAACACACACGAAGTGCTTCTTCCATGTCACCCCAACACCAAATCCACGTCTTCCAGTGGTAATGCTTCCCAAATATCCCGACCAATGTAACCAATCCCGTGCCTATACGCGATCCCGTCTTCCCACTTGATCCATAATACCGTGTACCGTTCGCTGACGCATGGAACATCGTCAAAGGTACCGGGATAGGGCCTCGTCGAAAATCCAAAATCGATATATACCTTGGAGCGATATATTGCCACAACTTCAATAAAGATCTTGGAGTCACCATTACTGGCCATTTCCGCGCGAATTCGCTTCAAATCTTCTCGAGCAATGGAAGATATGAAGCCAATCTCTTTGTCGGACCTGTCGTGCAAGGACAGGCTACCAGCAACCTGATCTCCTTCTCTGACTTGTAGGCGAGCTCGCTTGGTTTGGCAGAACAAGTAGGCAGTCTGCTCAGGCACAAACTGCGGTGTCGACTCGCGAATCTCAGGAACTGTGAAAGGGTAGTACCAGTTTGATGTGTGGTCATATTTGTGACTATAGCCCAAGTCAGTGGTCATCGGGTTCTCCAAGCCAATGCTCTCATATGCGTAATTTCTAGTCCAGTCCTGTGGTAACGACTGGCTGGAGTGTCTCCAATCGTCGCGCTTTTCAAACCAGGTTGCTCTGATACGTCGCCGATCGCTCGTCAGCGGGCTTGATGATGTGTACCAAGCTGTGATGGGAATGGTCTCTTCAATCTCTCCTCGATTGTTGGTGATGCGTGCAGCCTCCCCGTCATGATAGGGAGGCCAGAAGGTATCTCCTTGCCAACCGACCCAGGACCAAGACGGGAGGCCAGCCGAGGACAGTCTCTCATGCTGGGGACGGTCAGATTCTACCCGTCTGCGCGCTCCGTCACACATCCATCCGAGAGCCCGGTCGAAAAGTGTCTCGGGTAGACCATATAGAAACCCTCCTTCGAACGTGCGACTGAGCAATGACAAGATGCCCATGATACCAGGTAAGGCATCCTCGTCGTAGGAATGTTTGCGGCTATTATACCTTCCAATGACGAGACTGAGGGCATCGAGATCAGGGAACCCAGACAGAAGGCTCTTTGGCATTGGAGTGATGTATTGGTTGAACTCAGATTTTGAGGTGGACAGCTCATGGAAATGATCACGGTGACACTGCCAATGGACGGTTCCCTCGGCAAAGATGATCTTTCTTGAAGACATCATGCATTCTTGATATGCCCAACCGCGTTGGTGATAGGCTGAGACACGGGGGTCTGGCTTGAAGCATTTCACAGTGTACACGGAACCAAAGGCCATTGGAAGAAGCTTGCTTGCTGTTCTGGGTTGCCGGCTTTCCGATTGGCCCTCGAGACCACGAATCCCATCAGCGGCGTCGCCATCTGCGGCTACCAATGTCAAAGCAGCGCTGGCGTAGATGGAGCTCATCGAGTTCAGCTGATTGACGGTAGAGCTCTGATCTCCGTGGACAATGCAAAAGGCATCAATCCACAGATAACGCTCG
Source organism: Pestalotiopsis sp. JCM 9685 (assembly GCA_001599175.1). NCBI lineage: Eukaryota > Fungi > Ascomycota > Sordariomycetes > Amphisphaeriales > Sporocadaceae > Pestalotiopsis > Pestalotiopsis sp. JCM 9685. Next base: position 5,398,968 of record BCGF01000005.1, on the reverse strand, counting down.
CCAAGTCGCCGAGTGAGGTAGATCGCATCGCGGAGGGTCGGAGCCAATCCTGCCTTGAAGTTTGGCTCGTCAAACGCACCGGGTTTTCGCAAGACAGCCAGTCGTTCCGAGTCGAGCTTGTAACCAGGGATGCGACCCCATCTGTAGCTCAAAGCAATATATGAGTCCACACCCAGACCAGGGACAATACATCCTTGTTCGATGTCGATCAGCCAGTCTGGGCTGACGCAAGGAAGTTTCAGCGGATTTGCGCACACATTTCCGTGACGTCGGAAGCATTTTGTCTTCCACTGGTTCAAGAGGTCCTCGCTGAACCAGTCCTTGTCTAAAGGTGAATCGTGAGCCACCTTGATCGAGCTCCATGTGTCGTTCAGGTGCAGTACAAAGGACGGGCTGTCGGGATCAGCGAGAGAGGCTACGAGGGATACCTGGTCCTCGAGCCATCTGCCGGATATCAAGGCCACATCTACAGAGGAGAGCTTTGTCGGATCGGACTTGGCACAAATCTCCCGAAGCTCCGCAAACAACCGGGTGTGGTCGCAAGCTGGCCGAGACAAGACGTCGTCAAAGGAACCGAGGACCAACGATTGTTCGCTCCGCGACCGTAGAAGCATTTCGACGACTCGCTGGCAAATACCGCAGTCCGATTCCAGGCGCCAAGAAAAAGGCGGGTGATTGAACTTGAGGCGGGCATCGCTCTCCCCTTCCCTATACTTTCGTATATTCCTGCCGCCCATATCTTCGGTGAGGCCTCACAATTCTTATAGCGCTGGTTATGTGAAAACTGCATGCCGTTGAATGCATCTTTTAGCAAAGGCAAGGTCATCGAATATATGTGCGCGACTAATGATGCTGTTCGCAATGGGAGATGTCTCGGCGGGCATCAGCCAGATGCCCAATCATTGCCTGGGTGGTGAGGCTGAGCCTGTAACTTGGCCATGCGCCTCCACTGCAGGGCCATTGATGTTGGGCTATGGCGTTGACGATTGGACCGTCAGTGTGATAGTGGCTTGAACCAACAACACAGCCGCACCGACTCTGGTCAGCAACGGAAGCAAGCTGAATGTCTCGGTGCAATGCAGGCGGCTGCCAGAGACACAATGAATATCTCGGTCGCTGGACTTGGACTGGTGCAATGATGCTCTTCCAAAGAGGCATAGACTCCAAACCAAATTGAGATTGATCATCTCGGTTACATGCCCGGCTCAGTAGGTGCGGGCGGGTTTTTGGAAGTTGGCGTTCGTCTGTCAACTCACGCAGATCGATGAGGGAGCAAAAGAAAAACGAAATAATGCTTTCCAGCAACAGCGTATTCGCGCGCGCGTTCACATTTTTTCGTACATCGATCAGGAATAACGGATACCGAAGATGGTAGATGGATCAAAACGCGACGACTCATCCTGCTGCTGCTGCTGCTGCTGCTGCTTGTGGCAGGCACCGTCTGTGCTAAAAGGGAAATCCGGGGAAGCCGTTATGAAAGAGTTACGAATGAGCGCCGAGTGATTGGCCACAAAAGCAACATAAGGTTTAGATCACCAAAAATCCTGGAGGGATAACCTAGCGCTGTTATTAGTGTACACTTGTATAAATCATATTATCCAGACCTCTCGAGGATAGATCTGCGTGTCGTCAGAAGAGCCATTCCCAACCAGGAAAGACACACAGAATATTGATCGCAGAAAACGGACACCGAGAGTGTTTATATGCCATACCTAAAACCAAAATCCGAGATGAATGGCGCCCTTTTGGTGCCTTCCCGAAGGCCTACCGAGCCTGGCTCGTACCTGCCTAGGATCTGGAGATACATGTGATGGAACGTTGCCGTCGGAGTTCGGCGGCCATGCCAGCCAATGGGCGCTGCGCATGTGGGACCTTGACTGTTGTCTTTAAACAGGCCATATCCTTCTGGACGCCCGCCAGCGTTCTCCGCCGGCCTGGTACCTGAGCTCGTCCAGAGTTTCATGCCATCGTCGTACGACAAAAGATCCAGAAATTTCGACAGTAGGAAAAAAAAAAGACGGGACGAAATTTTTGTGGGAAATGCCTGCTGCCGCTGCCACTGCCGCTGCCGCGCAAGGTCACCCATCTGGGCCCGAGCGGCCTGCCGAAGAGGCCCCGTCTGCTGCCGGCTCAGAGCCCGCTCCCAACACCACCAGCGCCGGCCCACGACCAGCAAAGCGCAAGGTTATCAAGAACGACAAGGACGAGCCTCTCGACAAGTCCGCACCCTCTGGAGCAACCGGTCAGAAGCGTAGGCGTCGCGTTTTCTCCTGTCAGTCTTGCCAGAGGCTCAAGTGTCGCTGCGAATACGATCCCGGGTCGCAGGCATGTCATCGTTGTGTGACTCTGAGGTCCGTTCTCATTCATTTACTCGTCCCGTGCTCAAGTTCTTCCATTCAGTTGTAACTTTACCTGGTAAAACAAATCTAAATAGTGAATTGACAGGATTGAATGCTCGCTCAAGGGGGAGATTCTCGATGTGCCCACACACCCAAAGACTGTGGAGAATGCGACCAGCATTGAAGAACGGTAAGTGAGCTTGCAACTATACATATGTGACCATACAATCACATGGCGCGTCAATTTCCCCGACTTGGAGTGTTTGTCTAATTTGTTCTCCCGTAGGCTTGGTCGGCATGAAAAGTCTCTAGCAGAGATCAAGGGCATGATTGAACTGGTTACCCGCCAATTCGGCTTGGCAGGTGCTTCGAGTGACCTGACACACAAGACCAAGGCATCAATCACAGACGCCGACGATGATTCCACAGAGTCCCCTGACAACGATGACAGCCCTGAGAATATAGCAGACCCCGTCGATGTCGGCATCAAATCGGCGCCTACCGTGGTGTTGAGAGAAATCGGCGAGCACGTCACTCAAGGCTACCGACGACTCGAGCATGTTAAACTCGACCTCATGCAGCTACAATTACTCAACGAGCAGACAGCTAATGAACTGGTACGGTTGTGAGTATCCATGGCGAGTTTGCAGACATGTGTATGACCTCCCAGACCCCCAGAGCCAACATGGATACAGATTTTTGAGGCACCACGGCCATTTGCTCTCCGTCTACGAGCCCTCGGAGACGCCGAGTCGAGACCTCCGAGAGCTCTCTGCTTTCCTGCACAGTGTCTGCTGTCTATGTGCCATCCTTTATCGCGAAGATCTGTGCGGGACGCCAATGCATCGTCAAGTCTATGAACAAGTTCGCATCACACTGGGTCAAGCACTCTTGTCAAGTCCTCTCAACCTCGAGGAGATCAATGCAGTCCTCGTCATGAGCGACCATGCTGTACGTTCCTTGGGCCTGGACCGATCTACCCATGTGGCTGACTCTGATCAACTTAGGACGGCCCGGAATATATTGACAGCTGGTTGTTGACTGGCTATTGCGTCAAGCAAGCCATGCTCAGCATCAGCTTTTCCAAGATTGTGACCAACATTAGGCGCGGAATGTCGACTATTCAGGATCGCCACGCTATCCATCTTTGGTCGACCATTTGCCTTCATCATTTGCAGTAAGTACGAGATTTTGCAAAAAATACGACCTCGAACGAGTAGATGTTGATCAAAGCTTAGCTGGTCCGCTACCACGGGCAGACCATCGGTTCTTCACGTACCCTACATCAACCAATGCAACATCTTGCTAAGCTTCTACCAAGCAAGTATGCAAGACGGCATGCTCGTGGCCGAGATTCTGTTGTATTCCGTCTTGCACCAGAAACTATCGCGTCGCTCCTATCTCGACGCGAATGGGGAATGCGAAGACTTTAGAGTTTGGAAACAAAAATGGAATCATCTCATGTGTAAGCATTCCAAACAAGAGACGACAGTGAACCATCGTCTGACCTTTCTAGCGCTGTCGACTGCCTCAATGCTCCGCATAGGCTATTATGCTGCATACCTGATTCTCTCGGTGAGAGCGCTCGAGGAGCGCGGTGACGCAATGAGTCCTAAGACATTTCTTGCCAACCCGCCTTTTGGGTCGCCTGCAAACAGTACCTCGAATGCGTCAGACACGAAGGCCGCCAAGAATAGCACGCAGATGCTGCAATATCATACCTCGAGATATGCACACTCGGTCCTGGAGACTTTTGTGGAGATGCCCTCCTTCCTCATGGACACGATTCCGACGTATCTATGTCTCGTCATCGGATACTCGGCTCTGATACTGGCGCATTACGATGAAAGCCAGTCCAAAGTTCCCGCTGAAGTGAGCATTAGACTAATATCGAGATTGGAGGAGTGGTGTATGCGGACACCGAGCAAGTCCTGGGCTATCAAGTTCGCGACACTGGCGAGACAAAAGCTGGAGTCCAGGACCGGTGCGACAAGACCTCAGCACGAGGTGAACAAAACGGCGTCGCCGGAGCACGGCCGCCGGCAGCCGCCCAATTGGACTTCTTCCGATCTGCCCGTTCCAGCGTTCCCAGCCAGCACAGACAACGGTGCGACTCCTTCATCGTTGTCAGATCAACGTACCTATGAAAGTGAGGATTTTGTGAGTGGAACTGATGCATTTCCCATGGCCTCAGATCCACTCCACATGGGATATGAGATAACGCAACCCGTGATACCAAGTATGGAGGACTTTTTCGGCGGAGGCTTCTTAGATTTCATGCGCCAAGCTCGCAACTGAGAGGGAGTTCCGTATGTCGGGGACGCAAACACGATACATTAGTCATCACGCGCTACAAACTTGGCCCGCCAACTTGATCATACATGCACATGGGCCAATCTTGGCGCTTGCGGCCCACTAAATGTTGAGGGGGAACTATAGACATTACAAAGCCGACGTATTATACGGTATTACATCCTCGAGCTTAATGTGGGTTACTGGTACGATACACGGCCAGTCTTCAAGGTGATGCTGACTAATTAAGCCGACTCTTATTCAGCTTGAGATACAATATCACGACAAAGCAATTTTAATTGTGTGAACTGGAATCGTCACCACCTCTCCGTTGCATACAATATAATCTACCAGATTCCACCAGCCGATTGAGTCTGTCTTGCCTGCTCCATTCGATGTTCCATACAACATAGACGCCCATCATGTCACGAAAGAATGTCCTTGTCATAGGCGCCAACGGCTACATTGGCGCCGCAGTCTGTCGCGCCTTCACGCGAGCAGGCTATATTGTGTTTGGTCTGGTTCGACGCCGAGAATCCGCGGCAACGCTCGCCATAAACGAGACAATTCCCATCATTGGAGATCTCGCGGATCCTCGAGGACTTCAAGAGACTCTCTTGGCTCACAGTCAGACCTTTGACGTGATTGTCGGTTGTATAGAGCCTGCCGACTACGAGACCTACATCAAGCACGCTGTAACGGCAATTCGGGGGATCGCAGAATTGAGCAACGCTCATCATGTCCGCCCTCTCGTTCTGTGGAGTTCTGGATGCAAAGACTACGGAACGACCGACGTTGATGGTGCACCCGGGCTGAATCCTCACACGGAAACGTCGCCTCTGAATGCTCCAGCTCTCATGTCTGCACGGGCAAACAACTCTCTAAAGATGCTTGAGCAGACTGACCTATTCGATGCTGCCGTGCTCCGCCCTACGAACGTTTATGGTCACAGCAGCAGCTATTTCGGTACCATCTTTGAATTCGCAGCCACGGCTGCCGCAACAGGCACACAAGTCCTCACGTTGAGAAATATCAATCCAAACAGTATCATGCATGCTCGTAAGTTGGGAAGCAGCCTATCCACCTTGCAACAATACAACAAGATCACTGGTGCTAGTTTCATCTAAAGTGCACGTTGACGACTGTGCCGAAGCTTATCTAGCGCTCGCTGAACATGAAGATCGTTCGGCAGTCGCGGGTGAGGCTTACAACATCTCAGCCGCTCGGTACGAGACTGCACAAGAGGTACTCAAGGCGGTGGCGAAGGAATATGGCTTCTCACAAGGTTCAAATTTCGAACAAGGAGTCGAAAGTACCCCGACAGATGAGAGTATGGCTCTCATATTTGGCTTTAGCCAGTGGGTCGGAAGTGATAAGATCAGGAACTTGACTGGCTGGCGCGATCGTCAAATGCTGTTCTCTGAGAACCTGAGTGTATATCGCAGATCGTACGATGCGGCAGCTGCTCTCAAGAGCGAAGATGTGGCTAGGATACAGGCGCGACTTGAGTCCTGGGGAGGCAAGGTGTTTTGAGATAAAGCTCCCTCGTAGCTAGAAGGCTGGGAATTCGTCATCCCAATTTCTTTCGTCCCCTTTCATGATTCCTGCACCTGAACCAGCCACACATGGTTCCTTTGTTAATCGATGCAGTCATGCGGCTGATTTTCTTTGTGAGTTCGAGACGGGGGCAAAGACGACGGATCAACTTCATATTTGACAGTTACAGAAAAGTCAGGTGTTCCCTGCTTAACCTAGAAGTAATTAAGTTCTTATAATATCAACACGACTGTTGTTGACGAAGACATAAGAACAAAATTTCTACAAACAACCATCAATCATTCAAAGATGCAGCCATCTACGTTATTGAGCATGGGACTCCTCGCCCTCACGGCGACGGCCCAGAGAGCGATATGGAACGACGGCGACAAGTTCGTCAACCAGTGCGGGCAGACGACTTTTTCGGCGACCAAGAGCAAGGCGCTGACGCAGGACTGCACGAGAATCGCCGACAACCTGAGCAAGGAGCCACGCGGTGGCGCATTCATGGACGGCCTCAGCAGCTACATCGCCATCAAGACCGAGGGCAGCTGCACGTTTGCCGTCAAGGCCGAGAGAAACGGAGGCTTCTTCATGGGCCGCGACGACATCATCGACGTCATCCACGACAGTGTCGCCAAGTTCAACAAGGACGGAAAGGTGGGCGCAGAGGGCAACATGCGCTGCGGGAGGATGAACGTCAGCTGGAGAATCCACGAGAACGGAGGACCTGTCTAGGTTAGGGTTATTGGTGGAAGATGGGGGCACATGGAGACCATGGATGTCTATGAAGACGTAGATTGTTGTTTAGTCAGATAGAGATATAATGCTAGAAACGGGGCAACAGGATTGATTTCAAGCAATATAGAAAATAGTTTTCCTATGTTAAGCTCAGCATTAATTCGGGGCAGTCCCGTACTCTGTATATCAAGATTCGAAGTTTGTGATCAATTATTGCTTCGTCCATGGATAGGTACACTCACTGTACATTAGTAGCAGGCGACTCCATCATGACACGCTAAAATGGACAACCGTGCTGCCTGAAACTCAATCGCCTTATTAGGCGACTTAGGTGACCCAGATCGCTGGAGCACTGGCTACCGTCTCCATCGCCTGGCAAAGTTATCGTCACAGAGCTTCAACTCTACCGCTTTGAATCACCTTCGAGATATACTCGCACAAACCATATGCCCAGGCCAATTCCACAGCTCAAAAGGCCAATGCTAGACGTCTGCCACGGGTTCCAACATTCCACTGGATGCCAGTGTTCCGTGGACAACAGTCCCAGCACCCAGCTCCCACTCAAGCTCGCACGGCGAACAAGCCTCTCAAGAATGCGTGTCGACTGCGCACAGCTTTGCTCGGCTCTCGCCTTCTCATCTTTATGCCCTGGTACACATGCCTCAACTGGAAGGTCAACAAGCTTATATCTCTGAATCTTCCCACTGGGCAGACGTGGTATCTGTTGGACAAAGATCACGCCGCCTGTCAGTGCCTTGTAGCTGATCAGCTGCCGCCTGGAAAAGTCGATCACATCATCCTCGGAAAGGAGGTGGCTACATCTCACGACGTAGGCTCGTGGCATCTCGACTCCGTTGTGCACCACTTTGGACACGGCACAGTCGACAACCCCCGGATGCCGCAATAGAACGGCTTCGATTTCCGTGGGCGACACCTGAAACCTGCCGTCAAGTCAGTCAACCGCCGCCCTCCTTTCTCCTGGTTTTCCGGACTCACCCATTCACTTTCATGATGTCCTTGACCTTTCCAACAATGTACAGTTTTCCGTTCTCCATGCGCCCGAGGTCGCCTGTGCGGTACCATTGCACATTGACCCGCGCGTCTTCGGCCTCGTGCTGATATCTTTCCATGTGAGAAGGCACCGACACTACAATCTCGGTCCATGGTTCGGTCTCTGTGCTGCCTCTGGTTGGATCGACGTCATGGGACTCGATTGGCCTCAGCTCTATGTTGACACTTGGAAGCGGTCTTCCGACAGAACCAGTGTAATCCTCTTCTCCATAACGGAACAGACTGACGGTCCCAATCTCGGTCGCGCCGTAACATCCACTCAAGGTCGCATCTCCGTGCAATAGAGATCTAAAGGTGCACATGGTGGCGGCTGTAATGGGAGCGCCGCCAACCGTCACATAGCGGAGCGACGCAAGCCGATCTTTGGGAGACAAGTCGAGGTTGTTGAGCTGCTCCACGATGGGCGGCGCCAAGCAGCTCTCCGTGATCTGAAAATCTTCAACGTGTTTCAAGTACTTGTCCATCACAAACCGGGGCATGACATATACGGGCTGCCCGTGACGTATCGTCAGAGCCACGACCCAAGCACTGCCAAATATGTGGAATAGTGGCAGGCAGCTGAGCCGCCTTACATCGTACGGTACGTCTTGGTGTATCTGGCTGAAGTGGGAGACCATGGAGTAGTGCGACAAGGTGGCCAACTTTGGACATCCAGTCGTTCCCGATGTCAAGAAGTATGACGCTGGTGTGTTCTTCATGGCCTCTTCGCTATGCAGCGTCTTCCACCCGCTTTCACCGTGGCTCAGAAGAGATGCTTCAGGACTCCTTCGGCCGTGTCCCGGGGCGACTACAAAGCTGCGATGCGATCTTGGGGACATGAGATCGTCGAAGATCAGAACGTGATCGAGATTGACGTATGGCACCCATTCTTGCAACCTAGGAAGCAGGTCCGATGTGGTGATGACGAACCGGGGCCGTGCAATATTGAAGACGTTCACCAATTCGCTTTTGAGTGTTGGATTGGTGGCACAGAAGACGCCTCCGGCACCGACAATGGCGAGGAGGATTGGCGCGTATGCATACTGGGCGCGCCGTTAGCTGCGCAGGCCTCTGCCGTTCCAGGAATATCTATCACTGACGTTGTTGAATAGATGCACGAGCACGGTATCGCCATCTGTGAGTCCAAAAGCTTTGAGTCCAGCAATCAGTCGTCGGATGTACTGCAAGGCCTGGTCGTAGCTCAACGACTGCCGCGGGTCATCGGCGTTGAGGTACAGCGGTTGCGTACTGTCGAACGCCCTCTGTTTGGCGAAAGCAAAGGACACGAGGTCCTGGGTCGGAACCGAGGACTCCGTGCTTCTGCTGCTTGTCATTATGGCCTGTGTGCAAAAAGCAACCTTGTTGCCGTCTCGGTGAAAAACAAAGGTGATGAACAGTGCTGTTTACCGAGATCCAAGATCGGTGGTCGCCCTACATCCAACCTCCGATACATTCATTATATGCCGACTCGATACATGCTGCTGCTTGCATGCCAATGAGTGTGTCTGAGTGCAAGAAGGTTAGGTTCAGTAGTATCAACTCTTGAAAGCTTGCATACCAAACCCTGGGGGAAACTATTGAAAAAGAATATCTGGGGGGCCACCAACACAAGGTAAAATTACCACAACCGTCATGCTTGGCTACACGGTAACTTATATGAGATTGACAACAAACAGCCCCCCTTGCATCCTTGACCGACGAACGTAGATACGTGCGTTGGCGGCAAGCTTCTGGAAAACCCACCACGGTATGAATCGATCCCGACATAAGTACGGTTCATGTTTTCTTTTCCGCCATGCAGCTGCAGTTTTGGGAATCTGGCATATATTAAGGTTCAGACAGCCCTGCTCGATATGCTGGGAGCTGCGAGACATGGCGGACCTCGCATCATCTCACGATGGCCCTCTGTGGCGCAAAGCCCACGCGGTGCATTCCAGGCTGCTGGGACCGGATCTGTTGTCCGCCTGCCTGGGTACGGCACCGTACGGACCCCAAAATAACTTTGACTTCTTTCGTGTGTCACTATCGAATGACGTTGGGAATCGCAGAGTGTTTACTCAATCTGACGCAGCGCACTGACATTGCCACATTGAAACCCTATCGACGCCCGGAAATTCTTTTGCTTTCGACATGTCTGCCTGCCTACACGATCTACATGTGGTGTCAGACGAGGAAGCCTCGTGTGGGCGATCCCCATGGACGACAGGGAGTCAAGTCCGGATGCTAAGAGCACAAACCCAAATCAGCGTGTGACTCGAAGAGTCCTTCCTATTCGCTTTCCATGTTTCCTTCTTCGTTCTGTCAACATGGGAAAAGCACATATCTTAGATTGAGACATCATTCCTTGACGGCTGCCAGTCCAGGGTCCGCGACAGCAGTGCAGAAAATCCAGCGACCGCCCAAAAATGTTTTGATTACGCGAATTTTTTCCTGTTCAAACTCCTCCACCGCGAGCAACGCATCCATCTTGCAGATATGGACGACAAAGAAGCCGATGTCGAGGCTGGCCTCTGGAGCAATGGCTCAGCGACCACTGTTGCGACCTACGGCTGGGACAGCATAGCTGGAGCTACAACCGCAAACAACAGCGCAGTCGAGCTGCCATCACTCGGCCGGGGCAGAACGATCAGACAAGTTTTGAGCGATGAGAGTTTTGCGGATAGCTCAGCATCGAAGAAGGAGAAGCACATGGTATCCTCCAGTCTACGAAAAAGCATCCTCGAACAGGAGCCCACCCCTCAAGAGCACGTGCCAGAAACACCAAATCGCCTACATGAGTGGTCATCGAAGCTGAGGCATGGGCCTTGTAACACATATGGTCGACTCTTTGCCATCATGATCATCGCAAACATGCTCCCGCTTCTCGTTGGTGTGATACTGGGTCTTCGAGGGATGACCGATACGCAGCTGATACTCCAAAAGTCTGCCGTGCTGTGCATACACATGGCATCGGCCAACGCCATGGTCTGTACATTGGCCCGATCGCCCGTGGTAATCAACGCGCTGTTTGTCACGTGTGGTGCCATCCCGCGCTCATCTCCTCTGTGGCTTCGGAGAAGACTTTGCAAGATCTTCCACATTGGAGGCGTCCACAGCGGGACCGGCATAGCAGCATGCATGTGGACAATGATATTTGTCCTCTGCTTTGCTTTTACGAAACCATGGAGGAGTCCGCGGCCAACGTTTATTCTGGCCCTTGCCATAGTCGTCATGGCGCTTCTGACCAGTATCACCATCGTGGCCATCCCCGCCATACGTCGGCGCTGCCACGACACGTTCGAGATGACTCACAGGTTTGCGAGCTGGCTCACAATGGCATTTCTCTGGGCACTTCTCTTGACCCAAGCCTGGGATCAAGTTGCACTGCAAAGAACTTCGTCCATGGGCATCTACCTGGTGACATTTCCCACCTTCTGGTTCCTCTTGGTGTCCAGCGGCGCAGCCATCTGGCCCTGGACAATGCTGCGCAAGGTGAACGTCACTCCAGAATACCTGTCCCCGCACGCGACGCGATTGCACTTCAGCCATCGGCCAGCACAATGGGGACGGGGCCTGTCACTTGCGAAGCACCCACTCCAGGACTGGCACAGCTTCGCGACCTTTACCGACGAGATGGACGCACCGGACTCGAGCTTTTCTTGTCTAGTGTCAAACGCCGGCGACTGGACAAGGTCCGTGATTGAATCACGTCCAACAAAGTTATGGGTGCGGGCGGTTCCCGTCTGTGGTCTAGCATATGCGATGAAAGTCTTCAATAGACTTGTCGTGGTCACCACGGGTTCAGGGATCGGGCCCTGTCTGTCTTTTATCGGCTACAAGGACATGCCTCCGATTCGTGTGGTCTGGCAATCGCGCTGCCCACTCCAGACGTATGGCCCACGAACCCTTGAACTGGTCAAGAGGATGGACCCGGAGCCGCTGATCATTGACACGAGCCAAAACGGGAGACGCGACATGCTTCCCGAGGTTCTCAAGATTGTCAAGGCCTTCGAGGCCGAAGCGGTCATTGTGATCAGCAATCCCGGATTCACGGAAAAGATCGTGTACGAGCTCGAGAGCAGAGGCATTCCGGCCTACGGTCCAATCTTCGACAGCTAGGTTCATCACCACTAGCATTCATGTCATTATTCATTTGTTCGGCATGGGGACTGATAGATCCCCAGGAAACCATTAGAAAAAAGTACCTTGTTGACTAAAATGTAAAATAAACTACCCATGTATTATTATTTAATCTATACTACCCACTAGACTGTACAGATATATTTGGACGGAGCCCGGTATCGGGAGAAAAGAAAATAGCATGGATACGCAGGCACATCATTCTTGTTGCTGGGTAAGATGTTGGTTGCATTTTAAGAGAGCCAGCTTAATCTATAATCCACCCCATTCATGAGTTGCATACCTACGTAGTAAGATCAATGAACGCCATTAATGCCGTTGGTCTTGGACGACTTGAGCGAGAACTCCTTTTTGAAAATGGCCTCCATCTCTTTCCGCACGGCAACGGCCTGCGACTTTTCGCTGTACTCGATGTCGTCCCAGCTCAACCCCTGATCCTTCTTGATGTCATTCTTCAAGACAAAGCCGTGCGCAAGACCAATCGGCAGGCCCGAGATGGCCATCGAGTCCTCGGCGGTCATGAGCTTTCCGTAGACAGTGAAGCCACCCTCGCCGTCGAGCTTCTCGCCGGCCTTGAGGTCGCGCTTGGCCGTGGCCACGACGTCGCCGGACCAGGTCTTGGTCTGGCCGGTAGGCTCGCCGCGGCACATGATGGTGGCGATGGACACGCCGAGCTCGAGGCCGATCAGGTGATACGGCTTGTACTGGGCGGCGTAGCGGCCCGTGCTGTCCGTCTTGAGGCCGTACTGCTTGAAGCAGTCCATCTGGTACTGCGAGGCGGCCTCGATGATCACATAGACGCCCCAGCGGAGATGGTCCGTCGTCCATCGCCCGTCCTTCTCCATGCACGAGACCACCTCGACCGTGCCCTTCTTCTTGAGCTGCCCGCCGTCCGCCTCGGGCTTGAGCACTTCCGATAGGTCATCCTTACTGCTGGGTGGGAACTGCAGGCCTTCTGACGGTGGGCTGAGGTCGCAGCCGTTGGCCACGGCGGCCATTTCTAGAGCCGACTTTGTTCCGTCGAGAAACGAGTTGAACATTTGAGGGTTCTGCGAGCCTGTCAGTTATAGGTCATTCATAAGAAATTGTTCTTGGACTTACAAAGTCGCCAGAATCTAGCTGCTCCTGGGTGAAACCGTAATAGTCCCACACGGTATCTGGGTTGGAGTAATGATATTGTGGCAAGTGCTTGGTTCCCTTGCCAGCACAGACGACGTCACTGTTGTAGAAAATTAGTTATGCAAGTCCCCAGACAACGAGCCACGAACCACTTACAATCCTGCAGTTCTCGCCCAGTCTACCATCTCGGCAATGAGGGCTGGCTGATCGCCGTAGGCCATGCTGTAGATGATGCCGGCTTCCTTGGCCTTCCTCGCCAGAAGGGGTCCCGCTAACACATCTGCTTCTACATTGATCATGACAATGTGCTTCTTGTGTTCACAGCACTAAGAGGAAAGTCAGCAAACTGGTTGACTCGCGATGACTGAAGCAAGGAAGAGATCTCACCAATAATGCGTGCCTGATACCGGCAGCCGGGTTTCCAGTGACTTCGAGAATGACATCGATCTCGGGCGTGGCGATGAGAGCGGCCGAGTCGGTCGTGACTATCGTCTTGCCGGTCCTGATGCCGTCTGATATCGAGGCATTGACCGTGGTGTCGTACTTGTCGGTCGGAAAGTTGGTCCTCTTGAGCGAGGCGAATGCGCGGTCCGATGACAGGTCCGCGATGCCGGCCAGCCTCATGCCTACGGTCCGGTGGGACTGGGCGATGAACATGGAACCGAACTTGCCGGCTCCGATGATGCCGACCTGGATCGGCTTCCCTGCCGCTTCCAGGTCGGCTAGCTTTGTCGATAGACTGGTCATGATGTCGAGTTGTTATTGGTCAAATAAAGTGCGCGAAGACGAGAAGACAAGACCGCAACGGAAGCAAGAGTGCTGGAATATGTTCAAAATGACGATTTGGATTCGATGTGAGACTTGATGTTCAAATCCCTAAACATATATCCTGTACTCAAAGTGCTTTATACCCTCCTATGACCAGAATAATCTGTCTGCCTTACCCCACAGCTTCGTTGTCGTTGCATCACTCCCGCTGCAAGAGTGCATTGGTTGTATCGGCAAATCGCACAATTCCCCGGTCTCACAGCCCAACCTTCGGCCAACAGTATCCGATGGGAACACGCCAGCAACAGCTCATGAGGCACTCTAACCTCCAGACTATTCCCATCTATTTCCACGCATGTGGTACGACTTTGCGGGGAATCTCAACTAATATGGAGCTATCCTATAGCCAAAAACGCCTCCGGACATTCGGGAAATGCAGCAGAGACAGACGCCTGGGTGACTCCGCGCAGACGGCACGCTAAGTCATCAGCCTCCCCCACAAGGCCACGACTTGTCAACGGCATCATGCATAGCCAACTTAGTCGGGACCGTGAACTTGATCAAGTCTGGGGAAATATGGGGAATGGCTAGAAAAGCCGGGGGTGCCAAGTTGAGGGCTGAGATACGTCTGGGATCCGTGGTATGATGTACACTAGACACTTCTTCGAGGCCCCTTTCTCGCTGAGCATAAGATTAGATGGAATTCCTCCTATGATCTGACTCAAATCTTACCAAGACCATCTGTATCAGTAATACTATCGGATTGTTCAAGAAAAATTATCATCTGAAGAGTTCCTCTATACCTCCAACTCGCGCCTCAGCATGGCGAACAGTCGACAAGGACCTGCAGATGGTTCTGCTCCCAACTATGCCACGATCGTTGCGTCTTGGTCTCCCGAGGAGCGAGCTGCCAGAGAGAAGAAACTCCTGAGAAAGATTGATCTCAGATTATTGCCGATATTGTTATGTATTTTCCTTCTCTGGACCTTTGATTTCATCCGACTCTGGCAAAAAAGCACGTTTCGGACTTTGGTTTCTTTTTACTGACGTTTTGCAATACTAGATCTTGATGTACATCATGAATTATATCGATCGAAATGCGCTCCCTCAAGCAAAAGTCCAAGGACTTGTTGTCGACATTGGCCTCGTCGGAGTCGAATACAATATTGTACTAAGCTTGACCTTCATCGGCTACATCTTGATGCAAGGTATGCATGACTCTCATGGGGAGATGGTGGGAAGTGTAGCTGATGCTGGAGATAGTGCCCAGCAACATGATTCTGGGCTTGACGAGGCCTAGCATATATCTATCGGTCGTCATGGTTCTATGGGGTGAGTGTATCCGATCTGAACTGTCATGACTTTTGGCAATGGACGACTGACAAGAAGAGCAAAAGGCATTGTCAGCGGCTGCTCTGGTGCGGTTCAAAACTTTTCCGGCATGGCAGCATGTCGTTTCTTCCTTGGAATTGCCGAGGCTCCTTTCTTTGCGGGCGTCGCGTTCCTCTTCTCCGGTTGGTACACGAGGGCGGAGCTCGGCCTTCGCCTGGGCATATTTTTCTGTGCCGCCATGTTGAGCGGAGCCTTTGGTGGGCTCTTCGCGGCGGGCATTGCTGCTGCGTTCCAGGGCAACGCCATTGCGAGCTGGCGGTGAGTTGTGCACACTTCCGAATTGTTCTATCTCTGCCGGCTTTGGAAAACATACTGACGAAACCTAAATGAAGCTGGCTGTTCATCATAGAGGGAGCAGCCACTGTAGTGTTTGCCTGTGCCACCGCATTCGTGATCCCAGATTGGCCGGCAACGACGAGGTGGCTTACAGAGGAGGAGAAGGCCCTCGGAGTAGTCCGGCTCATTGAGGATGCCGGAGAGGAAAAGTCGGAGATCAAAACCTGGGACGCATTCAAGATGGCCTCGAAGGACTTTCGGGTCTGGCTCTGCATCATCAACCAGATGTGTCTCCAGGCCGTGGCCTCGCTCACCAACTTTTTGCCCACGCTCGTCAAGAACTTTGGCTTCAGCACGATCCACACTCTGTTGCTTACTGCACCGGTAAGACCTACCAAAGCAAACCTCCGTCAGAAGTAAGATACTGACAAGCCATGCCTACACAGCCATACCTTTTCACCGCCTGCTTCTGCCTGTTTAATACCTGGTATTCCGACAAGACCAGCAAGCGGTCTCCGCATATTGTGTACTCGACCCTGGTCGCCATTACCGGTATCATCATCACCATCGCAACGACAAACGCCGGCGCCCGCTACTTTGCCCTCTTCCTCATGCTGCCCGGTACATATGGCTGTTTCCAGATCTCCAATGCGTGGATGGCCAACATTGCGGCTCGCCCCAAGAAGAAGCGCGCCATTGGTCTGGCCATGAACAATTCCATCGGCAACTTGGCCCTTGTCTGGACTCCATACCTGTACCCAGACAGCGCCGGCCCGAGATATACTACTGGTGAGTGATGAACTGTCAAAAAAAACTAAAAAAAAAAACTAAAAAAAAAAAAACTAAAAAAAAAAACTAAAAAAAAAAACAAAAAAAAAAACAAAAAAAAAAAACTCCACGCTTTGAAATCCTTGCTGACTTTTGTGACCACTTTAGCTTGGGGCGTCAACTTGGCACTCTGCGTGGTAACGCTGGCATCGGCCCTGGTCCTTTCATTCTACCTGAAGAAGGACAACAAGAAGATGGGAGAGCTTGAGGCGGACGGCTATACACTGGAGGCGGGAGATGTGGAGGGGAAATCCAAGGCGGCTGCGCACCACCATGAGCATCCCACGGCAGGTCGGCCACTGGGTGGTGCCGGGGCCGGAAAGCTGGCCAAGTATCAGACGTAGACATATGGACGAAGACAGTTTTGGAGTGCAGAGAGTTATTTTCGTTATAGCCTCCACGATGAGGCTTGGTAGTAATGTACTAGCAATGCTTGTATTATCAAACGACATCATTTTGCACGACATTTCTCTTCGACCTTACTTGGCTTAGAGATAAGTACTGCCACCAAATGCATAATTGGGTGCAATGATCTGACAAAAAGGGCACTCGGACAAGACTCAGTTTGCGACAAAAAACGCCTTTTCCTTTTCATCACCTAGAAAATCGGACGAAATCGTCTTGCAAAATAGCACAAAAGCTCCGCGAAAGAAAAACTATAAACTTTTCGTTCTAGAGGTCGTAACAAAGCATCGGATTGGACCCCAGAGCCTTGCCTAGGTATATAGGACCATTTTGCCTTGCTGTACATTGCAATTAAGGCCTGTTGCCCCAAGAACGCTCTGTGGATCCTTCGACACGAGGGATTGGAGATCAACTTCTTTACCCTAGGTTACGAGAGGTATTCTCGTCAAGTATGCTCTACAACTGCCTTGATGCAGACAAACCGGAGCTCTACGCCGCCGCGTCGAGATGCTCCGAGGAATCGGAGAAAACGTCCTAATTGAGCCCGTCGTCAATCGTCTGAGCAACTGAGATTAGTGGAGAGAGATATATAACACTTTCGGACGTATCAGAGCAGAGGTCTTGCTAGATCGCGAGGCGAGACTCCTGTAAATATAAATAGACCTCAACAGCTTCTCGTGGCCATCAATTGTGTCAAAGACCGTCGCGCAGAAGAAGCGAATGCTGAAGCGTCTCCGGGGTCTGACCCAGAAAACTTTCTCGACGTTGAGTCCATCATAATCCCAATCAACGCCAACGCCCATGGGACATTCATTCATCCTCGCCCTTGGCGCCGCGGAATTGGTGCTGTGGGTCTTATTAATACTAAAGAAAGGGAGAATTTCCCTGGCGTACGAAACTGCTCACATCTGTTGATATTAGATTTGATCGGATGACAACACTGGTTACCGGACAAAACCCCCTGCTTGAACTTTTCATTTTCTTCTTCCTTTTTTTTTTCTATTTTTTTTTTTTTTTGAAATTGTATGCTTAGCTTTTCCTTTTATCTGAAAGCCCCCGAACGTGGTACCGTGAGAATTAGATGACTTCTGCAGCATTGATAGCATACCTAACTCGTACGAGGTACACCGTACTAAAAACAAATGAGCACAATCCTGGGTCAAGCATTATTATAACTTCGCATGCTTGCATTGCATCGTGCATTCTCTGAATTGCTTTTCTGCTCTATCTGTCACATCGGTGCGCAAGGAAACTCCTTGACTATTACATACATGTATCCATGTACCTAAATCATTCGACGAGCAGATCACTTGTCCGAGAGCTGAGCTAACACCCCGCATCCCCAGAATGATCCATCATAACCCTAAGAGTTAGCTCATGTATAGTTCTTCCACGGTGGAGAAACGAGGGCACCGGGCATACGGAGAATGAAGCCCGAAAAGCCGATTCGATGCCGCCGGCATCCTGATCCAGACCCCTGGTCCTGTCCCCCGTTTATCATATGAATACGCTCATTACCCGATTCCCCGAGGAAGACTGGCGATGCTGCTTGGATGAAATCAAACATCCTTGACGAAGCGACTACCATTGCAATGGAACAGCCACCACCCGTGCAGACGCCTCAGACATCATCAACAGAGGAGACCCGGTGGGCAGCTGAGAACGTCGGCCATGTCCCACATCCACAGTATGAGGGCGTACAGAGGACGGGACCGGGGCGAAAGCCTCGCGCGTGTAAGTGACTGTATACCACAAGTGAAAGCCGTCGGAGCTGAGCTGTAGATATAGGTGTCGAGTGCAAGAAGCAGAAGATGAAGTGTGAGGTGCTACCTGGAGATACCAAGTGCAAGAATTGTCTGCGCAGAAATATATCGTCTTGTATTTTCAAGAGAGTCATCATGACCGAGACTTCATCTGACATGAGTCCAAACTCTTCTGCGCGTAGCTACGAGTATGTTCGATACTTGCCTCTACAGACTGAACAGAAAACACGGCTGATAGAAAAGCAGGCGCAAGATTGACTCGATGAGAGAAGAGATCAGGCAGATGAGAGACTGTCTAGACACATTGATCCGCCAAGGGGCGGCAGTCTCCAAGCCGGAGCACGCTCCTGCCATTCTTCACCACGCTCAAGTCGAGTCCGAGAGTGGCAGCAGTCCCGCGATCATAGCTCGACCACCGGGAGAGGAAGACAACATGCGCATGGCCATGACCAGGGAGAACTCTCCAGAGCAGGCAAGCAACGGGGAGCAGAGCACTGGCGGCTCCGTCAACGTGGAAGAGCCGATGGGAAGTCTCTACGAAGTCACGCGGCTGAGGAATATTCGTAGCAACAGGGCCAAGACTGCTCGTTCGCAAGTCGGTGGCAATAGGGAACTGAATGACTTCATCTCGAGGGGAGTCATTTCCCTGCCTGAAGCTGAAGATCTATATCGGAGGTGAGTTTATCGGAAAGCCATGGTGATCCCACTTCATTCGGCTAATCGTTCATGACCAGCTTCCACACGAGCCTGAATCACTACTTGTGGGTAGGACTCGAGCAGACACACCCTAGCTTTGAGGCAATAAGACAGTCTTCCGAGCTGCTCACAGCTACAATCTTGACCGTCACAGCCCTTCATATACCCACCAGCGCCGAGACGTTTGATAAATGCTACAAGGAATTCCTTGCCTTGACGTCTAGTTCCATGTTCAGTCGCTACCATAGTATTGATGACGTACGTGCCTTGTGCATTGCCGCGTTTTGGCTTTCCGAAGGTATGTTTTTCGTCTTGTCCTTCTTGTGCCTTGACTCTTCAAGTCCTTGACTCACCAAATGATTGTTTACCTAGTCTCCTGGAAGTTGTCCGGTCATGCTATACGGATTGCGACCGAATTGAATGTCCACCAATCTTTCTCACGAGCGCTGGAAGGCGACAAGGAGCACTTCCTGAGGGCCCGCCTGTGGTACATGTTGTACGTTTGCGACCACCACTTCTCCATCGCGTATGGAAGGCCTCCCATGATCGCCGAGTCGCTACAGATCCGGGAGCACGAGCTCTTCCTGCAGTCGCCCTTTGCCGACGCCCTGGACCGGCGCATCCTCTCGCAGGTGGCGCTGATGCAGATCCTAACGCGCATCTACGACCGTTTCGTGGAGCGCAAGGTGCCGCACCAGGACTACTCGGCGGCGGGGGCCATGCTGAGCGACGACGAGGGCGAGGGGGACTTTGCCGCCCTGCGCAACTTCAACCTCGAGATCGACCAGTGGCGGATGCGCTGGAGCGCGCGGCAGGAGAACAACCGGTTCATCGGCTCGTTCCCGCCCAAGGGCATCATCCTGTACTCGTACTTTGCCAAGCTACAGCTCAACGCGCTCGCCGTCCGCGGCGTGAGCCTGTCGCAGGGCCGCCTGTCGACCGAGCGCAAGGAGTTTGCCAACATGGCCATCTCGGCCGCCGCCAGCATCCTGACCTTTGTGCTCGAGGAGGAGGACATGCGCCGCGCCCTCGTCGGCACGCCCCTCTACGTGCACACCATGATCGCCTTTGCCTCGGTCTTCCTGATGAAGGTCGCCACCAAGTGGAACCGCATCATGGGCCTCAACGTCGAGTCCAACTACGTCTCCCATCTCCTGGAGCGCATGATTGTGCTCCTCAAGAGTTCCGTCACCTCCGAGAGGCACCTGTTGTACCATATCGCGTCCGGTCTGGAGAAGATGCTGGAAAATCTGGGAAAGATTTCAAAAAAGACCCCGAGGCATACTCAGGAAGTAGGCGTCGGAGTCTCTCCCGAGTCTGTCATCAGCTTTGGCCCCATGGGTTATGGGCCGAGCCCGGGGAACCAAGCATCTGCGATTGACAACCAGAACAATGGCTTTGCGGCCGGCGAAGGAATGAGCTGGGATCCATATGCGGCTGGGGCGCCGCGGCATAACTTTTTGGACGACTTGGCCGTCATGAATGACAGTCTCATCTATGAAGCGTTTGGAAGCGAGTCGGCGAACGATGTGTATAACTTGTTGACTAGCCAATTCTCATACTGACGTTATTCTCTTGCAATAATAGAGTCTTATTCTCACTCTTGATGCATAATTTCATTAGGACACACTTTAGTTGACCCTCCAGCCCTCTACGACATCATACAAGGTTTCGTTTGAGCCGACATTGCCAGGAAACACTACGTATGGCAGGCCAGGCCATTTGGCCGCTGGCTCATCGCAGCGCCATAGAGGAACGCCAGGAGCAGCTTGTCCAATAATAGCCGCCTTCTTCATCCTCAGTCCTTTCGTCGCCATGTCTGACGATGTGATTCCGCCCTTTGCAATGACATAGCGCGGCTTGGTCTTGAGATCAACGAGGAATGACACCAGTGCCTTGGCTACCGTAGAGCCGATATCCAAACTCTGGGCCTCATCGCCACCGGTGATGAGTTCACGGCTCGTCATTACCAGTACGTCTTCACCACGTTGGATTTCCTCCTCGGCCGTCTTGACAGCTTTCGCCATTTCGTCTCTGGCGCTGTCTTCCGATTTCAAAAGCGTGCGAACATCAATCACCACACTCTTGAGATTGTTTCCGCTCTTTGTCCTCAAAACTTCTAGTTGCGCCGTCGTCTTGGGCACGTAGGAGCCAGCTATTATAAGCCCGCCAGCGGCCCCAGAAAGATGGAGCTGCTTGGCCGAGATGGGAGGAATCGGTGCGATACCGAGTCGGGCAGACACAAAGGCAGCTCCAGTACGGAACAAGAACCTTTTCCCATCACTGGCGGCCTTGAGCAGTGCCAGGATGACCACGTCAACATCAGCCTCGGCGGCTGCATTGACCACGACAACGGTTCCCTTGGCCACACTCTTGAGTTGCTCCAGCACCTTGTCTGACCCGCCGTTTCTGATGGTTTCGAGACTGAGGCTCGTAACCTTGTCTTGAGGAATGGCACCCTTGCTCTTCTCTACCACGTAGTCCCTCAGATTCGAGCTCTTGTACCCAAAGGTCGCGTCCTTGGCAAACGGCGTTTCGGCGGCTGGCACCAGCGCCTCTCCCTCGGCCACATAGTGTATATCATCGATCGTGTACCGGCCGCCCTGCAAGAAGAATGGACAGAGCAGCCAGGCGTCGGCCACGCCGAGCACGTCCTCTGCGGCCTCGGCCTCGAGGGGAAAGTGGCCGCGCAATGTGCTGTCGCCACGGAGGACGATCTCAAAGGGCGTTCCGGTCTCGGCCGAGGCGGCCTTGAGGTTGGCGCATATCTCGGTGATCAGGGCTCGGGCCGGGCCTGGGTGCAGGGCCCGCGAGTTGGTCAGGATGAAGAAGCCGCCGCCGCTCCCCGTGGCGCGGAACTCGGACACGAGGGTCGGTGTGTCCCACACGGTGAGCACGTTGATGTCGTGGCAGGTCTGGGTGCCGGTCGGGTCATCGTCGAGGGCGACCAGGATGGGGACCTTGGAGTTTGGGTCGCGCAGAAGCGACTGGACCTGAGATCGCAGGTCTGCTGGCGGTGGTGGAGGTAGGCTCGCCAAGGTTGACTGCAGCTCGGGGTGCGCGGTGGATGCCATCTTCTCGTTCGTTCAATTGGGTAATGTTATAGTGTCAAGGACAGGAGACAGAGAGAGGGAAAGACATGATGAACCCCTCTCTCGGCGCCGACACAATGGGAAACTGCATTGCATATGTAACATGTTCTTGTCGGATCGTGTTGATGGAGCTCCACTGTCCACTTCAAGGTGCCGTCATCCACTGGAGGGTCGCTAGAAGTTAGCGGGGAACAAGCTAACGCTCAACGCCCATCCCCCGCAAATCGACGCCAAATCCCGGTGGTTTTCCGATGCGATGCCGGGGCCCCCAAATCCCCTAATTGCCGGCGCGGCACTGGCACTGAACACTGGACAGGGTATCGTATCCGACATGTCCCCTGTCGACTAGAACAAGAGGTTTAGCCATTTATACTCGAACATTTATGACTGTAGCTAACTAGTATTTTCCTTCTCGATGTGCCAAAGGCCAGAATACCTCTGAGGATCGACAACCCGTGGCTTTTGCGGCGGCCCATCTCCCTTCGCCGCCTGCTGTACGTCGACGACGAATCGATGTTGTTCAAACTTCCACCACGCGGCCCAGCCCAGAAGGGTGATGATGGTCAGAGGGATCGATACGGCCCAGTACATCCAAAAGTCCGGAGAGACCGTACTCTTCGAGGCGCTGGACCCATCTGTCCCGGAGTCGCTGCCCTTCCATTCGAACATGCCCATGCTGAATAATGTCTAAACATGATTAGCCATGTGGTGAGAATACCGAATGGTATATGCCTACCGCGACAAAGGTTGCCGGAAGATACGCTGCCGTGATCAAGGCAATAATCTTCATCGACGTGCTGTCCCTGCCTGCAGCCGCGGCCAGTCGCGCGCTGGTCTGGCCATCATCCTGAGCGATGGACGTATACAACTATCATTTCGTCCCAAGTCAGCTTCGAACAACCCAAGCACTCTCCAGATGATTCAGCTTACGATATTCAGATGAAGCTGCATCCTGGCTTCAGATGTCTGGGTGACCTCGAGGCAAACCTCGCTGTAGCTTTCCACATAATCCAGCGTCTCTCGAAACATTTGTGCTGGTATTTCCGGGTGATTCGCTAGCCTCGAGCTTCCATCGAGCACTCGGCGCAGGAACTTGACGCATTCCATGTCCCATTGAGGCGAGCGCTTGGCCAGAATGATCCATGTTGTGATGGTGTTGATCGACTGCGTGAGAACCTTTGCTTGGTCGCGCTGCAGCCGGCCGTCAACGAACAACTGGCCCGTGGCACCATCACTCAAGACAGTATCAGGCCCCGTGATGTGCTGTCTGCCACGATCGTGGGAGGAGGACTCCTCGCGAGAGAAGTAATACCGGCCTCCATCGTGAAGGGCACCGCTGTAGGCTGTATACCCAGAAGGCCGGTCCTCTCGCGTCACTCCGATCATTTGCTCCAGCGACGTGATCCTCATACTGATTTGACTGATGATGAATGATCGGACCATGCGCGCATGGGTGATGAGAAGGAGACAAGGCAATAACAAAGGGTGACTCCAAAGGTTCTGGTTGTCTTGGACCTGCTCGACAAATTCCTTGAAAGTTGGCGGCAGCTCCATAGATCCGGGTCGTGTACCATATTGGTCCAGGTCGAAACAATTGCCCAGGATCAATGCGGTTGTGATAGAGGTGTCAAAGTCGTGAGACAGGGCGTAGCCGCCGATGGCGCATTCCCGGTGAGGAGTTCGGAAGACCAAGCCTGTTCTCACGGTCAGTATAACTACAACGACGACAGAAGTGAATTGATGGACGCACTCAATCTTGAGCAGCTGTCAATGGTGCTTCCTTCAGGATGCGTGTGCACTGAAAACACGCCAGAGAGCAGCTGGAACGAAGCAAAGACATGACTGGGTAGACTCAACGCCTCAAGGACATGTTCCGATACGAGAACGGATGGTATAGCCGCTCGAAATTTCGATTTCGGTTGCGTGAACAATACTCTCAGACCACCAGTCAACTTGCGCCCGCTTAACCCTTGACGATGCTGGTCGAATGAACCTCTGCGCCAGGCCCAATGGCCCACATCGGACTCATCGAGAGGCTTGACCGTGGTAGTGCTTGTTTGCGCATCCGAGTCCTGGAAACATTAGGTCCCGGAATTCTGGACCGAAGGCATCGAGAACTCACATCGCTATATTCCCAGGCCTCTAGATACGCGTGGCGACTACCTGCGTTTTCATAGACAGGTACTTCTCGAAATGCCTTCAGCATGACAGGCGCGCCAAGATACAGAACAGGAGCTGTGTGTATGTGTGACGCTTTTGATGCGATCTACTATCATGACGGTTCTCTTTCTTCCAGGCAGCTGCGTTGAAAAACCAAGTTGCGGTCACCCAAGGCTGAATATGCCCAAGCCGTATAGGGAATTTTCGTCACTAAAAATAGCAACCCACCATGGGGCCTGGGCATTCATCGTTGATAGGGCGAACGTATAATCCATTTTGGAAAGCTTGCTGAGATGGTGACGATCGAATTCCGCGATGTATTCCATAAGCTCGGGATCTGTTGAACTGGAAGAGTGCAAAGTTTTCATATCAGCAGAGATCAACCTGAACCCTCGCCACGCTAAAATGGGCTCGTGAGCGCTTCAACCCTAGAATAACCTCAACATGCCCCAAATGAAAAGATATAGCTATGAGTTCAGAGGCTATCATTAACAAG
The DNA here is from genome assembly GCA_001599175.1 of Pestalotiopsis sp. JCM 9685. Taxonomy (NCBI): domain Eukaryota; kingdom Fungi; phylum Ascomycota; class Sordariomycetes; order Amphisphaeriales; family Sporocadaceae; genus Pestalotiopsis; species Pestalotiopsis sp. JCM 9685. The sequence goes on along the minus strand of BCGF01000005.1, from coordinate 5,373,896 downwards.
TGCTAGACTTCGTGAATGTCTAGATGATGCAGCGTGTTTTGATTGAGAGATGCAATAATACTGTTGTCATACTTTAAAACTGCCAGACGATACTTGTTGGCGGTCTTACACACAAGAAAATAAGCTTAAACCATCCCGCGCGGATAGATTAAAAGAGCTAGGTCAGGGCACTCTAAACTCATCCTAATTCAACTTCGAAGCTTCCATCTCTACACCGCCCAGAAACCAAGACGAACGCCTACATTCGTGATTTCTTGCCACTCGTCTTGAATAGGAAGGTGCATGATCATTTGGTACACATTTTCTGGGCCCTACAGCGCGGCTCCCGGCTGGTCGCGGTTGATCATGCCGGTCAGTTGTCCGCCCGGCGAAAGGGACGATGGCGTGCTCTATAAGCTCCATGGCGAGTGCTGCGGGCACCGCCGCGGGATTGGCCCGAGTGAAGCACAAGGAACAATGCCAATGATGGCGTGAGTGATCGCAATCAGCCGCAGTTTCTTCGCAAACAGTCTGTATACCAAGAGTATCTCAAAGTTTACGTACAAAACAGACAGGGTCCTTTTGTACCAGAAGGAAAATGTGCCAACAGGACCGAGTCGTATCGTCTTGACTTCTCTGCCATCCTCTGCGCCAAGAGCGAGCCTTGCAATTGCGAATGCGCTCCTGGGCTCTTGGTATTTTCTTTCCCCCACCCTGTCGCGTAACGTTTGAACCGTACTTGCCGTCTCGTCAGGAATTCGGGGCAGCCATTGGTTGCATTTGGCCATTCGTATTTAATCCAGGCTTTGGAGAAATTTGTCTATTTTCCTTCTCAGAATGTCTGCTCAAGACACCACTGAGGAGACGCCACTCTTACGCACCATGTCCAAGGACTCTGCTCGCGACCATCATGTCGGGGCCACAGTCGACGACGAGAATGAGACCAATCCCGTCGGCGAGGTCGTGCAGGCATATGACGAATCGAGAAAAATAGGCATCACAGGCGCCGTGTTTCTCATCTTGAATAAGATGATAGGCACTGGAAGTACGTTGTATTCTCGACAAACTGTGGCCATTCTATTAACATGATATCAATAGTCTTCTCGACCCCTTCTGGAATCTTTGCTGCTACAGGATCAGTCGGCGTCTCGATTATATTGTGGTTGGTAGGAGGCATCCTCACATTCTGCGGGCTAAGTGTATTCCTCGAATTCGGGCTGGCCATTCCGCTGTCAGGCGGCGAAAAGAACTACCTGGAAAGGGTCTACCGCCATCCCCGGTATCTGGCCACGTGCGTCCTGGCCTCTCAGATGATTCTCCTCGGATTCTCCTCCGGAAACTCGCTGGCGTTTGGTCGATATATCCTCTTCGCCTCCGGGAGCACCGAGCCCGACGGCTGGGCAGCCCGTGGCATCGGCATCGCTTGTGCCACGTTCGCTGTCGGCCTGCACGCCGTGTTCCCCAAATGGGGCCTCAGGCTCGTCAACGTCCTCGGAGTGTTCAAGGTGATTATTTTGCTGCTCATCGTCTTCTCCGGTTTCGCCGCGCTGGCGGGCCGCCGTCTGGTCCCGGATCCGCACAACTTTGACGACGCCTTCACGTTCTACAAGGGCGACGGCTGGGGTGGAGGCGGCGCGTACGCATACGCCCAGGCTCTACTCCGTATCATTTACAGCTACAAGGGCTGGGAGAACGCCAACTATGTGATTGGTGAGCTGAGGCATCCGAAGAAGACGCTCGCGGTCGCTGCCCCGATCGCCATTGGCGGCGTCACGATCCTCTACATCCTCGCAAACGTGGCATACTTTGCGGCGATTTCCAAAGAGGACCTGGCCACGTCCGAAGTCATTGTCGCCGGCGTCTTCTTCCGCAACGTGTTTGGCGACAGCGCGGCGGCACGCAGTCTTCCGACCTTTGTGGCTCTGAGCAACTTGGGAAATGTACTGGCAGTGAGCTTTGCCCACGCCCGTCTCAATCAGGAATTCGGCAAAGAGGGCCTCTTGCCGTTTAGCAAGTTTTGGGCATCCGTCAAGCCGTTCAATGCGCCTGCGCCAGCTGTAAGTATACGGGAATGCTAGCACATTTCGACCGACTATTCAGCTAACAAGAAGAATAGCTGTTCCTACATTGGATCGTTACGGTCATCATCTTGGTCGCTCCTCCGGCAGGTCCTGCGTACAACTTCATCGTCGACCTCTACACGTACCCGGGAGCCTGGATCAACGCCTTTGTTGCCGCTGGTCTCATCTACCTGCACTTTCGCAAGTCGGAAAACTGGTCGTCGCCGTGGCACTCTTACCTGCCCATCACGGCGCTCTATCTCCTCGCGAACGTGTTCTTGGCAATCGTGCCATTTATCCCGCCAGACGGCGACTGGAACGCTGAAGGGTACCCGTACTTTGTGTTCCCCGTCGTCGGCGTCGGTGTGCTGCTCCTTGGCGCATTCTATTGGGTCTGCTGGACAAAGATATGGCCGGCCATTGGTGGATACCGGATCGAAGCGCAGCGCATCGTTGACGAGACCGGCGTCGAAGTCATCAGATACAGAAAGGTGGACTTGAAGCATCATCAACAGTTTTAGATTTAGAAGGGCCATTTCGACTTGTGATGATATAGAGTTCTTTTTTGGATTTCTTTTCATTAAAGTAAGGGTATCTTCATATCATAAATTTGCCTTCCGAGGCTGTCATTATAAAACTCATCCTGATGATTGTACAAACAATGATATGGACGTTGCCAAGGCTGTGAGCCACCGGAAGCCTGGGATGACGCGTCCATTGCCGTGGTTTCCATTCTGGGCGCTGTCGTCGACCTCCTGGCCAGTGGACGCCAGCACCTTGACGCCGGACGGGTAGAGAATGTTGTAGACGGGCTCCGAGGTGAGGGTTACGGGGCTGCCCAGGGGGTTGGCGCACTTGGCCTGGTTGGCGCTGGGCCAGTCGAGGGTGCACACCTCGTCGTAGCCCCAGGAGCAGACCGAGTCGAGGATGTTGTACAGCACGTAGTTGTCGCCGACCCAGTTGTCGTCGCCGCTCTCGGCCTCGAGGCAGCTGGCCAAAAAGTTCATGCTGTTGGAGGCGCTCAGGGGTAGCTTGCTGTCGTCGGTGTGGATCAGGTCGGCGCACTCCTCGGGGTCGAGGTCCTCGTACTCCATCTCGACGGCGCCGCCGGCCGTCGGGTTGTCGAGGGCCGACTGCCCCGTGTAGAGGTAGTTCCAGGCGTCGTAGGACATGTCGTGGGCGCCCTGGGACTGGTCGACGCGGAGCAGCGTGACGCTCCGCCCGCCGTAGCTGACGGACACGCAGATGTTGCTGCACGACACCGAGTCGGGCCAGTACGCCACGCGGTCCGTGTCGATCTTGCAGCCCAGGACCCCGATGGACGACGAGTAGCTGTCGTGCGGCGTCGCCCAGATGGTGTTCCCGGCGAGAACATGGCTCGCGCCGGCCAGGGCCGTGAGGCTCACAAGTGTGGTGGACCGCATTTTGTTTGTCCAAGGATATAATGGTAATGAGAGTGAATCAATGAATGTGTTGTTGAACGATTTGACTCGGAAAAGAACAGGGCGGCCACGCGCTGGATTTCAAGTCCGGGGGATCCCTCTCCCAAGTTCTGTCTCTCCGTCTGGTCTGCCTGTCTTTCCTGCAAATGAGCGACTTTTTTGCGTGTTTGTTGACTTGGATTTCAGTTTGGGTGGACGAGCGACATGTCGACACACATACACACATACACATACATACAGACGTGCATGCAATGCGTGTCTCTGTCTCCCACGTCGGCGGTGTGATCGTGAGACTCCGGGGATCCCAACCACGTTGTGTCCGACGCAAACTCTCTCGACAATGACCTGGAGGAGAGGAGGAGAGAAGAAAGAAAGAAAGCCGGCGAGTACAGGGACTGGGCGCGCCAGACAATCAAATCTGCCGCAGACAGACGAACAGACAGACAGACAGACCCCTTCATTCCGACTGGCCGGCCGCCGACGACAAGGCCCTGACCTGCATGGCCGAAAGGGTTCTGGGGTGAAGAGGCTGGCTCATGGCTGCAAGGTCCTGTCCGTCCTTTGTCCTACCACAAATCCAATCCCATGGCCCTGATCGTGCAGTTATTAGATCATGGGCTGAAATGAGGCGGATCCACTGAAGGGCTGGAAGTGGTTTAGGTTAGGGCCCCTGAGGGGAAGATCTGAGTTGGGGGATCTCTCAGGGCCTGTGGGCGCTGTTAATGCAATGCTTGTTGTAGCTTTGGCACCCACAGCGGGCGTGACTCCCCCCCATTAATAGCGCTAGGCGAGACCAACCAAAAAGGTTAAAATTAAAGTACAAAAACCGCTCGCCCAATTTCTCTTTCCCTCCCTCCAGATAAGCATGAAATTAGACTGTGACGACAACATGGCTCTATCTGCAAGCAGCAAGTCAAGAATACCCGTTGACAAACCTTGAGTTGACGCATTCTCGAAGCCTATATGACTTCTTGACGTGTTATGCCCGTGATATAGGACTATGCTGTTTTCGTCTGTTCCTCTCCAGGATGTCCAGTGGAGATGCATACTATGAACTTCACGTGTAGGTACTGTGTAGCAGGTATGTAGTCTATTTGGTGCTGTCTCTAGTTCTCGTCCCATATCGTGTTATGTCCAAGCTACAGCTTAGCCTTTCCGCCGGTCAGTAGATCCCACTCACCATGTCCAAAGGGAACATAATCCGGCCCCTTGCCATTGTTGCTGATCCAGAAGATGGGGTCGCCCTTGACCTTGGCCGGGTCGATGCCCTCGTTCTTGAGTGGTACCTTGTTCTGCTTGTTGTTGTGCGTCGCCGAGCGCTCCTTGATCTGTCGGATAAAGATGGGAACGGCGTACTTGGGAAGATGAGTCCGGGCATGTCTAGATTACCAGGTCAGCATTCCTTTTGATGAGATGGGAGTACTTTTCGGCCGTGACGTACTTCAAGAGACCGTTGTAGTCAAAGCTCTTGTTGTCCGGGTCTATATAGATAGCTGCCATGCCGGCTTTGCCATCGTGTCCCGGAAGACCCACTCCGTAGACGGTGGCCTCGAGAACACCGGGGTATTGCCCCAGCACTTGCGATACTTCGGCGGTGGACACATTCTCACCCTTCCACCTGAATGTGTCTCCCAGTCTGTGCGGGTCAGTTTGGTTCCTAAAACTCCATTAGATAGCGAACTCACCTGTCCATGAAGTACCATCGACCATCCGTGTCTCGCCTCAAGGCGTCGCCGGTCCTGTAGTACACGTCGCCCTTCTTGAAGACGTCGCGCACAAACTTCTTGTCGGTAGCTTCCTTGTTGCCGTGGTATCCCACGAACGGCGGAGTGTACGGATTAGAATGCGCAACGAGTATCTCGCCTCCGTTTTCATACGGGACCCTCGTGGCGAACCCGCTCTTGGCATCGCGAGCAATCTCACCAGAATCAGGATCGATCGCGACCGGGATATAGGTACCGTGATACCTGTTTCTCAGCAAAAGGCCATGGTGGCCCACGCTATGCGCATGAAATTCGCCTCTTGCCGGATTGTCCAGCGCAAGAACACCCTCGGTGCTGTTGAAGAACTCAAAGATCTTCTCAATGCCGAAGCGGTCTCTAAACTCCTTCCACACGTCTGGCCGTAAGCCGTTTCCATAGATGGAGTGAACACTGTGGTCCTTGTCCCGGGGAGATGGGGGCGCTGCAAGCAAGTATCGCAGCGTCTCGCCCACGTAGACGAACCACGTCGCTCTCGATGCGCGAATGTCATCCCAGAAGCCGGAAGCACTGAACTTGGGCGCGAGGCACAGAGTCGTTCCGGTCTGGAGATCCAATTAGAATTCGGTCATACAAAATGCCAATCGTGTAACTCACCAAGATTTGCGTCATTCCGCTGATACCTCCGGTGCCGTGGTACAACGGCTATTCTCTGGTTAATCATTTCCAGGTCACACGAGATACACGACAATCATCTCAACTCACCATGCAGTCGTAATAGCGGTCATTCTCGCTCTCCACGATCGAGAAGCCACATTGCCTCTGCCGCCAACTGTCAGTTCAGGGTCTTTATGTGAAAAGGTATTGGACTCTTACGCTGACACCATAGCTGAAAGCAGCCGCGGTAGGTACGATACAAGCTTTGGGCATACCAGTTGTGCCACTGCGAATGTCAGCAATTGAGTTTTTCCTGTCTGACGGGAAGAACAAACCTGGTGTAGAAGAGTCCGAATGGCGAGTTGGGCTTGACGTCCTCTCTCAGCTTGTCGGCAGGCCTCTCCGTCGTCGTGGCATTGATGTCCGCCCTCACATCTCCGAGGGTGAGCACCTTGACACCCTTGGCGGCTAAATCGTCCCTGACCTCTTCGATCCTGGCCAACAGCTCCGGTCTACCGTCCGCTAGCACAAGCGGTGCGTTGCTGATCCCCAGGCAGTGCAGCAGGGCCGCCTTGGTGAGATTGTGGTTGATCAGCGCCGGGGCGGCACCGATGGCGAAGAGACCCAGCCAGGCAAACACAAAGTCTGGGCTGTTGCCCATGAAGAGGGCGACGAGATCGCCGGGCCTCACGCCCTGGGCGAGGAAGAAGTGCGCAAACTGGTTGGCCCGCGAATACGTCTCGGCCCACGTGAAGCCGCCATCCCGCCACCAGATGCACTCCGCGTTGGGCTTGTTCTGTGCGTGCTGCTCAAAAAAGTAGTATGGAGAGACACGCTTGTCCTTGACTAGGGCTGGATTAGGGGCCGCTGTTGAGATATATGGTGAAGTCGGTGCTACCTACCGGCTTTCTGCAGCAGATTGGCAGCCTTCTTCTTGCCTCTAATGATGGACCAGTCCTTGCGGATGTGATATTTGGCATCGACATAGGCGAGACCGGCCGCGGTGGCGGCGACTGATGCAGCTATTCCGAGTTGTCAGTTACCACGTCAGCGCGTATAGTGGGGTAGGTTCGCTCTCATACCAACTGCCGCCATGTCGAGTATCAATCCAGTACCGGCTGTGAGAGTGATGATGTTTCAACCCAAGAGTCTTTCGACCAAAGCAAAGCTGATTGCAAAACAGAGATGCACGCTGCGGAATAGATAAGGAAGATGACGAATATCCGATTGATGAGGCTCACTTGAGTTTCAACAGTCGCATTTTAGCAAAGGGCTGACGAATACCTGCTACGACCTACCTCCTTAGGCGGGTCTTCTCCAGTTAAGCCCGGCAGAATGGACCTCGGGGAAGGCAATGCGCGACGGCAGTTTTGGGGGAAAACCTTCGAACCACCGGACAGGGGTCTTCGTTCGGCGCTGTTGGCCCATTGGAACTTTAAAAAATACCGACGACAAAATGATTTGCCGGTTAATTCACGACCCGCTGCAACTCGTCGTGGGCCGGTATCATTAATTGATTCGTCGCTTCCCAGTTGATTGTCACGATCTGTAAGATTCTATGGTATGCCCACGAGAGGAATTGGTTGAGTGCTCTCAAAAATTAGCGAATATTTGCTAACTATCTAGGTAGGGAAGAATACCATTTATTCTTTATTCTCTCCCTACGTACTACTTGACCGACCTAACCTAGTCGCAAGTGCTACATTACGGAAGTGGAAACTGGGTAATAATTACATTGTAGGGAGGGACGACGTCGATATTGTAGCCGTACAGAACACATCTTTTTTTTCAATCTTCCCTCAACTCGGTGTGAACACCACAACAATCAATGTCATATCGATATATTTCATCAGTCCAATGGAGTCAGTACCTCTTATGATGATATGTTGCGACAGTATCGTCGCGAAGTAAAATTTGTTAATTGATGGGTTTGTTGACTTGGAGGGCCAAACAATTTCATCACGCGCCCACTATTCCTATGAATCACTGGCAATTTCCATATGTTTATCTATCTAACGTGGCCGTGACATGTATATTCCATAGAATAGGGCAATGCCATAGTGATTTGCATCTGCACAGGCTGTTCCCGAGCCACATCTCGTTTTCGTCCCAAGAAACTTAGTTGTCCGCCCTCCAACGCCTGTTTAGCCAGTTCATCACACCTCTATGTTCATACCCCATTTGCATCGTCCTATTTTCACTCCCGAGTATGGCGGACGCGACATGTAGATCGGACTTCCGCGATGATCGTTGGCGTTCGGTACGACTTTCATTGTATCTTGCAGCATACTTCCGCGACTCTTTGGTGCCGCTGATCTTATCGTCAAGATCCTTCATGGTCATGGGCCGAGAGAGGGTGAAGAGTCGACCTTGCCGAGAAGGCTGCGGCGTTGTGCATTGCCACAGCAGCATAAGCATCTCCCATGCTTCCGCTTGCCCGACATCTTGGATGACAAGTTCGACGTCGTAGGGGAGTGAGTCTCCGATCTCTATAATCTTCGGAACAATCATAGAGATGGTCTTCGAATCCTGTGTGAATTTCCAGTCATGACCGCGCAAAAAAGTTGTGTCCAGGTCTTTGAGTTCGACCAGATATCTGTAATAGGAGGTGGCAGAGACATGAGATGAAAAAGAGACTTTCAGGCACTTGTCCGCCGCTGAAGCTGTCGCTTCAATCTGGAGCTCCATTGAAAACGAGTCTTTGAGAATGAAATTTAATGGCGATCGACTTGGGCAGAGGCACAAAAACGGTCGCAGTACAGGCTGAGAATTCCCTGGCGGCCGGGGGAACCAGATCAGGTATTTAATGGTTCTTGTGCAGCAAGGTCATGCATTCTGATGAAGTGAGGGGGGTGTAAGCGACAGCCCGACCAACGATACATGCTTGCTAAGTGACATTTTATATGTAGCACAGCCTTGCTGTCAAAGCGATACAGCTGCAGGTTTGGCATGTCTGTTGGCTATTGGTTCATGGAGCATGCGGGCTCATCCCAAATAATGTCACAATATCACCCTGTTCCAAGTCTTGATTCTTGCCCTTCTTACCCTCAAATCTTTGTGTCCCTATGTAGAGATCCGAAGTAGCTAGGCTGCGGAGAAAAACAACGACAAAAATCGCTGACTGTAAACCCTCAACCCTTGAAACCTCAACAATGTTTCGCCAAATCTTTGGTCTAAATCGATCGTACAGGCAGCCTGATGCTGAGACCGGCCTACCTGCTCAAGATAAAGAACTTGCCCTTGCTTTTGCGGATGATTCTTGGCCGAAAGTCCATCACCGACGCAACATTGTCAAAAAGATCAAGAGTCCCCTCCCGAACGAGGATACCTATCGAGTCAACCTTACAGAACTCCAACAGCTATATTTGAGGCAGTTGCAGCGAAGGCTTCTGAAACATGCAGTTGACCTCCGCCACGGGGCTCTCGAGCCTCCAGGTTGGGCTGATGATTTAAGACAATATGGTGCGATGAAACATTTGAATCCAATGTCCAAACTACGTTGCTAATATCGACGTAGTACAAGCTTTGCAGGATTTCGATTACATGCAGAAGTTCATCTTCGAGCCCACCGATCCATTTGTGATCACGGGCGAGCGATACATTGATCGCAATATGCTGAAAGCTGTCATGAGTGGCCTGGAGGACAGAAATACATCGCTGGAGATGCTTAAACCTTTTGATAGCTGGGAGGAACCATCGGTGCGGCCTGCGCCCGTCGCAGGAACAAGAGACGGAAACATCAAAAGAGTGCAGTTCAAGGCTTTTCGCGAACGCATGGCTCTCGCTGCGCTGGGTGCCATTTTCTTGATCGCGCCAATGTGACTGATGGTCTTACACAATACGCTGTACACCGGACTGGTCGCCACTACAGTATTCATTTGTGTATTTGGTTTGGTGATGACTCTTGCGCTGGATAAGCCGATGGATGTCATGGCGAGCACAGCAGCTTATGCAGCAGTCCTGGTGGTCTTTGTCGGGCTCAACATTGATACTGGCGGTTCCGCTTGAGCAAGTCAACAAGAACACATTGGGCTCAAAGCTCCAATATTTTCAAACGAGATAATCTTGTTGTTAGCTAAAGTGCTTTTTGACTAAAGCTAAAGCTATGACGAGATGAATTAATACATAAAAAAAGAGATCCAACGATACCATTGATGCGTAGCGCGTGATATCATTACCAATACTAGACTGCCCTTTGGAAAATTGTTTCTTGAAATAACATGTTATACATTCTGAAATGAGGGGGTATTGATACATTCGTAAAAGAATGAATGAATGAGAGATATGCATGCAACTCCCCTACTGAAAACCCAGAAACGCTAATGTCTGCCCTTTTTGTAAACTACCTAGGAAATTTCTCTTGTTCTCCGAGTATGGCTTCAGTACCTCAGCTGAACGCGGGCCACGCGGTTCTTCATGGTGTCATCGAGCCAGTCGCGCTCCTTTGTCTGTCTCGGGCGCTTCCACATGTCCTGGCCGACGAAGCTCGGTACCGGGGCGCTGGAAGAAATTGTCTTGTTCTGCTTGCGGGCCGAAGCGTCATGCACATCGGGAAGGCTAGGGGTTACGTGGCTTGCCATCTGGGCTGACGGAGGCGACCACATCTTCTCGGGGAGTCTCGAAGGCACCAAGGGAGCGCTGGACCACAGGAGGGGCTTGGGAGAAGTAGTCTTCGAAGCATGGGCGGTGTTCTTGACCATGCCGTACATGGCGGGGTGTACATCAGAGGCCGTGGTTGTCATTGAGCCAAAAAAGACGGGGTGGCGCGTCGAGACGTCAAAGGCGGGTCGCTGAGAGCGGGCGATGGCCTCGCGGAGCTCCTCGTCCCACTGAGCAGGTAGAACCTGGCCCCTTGAGAATCGGTTGTTTGGGTAGCTGGCAGTGATGGCTTCGTTCAAGGCCATTGACCATTCCTTGGGCGAGGAGTCTCTGCGGACAATCTTGGGAGCAATGTGACTGGCCTTGATGGCCTCCTGCAGAGCTGCGCTCCAGTCTTTCTCGGAAACGGAAGCTGGGCGGCGCACTGTTGGCTTGGGAGAGCGCGCAGTGGTCTTCTTGCGAGGCACTTCATCAAGGTTCTTCACAATGAAGGCCTCGTCTGGGATCTCGGGAATCCGGGGCAGCGCGGCATCCTCGGGAGTGCTTGGCATCTCGGGCTCGGCCTTCTTCCTTCCAAAGAAACCACGGAATCCAAACATGCTAGAAGAGACTGACGGCGCGACAGTGGATGCCTTGGTGCTGGTTGTCCTAATGGAAGATGCGTCGGTGACGGGGGAGGACAGCGCAGAGTTTGTGGATGCAATCGATGCGACCGAGGGGCTTCTGGGTCGGACCGATGAGATTGTGATCCAATCTGCCTCGATAGCCGCGGATCGGGTAGGCGACCAGAGACGGGTAGACTCGAGACGTGGCAGAGGTGCTTTGACAGTGCGGGACTTTGTGACCATATCCAGCGCAGCGGGCGAAGCAGATGTGGTGCGCCACTGCTTTCTCGTCGGGTCTACCTTGAAGAGACTAGGCGAAGCTGAAGACGAGACGGGCTTGCTAGAAGTCTTCTTGGACGACGAAATCTTGATCCAGTTGACTTCAGTCTTCTGCTTGCCCTCGAAGGTCCAGAGGCTAGAGGTCTCAAGCTTCGGGAGGGGAGCATTGGATCGCCTTGGCTTTGTCACCATGTTGAGGGCTGCTGGCTCCGCAGTCGTGGTCCTGTAAGTCTTTCGTGTCGCGTCGAGCTGGAATAGTGTTGTCCTGTTTGCAACCCGGACAGAAGTCGACGACCACATGGTCTGACGCTTTCCGGTCGTACGCGCGACGAGCTTCGGAACACCCCGCCACAGACCCTGAGTTTTGAGCGCCTGAAGAGGCTCCTTGCTGCTGCGGGGCTTCTTGATCATCGAAGCGGCAATAGGGGCTGCGGATGTTCTTCTGAAGTCATCCCGGGCGGTCTTGGCATCGAAGAGGCCCTTGTATTGGGTCTGGGGCAAAACAATTGGCTTTTCCCACATGAAGCTTCGCCTCTGGCCTTCTGTGGTTGCGTTCTGCTTGCTAGGAGTCGTCGCTGATACTCGAAGCTCAGGCATCGGGCTGGACCATAGAAGAGAATTCTTTGTCTCGGCTGGAATAAATGTCGGGGTCCAAAGCGAATTGCTCTCAATCTCGGCGGGCTCTTCCACGCGCGAAGTTGACCGGGTGGGACTTGCCGCACTAGGCATGTAGGTCATCCAGATTGCCAGATCTGGCTGAGGAAGTCCAAAGCGTTGTGCGTTCTTGAATGAGGTGGATTGGCTGACCCACAATGAGGGCTTGATCGTGGTGACGTTCAACGGCGCGGTCATCCAAAGCTGGTTGCTCTCAAGGGCTACCGGGTCTTCAAACTGACTTCGTACTCTGACTGCCTCGGCATCCATGGGGATGTAGCTTTGCCAAACATCGTCCTCGGGCTGAGGCAGACCGAAGCTCTCACGAGAGGCCTTGGGCTTGGTGTTTTGCTCCCACAAGAGACTCTTCGGGGTTTCATGAGGCTTGGGGAATAGCGCGATCGTCTGGCTAACGGCTTCCTCTTCTGAGACCATGCTAAAGTCCTCGCCATACTCGTGGGCTTGATCTTCCGACGGTCGCTCGGTGATGTAGTCATCAATCACCGAGGGGCTGAACTCGGGAGGAAAGAGGCTCTCTCTTGAAGGTACGCTGGTCTGCAGCAGGCCGGCAATCTCCCAGAGCGTGTTCTCGTCGAACTCGTCACCGCTGTCCTCATACTCGTCATCGAAGTTGTCGCCCTCGTCCTCATCGTAATCATCAAAGAAGGAAGACTCGTACTCGTCAGACTCGATCTGCCTGGCCCTCGCCTCCAAAGATGCGCTGATGCGCGGTCCACCGCTCGCCATGGTTCCTGGCATGGCCATGAATACCTGGCTTGGGCGCGGCTGCACAGTGGCATTTGCACTACGCTCGCCCCACGGGAATTGGAAGATACCCAGAGTGCCACGCTTGTCGGGCAGAGGCTCCGGGCTCTCGACTACTTTTGTGTTAGCCATGCTGAAGAGTACTATTTGTTGTGTTCATTTGACTTACGGATATCAGGAAGAAGCGTGACACGCTTGCTTCTTCGAGGGGGACGTTGAGTGAGAGGACGGGCCTTGACCGGCTTTGCGGACTGCAAGGGCGCCTTCTGGCCCCAAAGACCAAAGAACTCTGGCGACTTTGCGGACAGAGGATTCTGCCACAAGGTAGTGCTGTAAATCTTCAAGGGCTCGGTGCTCTTCCTGAGTGCTGGGCGAACAGACAATCCCGGCAGCTCCACCGCATCGTCGGAGTCCGATGCTTGGACAGGCGCCTCCCACATCAACCCGGTTGCCGGCTCCATCTTGGGCGGACTTGCCCGCCACAGGTGATGGACTTCCTTTTCCACCACGGGTTGGTAGGTTCTGGCACTGAGCAGAATCTCGGGCTGGTACTCAATCTCATAATCGGACTCGTCGGACTCTGGTGGTGTGGGACTGCCTAGGTCAGCCTTGGAAATGGTAAAGAAATTCAAGGTATTCCGGGGCATGAGTAGCTCTGGAGCATTCTCGGCGAGCTCCAACTCAGCTGCTGCCAAACGGGATTGGAAAATGCTGGCGCGCAGGCTGTCGGCGTCGGAAACCACAGATGCGCGGTTCACAGCCATGGCGTCGTCCATCACCGGTCTGCTCATGCGAGCTCTTCGGGAAGCTCTACGCTCGGCAAGAGTGGCGGTTATCGATTGCGGCCGGGTGCTCGACCGGGCAGCGGGGCTGTAAATCGAGACGGGTCGGGACTCTGTCTGCATTGTGGAAATCGAGTCACGGCTGAGGTTGTTTTGCATCGTTTGCCAGCGGCTCTCCTGTTGGCCCATTTCCAGTTCCAGATCTTCGAGGAGGGCCATGCGCCTGCCCTCGCTGGCAATCGAGTCTCGGCTGGGCTCATCGAACCTCTGCAGTTGTGCTTGAATTTTCTCGTAAGCTGCGTTGGGCGATTCCACCGGCGACGGCTCGGCTGTGTGTATGACAACAGCCTGCTTTTTGCTGGCGGTGCGCAGTAGCAGCGGCGTAGGTGGCGGCATCTTTCTCGACTTGACCTTTTCTCTCCTCGTCGAGAAAGTTGGGCATTCATCCCCGATGCGGCGATGCCATTTGGACAATCTCTGCTCGGTCTGTGGCATATCAGGTACAGACTCGTCGTCCAGGAAGAAGGATTGTCGGTTGCTTGTCGAATGCTCCGACGAAGTGTCCAGCATCACGGTCATCACTTCGTCGCCGAACCCGCTCAAGATGGACGGCACCTTGGAATCCTTCTTGATATACGTTGACCGCACGTTGAGGCGAGAAGCCGATATCTCAACTGGAGCGACTGGCGAGTGAACAGATCCCCAGTCTGCCGTGCCTTCATCGTGAGTTCTTCCCATGGTAGACGAGGTCATAGTCGAGTAGCGCAGTACGGGGATGACCGGCGACGACTGTCGCCTGCTGTCGATCCTGTCGCGACCTTCAGCCTCGGGCAATCTCAAGTCGCCATCTCTATCCGCGGCGGCCTGATCTGTTTCCAGCGCGTCCCTGTCACCAAATTCGTCAACGCCGAGAATACTTTGCGTTCGTACACTACTGCGATCTGTAGCCGTTGTCTGGGTGAATCTTCGATCAACCTCAACCTTGGAAACATTTTGAGCAGGAGCCGGGACCTTGGGAGGCGCTAAAGTCAGCGGCAGAGGTGGCATTTTTGGTACGGAGGACCTCCTCTTCATCATTGGCGTGGAGACGACCGACGACGATGCACTCGGTGGCCCAGTGTAGAACAAAGACATCTTCTCGTCAAACGTCATGCTCTTGGTGTCGTTTGGATGCGGCCTTGAAACTTCGCCGGTGATCTTTGGCGGCGGCGGAAGTGGCGGAAGTTGCGTGGGACTGCCCATCTGTTCCTGGAGCAGCGACCTCCTACCGAGGACAGATCCGGCCGACTTTGATCTTTTATGCCCGTATGCCACTTCTGATGGGAATACTAGACGATCCTGTTCGCTCTTTCGTGGAATCGGGCGCGGCCTGTGAACAACCGAGTTCGATGACTTGAGCGGCGAGCGCGGTGGTAGCTTGGCGGTCGTGGCTCCTTGGATTATGTCATTCACGAAGCTCGGGTCGTCGTACGTGATCTTGTTGATGAACATGATCGTTTGAGGCTGCTCAGCTCCACTCTTGCCACTCAAAGTATCCTCCGACGGTCTCCTGACGACCTGAGCACGTGGGTTGGACGGCAAGCCGTTGGTCGGCCGTCTCTGCAAAGGCGTCTTCACGGGCTCGGGCAGCTTGGCGGGTACCGGTTCGGGGGTCGTCTGGGCACGAGGAATGGGAATTCGGAATGGCTGGCCCGGCGTAATTGGCTGGAAAGTAGAGGCCTTGGTCGGAGTCTTTGCCGGCAAAGCAGTCGGCATAACTTGTCGTGGCGACCTTCTCCTCAACTCCTCACTTCCCGGCGAGAGCTGCGCCGAAGATGACGAGGCGTTTCCTTCCACCGATAGGCCACCGCTTTGTGACGTCTTTGTCGAGTTCGAACGCAAAATCTCCATGGGCGGCTCTTGTCTGACCTCTTGCTGCTTTGGACTTGTCGAACGCATGGTGAATTCCTCCGACTGCATGACGGGAGGCTTCGGGGCCGGCCTGTTTGCTATCAGTGCTGACTTCCTCTTTGCGTATATATCCCTCCGTTCTTGCTCGTTCTTAGCCGCAGTCGCGAGATCTATGGTCGGGATCTTGTTGAAAGCATCCTGTGTCTCGGGCTTGTCGATTCGAATGGGAGCAGAGATAACAATCTTTCCTTTGGTCGCCTTGCCGTTCGGGTTCGTCTTGCTTCGTTTCGGTACATCGATCCGAGTTCGCACCTGGCTCTGCAACGTAACCTGATCGACGGTGTTGGACCGGGGCGGAGGAAACAGTTGTCCCTGAACAGGGAGGCCGCCGATACCAGTGACGCCAGTCACGGGACGAGTGAGCATAGGAAGTCCAGTCGTGTTGTTCTTTGGCTCGAAGTCGGGGCCCGAAATCCCACTAATATCCACCCCTCCCATGCCTTTGACTTCCGCGTATCGTGACGGCGGGTACTCATCAGAGTTTGACGTGGAAATATCCAAGTTCCTGTTCATGTTTTGCGGTGTCGGCGAGTCCGGAGTCAGTGGTCGTCGAGGCTTGGTTGTAGGCAACACACTCGACAGGATCGTGACCAAAGCTGGAAGTTTTGTTAGCCGCAGATGTTCCACCCTGTTCTATGAGAACTCACATGTCACGATGAGCAGTCCGATTGCTGGCAGGGCGGTTCGAAAGAACATGTCGATATTGCTCATTCCGAGAAGCAAAGTTACGCTTGTCTAAGCGGCATGTCAGCAGATGTATAGAGCTTAGACGAAGAATAAGTATGACTGACCCCCATCCATATCGCAAGAGCTGCGAGAATGAGAAGAACGGTCTTGCCAGACCTAGCACTTAGAGCCAGCGCGGCAATGGCAGTGAGAATGACGGCATCGAGAGCAATCACGGTGATTGCGACTGGCTCTATGCTCGACAGCGGAACGCAAGTCGAGTTGAACTGAGGCTTCGTCACGCCAACAAAGACCATTCCGACGATGAATCTGGCGAGCAAGAGTACCTGCGCTGCCAGCCCGGCTGCCGACTTCCTCCCGTCTTTCGCGATCGCCCATACAAGAAATTGCTCGATCGATACGCGCGCGACCTGATCGAAGAGAGACGAGATGATGACGGCGGCCTGGCATGTTGAAGATGCGGTCGAGTCGATTAGGGTGGCAAGGAATTCGACCTGCGCCCACAAGGCCGATGACGCCAGGAACAAGATGAGGGCCAGCCTCAAGCCGTCCCGAAAGATTGTTGAGCCATGGCCTTTGATGTAAAGAAAGAGTCCGGCCGAAGCCGTATTGACCAGAATACCACTTGTTTCGGCAATGTCAGTCAGTGTTCAGGGCATTTCACTTGGTCTTCTGCCAGCACGTATGGATAACTCACAAGAAGAAGGCCGCGATCAAGGCCTGTACGGTCCCTGAAATCGCCATGGTGGCGCGCGTCCAGCGGCCGAGAAAAGAAGGCAAAGACCCAGTCAATGGGTATGATGGATTATAGAAGTCAAGATAGAATAAACATAATGAGAAGAGTAAACAACTACAGCAGCAACATCACAACGGCACGTCTGACGATACCATCACATTCAAGCCAGGCTGGGGTAGTGTTGAGAGAAAGGTAAGGGGCTACGACTATGGCGCGATAGGAGGAAACCGACTGCTCGTCTGTCATGGGTCGCCACTGATTTGACAAGTCGACAAACACGGCGCCGTCTGCGTGGTACCTGCAGCGGCTGGCTTGACGATTCGACTGACTGACTGACTGACTGACTGACTGACTGACTGACTGACTGACAGACAGACTGCCATCGTGTACCTAGCATTCTGTAGATAGGACCAAGGCCGCTCTGGGCAATAAGGGCCTGCTCCTAGCGGTCTCAAACGATGGAATAGCATGGGCATGTTCGAGATGTATCCATAAACAGCTAATGCCGGGCATGATGTTGAGTTGTGATTGGGTGTGACCAGAGCCAGGGACCCCGGGGGCTCTCATAGAGGCCCTGCTCGGCATGTTTCACTTGAAACTTGAGACGTCACATCCCATTGAGACGGTGGTCAAGTCACTTCCGGGCATTCTGGCAGCAGAGGAAGGACTTTGCCTGCAGCCAAAACTGTCTCCAGAAGCGAGTGAGCCGCAGGTGTATTTTCTTATTTGATAGGCGGCAAGGGATGAACTGGTCATGTTGGAATTGAAGATCGTGTTATTGGAGTTGACAGCTGCAGGTGATTGATCATTCAGCCGCGGGGCACTAATTAGACGAATGACTGATCAGTGAGCAGAGGTAGGCAAATATGACAGACGGACAATCCTTGGATCTTCCGGGAATTCGCGGCCACAGAAGCCTAGCCTGGAACTGAAATTGCCTAATATTCTGGCATTGCCACGATGATACCGCATCTTCTTGACTGGTGGGCAAATGCTACATCTCTTCTTGGCGGCTCGGGTCGATTCTGGGCAAGAAGAGAAGAGGATGAAAGAATAAAGAGAAGAGTCCCACAGTCGTTAACTGGTTAACTGGGGGTGGCCCCCCTTCAACGGGCCCCTCCGCACAGACTCGGTGATGAGTGTTGGTGGGGAATCCGAGGGCCGAACAATCGCATCGCACCGCACACATTGAGCTTTCAAGGGCCAAAGCCAACCCTGACCCTGTCTCAAGGAGGTGGAATTCCTCTTTGGCTCTTTGAGAGAAACGGTCAAAACTGAGCTGGGCCACCGTCCACACCTCGCTTCGCTTGCTGCTGACCTTTGCACATGTTGTCAGTTTTAGAATGCTCATCTGCAGAGCCTCGATCGGCCTGCTGGCGAGATATTTTTAATTCTCTACCTAGCATGTAACCCTAATTTGACCGACAGCGTCTACCCACCCGCCAGGCGGGCCAGCGCGTACCGAGACTGCCAGGGGGAACACACCACAATCAATAATGTAACCTTTATCTGACCAATCCCCCTTTCTCTCCTCCGTTATTGTCGAAACCACATCTCATGTGCAAAGGGCTCTTTTCCAGATCTCGTGCGCCGGGTGTAATTTGCTCGGAGGAGGGTGTTTCCTGGTTCAATTATGAGATGATCTGTTTTAGTGCTTCGACGAGTAGGTGGTCGATTGGTCTGGTGACTCCGGGCTACCTGAGCCATGACGCTAGCTCACTGCTTCGAAACAGACTGGAAATCTCATAGACCGCCCGTGACGTTCGCATGACCGTAATTATATATGTGCCGCTCAAGGAAGACGTTGAACGAGACGTCGCCGATTGCTGTAATAGCCCACCGGCGAATTGTTGTGCTAGGGTCCGCGTTCCATCGTGAAGCATAACTCAAGAAGTAGTAGGCTTATTGTCGGGTACAAAGTTGAAGCCAAGGTCTCCGGCGCGTGGCAGCAGTGATGGCATTCTGAAAACGCGCGCCGTCTCATGGGTGCTTGTGCGACTGCCCATCTCGATGAGTAAGCAATGTCTAGGTGTGTTGTCCGAGGTCATGAATCAGCGACCCCTGCCCATGGATTGCGTCAGCGCCTGTCTCTTGGAGAATGGACTCAAGCTGCGTTCGCGTCCGAATTCCGCTGACGGGTGATCGCTGCGACCTTGTCTGCGTCCCGGTTGTCGTTGCTCGTTCGGCATGCCGCCACGTCGAAGACCAGGAGATCTTGAGCGATAACGACGTTGGCCAGCCGGAGAGGCTGATCGACTCCAAGATCTCCTGCTTGGCGCATCAGCGGCATAATCGTCGCGCGTACTTCGAATGGGTCTGCCTCCTTGGGCGCCCGCATTCCGCTGAGAAGACGTAGAATCCCGACTGTAGGGACGGCGAGGACTGTCGCCGCCATGTTGACGTGCGGGGCTGACGGAACGCCCCGAATCATACCCGCTGGCCGAAGACGATGACCTACGAGGTCGTTGTCGCACTGGCGAAGGACTCCTGGAATCGCGCGCTCGCGCTGCTGTTGATGGCCTAGGCGATCTAGACAGACTTCTCGACGTAGACACGGTCGAGACTGAATCATTAGATGCTGAGCGTCCGCGGCGGGCAGGGCCTCTAGACAAATCATCGTCATCATCACCACGTTCAAGCTCTCTTTTTCTTACGCGTTCAGCCTCAAGCTTGGCCAGCTGCTGATCGGCTACTCCTTCCCTGTAAGCGATAACATTAGTGAAATTCTTTTGGCATACGAGGTACAATATGCGTACTTCTTTTGAAGCTCAGGTGGCGTAGCTTCGGTCAGCTTCGGGACCAGCTTGGGGTTTGAGAGCTGCTGAGACCGAGACGGACGAGCAATATATGGTCTGTCCTGCACAGTAGAGGTGCATTGGTAGGAGTAGTGGCGTAGATGAAAGGTCAGCATCATCGTGATAGAAACAATGGAGGTTTACTCATCATTTTTCAGACACTTTTGGCACTTCACCGCTGAAGGTGTGCCTCGGGCGGGGCGACGGCTGTACATGGCAACTAAATACGATGTATCCTGAGGCCTAAAAAGTCTTGTCGAAATTCCGCCGTGAGAAATGGCAGACAAACTGTCCCCTTGCGATGCCGAGGTTCTGTTTGCTGAAAGAATCGGAGATATTCAGTGAGGGCGTGACAAAAGCCTGACAGCTACCTAGCATTGAAGCTCGGTACCTACCTAGGGAAGCTGGACAGCTGTGGCGTTGATCGCACTTGGCCCGCGTGGCGGTGCAGTGTGTCTGTCAGTCAGCACTCTCCTCGACTGCCAGCCACCATCCATCCATCTTCAACACAATCGCCGAGCCACAAATGTTGGATAATAAATGTATTATGGTTTTCTACACAAGGTATACTTCATGTTATGCGTTTTCCGAGAATTTGATTTCAATCACATTGTGTGTCAATTATAGCTACATACAACGGCTCCGGAGCTTTGATGCTGAATCAAGTACGGGCTTCTGGCTTCTATGCAGCTGCCCCGACGCCTTTCTTTCTTTTCTTTTTTGGCCTATTACCATACTTGCCTTTACATACCAAATCATGATATCTCCCCAGACTCCCATATGTTGACACCCTTTTACATGAAATCGTCGTCTTCCGTCTCATCGCCCTCCAGGTTCTGGGGGATCTTGTTCGTGTCGTCTGCCATCGCCAAGGCCATTATATCATTGACCAACTCGTCACCTCGGTTTCTTCTGGGCATGGTGTGTGCGCCCGGCATAATTGCTGCAACGCCAGTGTCTTCACCTACTGGTGCGCTTGAGCTCCTGACTTGCACTCGCACTTCGCCTCCTACTCCATCGATGCGTACACTCTGCGTATCTGGCCCAGAGTCTGCTGCTGGAGGCCGGGTCATGGGCCCAGGATTGGCTTGCACCAAGTTTTGCACTATATTGCTCAGTTAGTTTATTGACTGAGTCGAGCCTCTTGCTGCCAGAGCGGTTCCTTGGAATACTCACGAAATGCGCTGGCGTCTGGAGAGCCATCCATCAGCCATTTGAGACATAGCTGCACACGTTCACGACAGAAACGGTTGTTGTCATCGTACAGACAGCAATTTAGGAGTGCAACTATTCCATTGTGTTGCACAATCTGTAATTGGACTGTAGGGTTGCCAGGTGAGGACTGGCCAGGCGGTGGCTGGAGTAGAGCTGCAAGGATCGAGAGCAATTGGCCCTTGATTCCAGACCACGGGAATTCGTATGGTGGTTCAGTCAGGGGTGGTGGAGGAGGCGGCGGTTGCGGGTTCCCTTGATATGCCGAGGGCGGTTGCACTGGTACTTGGGGGTTGCGGCGACCATCGATGAGCGGAATCTTCTCCACGCCTTCGTCGAGACCTTCAAGGAGTTTGATCAGCTCATAGACTGCCTCGTACTCGACCAGGTGTTGCCGCAGCGGGTGGATGTCTGCAATTGTGTACAGGAAGTCGAGGTACTGCACCAACCCATCCTTTGCGCGTTCGAGATCCCACGTGTCAACAGGAAAGTCTGCAGGGTCCAGGTTTCCTTTGCGAACATCCGCTTGAATCTGCATGAGTGCCACGCATTCCGGCACGATACGACTCCTAAAGACACCATACAGGAAGTTGAGCATCTTGGCGAGTCGGAGATCCTCTGCAGGTGGCGGTGTACCGTTGGATGCAGGGCGAGGGTTGTAGTCCTTTGGAGGGTAGAAAGCCGTGCGCGAGAGGTATGTGATCAGACGCAGAAGAACAGTTTGGGCTGGCGATATGATATCCTTGGGGCTTCGTAATGCCTCCCAGGCATAGGGGATCAACGAGCTCTCGTGTATAGCTTGTACGATCTGGCTGCTGATCTGGAAAATGAGAGATGTTTCTTCCTTTTCCCAGACAGCGATGAAGACTAGCATTTCCCTGAGTAAATTCTTGCCACAGTCTGTTGCCAATAAAATCTTGCATCGAGTGTGTTGCAGACTTTCTCCATACGGCGAAAGTCCTGTGCCTGCTGATTCGAGTATGCATGACTTGACAATCATGTGCAAAGCCTCGATCTGCTTGGGATCCAGCACATTGGGAACCTCGGTGAGGAGGCCAGTCATGGGACCCTCCCCATACGAATCATCGTCATCTGCATCTTCCTCGTATTCGTCGTATTCTGGTGCGTAGTTCGTGCTCGTCTGAGCAGGTTGGTTTTGCCAGTCGGCTTGGTTGTTTGATTCGCTTCCAGGCTGATCGAGATCGTCTTCCGGATCTTCGGGCGCATCCGTCGCGGCGTAGCGTTGCATGAGGTTCGCCTCGCACTGCTTTATTCTTTCAGGGACGAAATCTAGCGGCCACATCTTCAAGCTCTGGTCTTTGCTGTTAGGCAGGCGTGTCATTTCCCACCACTCATCTAGTTCATGGGACACGCGGCCATATAGCGCATCTCGCTCCGCGCCGTCTGTGACGTCGGGGCGCCATTCCGAGATCACCTGTGCTGCGTCTTGGTACAGACTCGATCCATCTGCGAGACTCTGGCTTTGTGGGAACCACTGGTTCGTGTGAGGTTCGTCTTCCGCCTCGAGATATTCCCTGCAGATAGCCGTGGCAGCATCACATCGGTTCGAGTTCCGCTCCAACCAATTTGAAATCTCGGTTCGAAGAGACAGACTTCGGGGTCCAAGATATTGCATTACAGACTCGTGCCGGTCCTCGGGGGCGTGGTTGTTGTCAACGTCAGGCGACTCAATCAGGACCCGGAACCAGAAAGCCATCTTGTTGCGGTCGTTTTTAGCAATCCAATTGTGTGCCTGCTGCAAAGATGTTACCAGTACTTTCTTATCTATCATCTCGTTAGTCATGGATCTTTTGTCGTGCGGCAAAGGACGTGGACGAACAGAGTTCCTGGATCTCACTACACTTGGCTCTGGACGCGTCGTCTTCGGGCATCTCGCCGTCTATGCCCTTGCTGGTGACGTTGACGCAAAGGCAAATGGCTTCGTATACTTCGTGATCAAAGTTGACAGCAGCAGACAAGTCCTGCGGCACCTCGGGGTCTGTCGTAACCAGCAGGTTGCGTGCAATGTGCATCAGCTTGTTAAGCATTTGCAGAGCCTCCTTCAGATGGGCGTAGTTCTTCATGATGAGAGCCATGATCTGAGGTGCGGTAATGTCTATGAACCTGGTGGGCACAAACGGCTCAGCGCGAACGCCCAAGGACTTCTCATTCAGGTCGCAGATGGCGGCCGAAATGGCCCGGCGAAGCCATATCCATATCTTCAAGTTTCTCGAAAGCAGTTCCCTGATAGCCATTTTGTCAGCGTGGCCCAAGTCTATCAGATCGAGGCAACATACCGGACATCCTTGAAGGTGTGTGTTTTTTCTAGTGTCCTAGAGATGACGGCCATGACCTTGGCAGTGGTTGACGGTCCCATGACCGGGGACTGCGTGTAGTGACCTTCCAGGCATATTAATCCAGCGCCAAAATTCCGCTCTTCGATGGAATCCTTCTTCCAGGCATGGGGCGGGTCCGAGTCAAAATCCCCGTTGGCTGCCATTATTCACGCCTGCCACAGGCGATAGTCGCCCAGCTTTGATCTTGTTCTGAACACTGACGTTAATTTTCAACGCTGGGCTCGTTGAGAATAATGTTCAAAGCCCCGCCGTCGGGTTTGTTGAAGCAGACGTGCAGTGCGGCTTGGTTGTCCTGGTTCGTCACACTCATCCAGCTTCGGCACAATGATATTCCATAATCATCTGGACTTGTATGTCGATTCCAAGTTGTTGCAAGTGAACTCTCAAGGCACCTCCAGCGCACAGGTGAATATTGACGAATACCTAGCGGCTCGGGCTGGTACCAAAATAGCGGCTTACGAAATAAATTTTAGCTCCGAAAATTCCAGGTCGGCGCCACGGCGGGGCCTGGAACGGATTATTGCATTAGCCCTCCGAGTTGAATATGACGCTTGCGCCGTTTCCCTCCCTATATGCAGGTACCTGCACCCACGATTGCATGTACAAAGCACCGCCCGAGCCCACCGATCCGTCCCCTCCAGAACATCTCGTACCCTCCACTCTCAGTTGGCAAAGAAGCAACCAACCAGGATTTGAAGTGCCCTGTTCGGAACCGTTGCGCTCAGGCTAAACCCTATGAGGCCCTTACGAACACCAACACGATCTGGATCAGTGGCCCGAGAAAGACGCAAGCGCGCGACCCAGGCACACCCCGGCCGTAAAGCTTCCAATGAGCACCACAGGCCATTCGAGAGTCCATGTTCAGCTGCTCCGAGTATAACGAGACGAGTGCGGCTCGACCCGTAAATACGTCTTCCATTGGACGCCAGGGACTGAAGCGAGGGTGATCAGCCAATATATAGGCAGTTCCATCTTCCAAAAGGGAGGGTAAGGTGAGGTCTGCTTACTCTACCGACAATGTAGGTAGGTCACGCAATCACCGCGGGCCATTGGAGGGCAGAACGACCTCTCCCTTCCCTCTGTTCTCGGGCGAATCGGTGTCCAATTTCCCAACTGCCGCTTCGTCCCCGTTCCTGCAGCGCAATCAAGGCCCGTCAGGATTGGAAGGATTTGCTCTACTGTCTACAACACGTACGCGACTGTCATCTCTGTGCGACTCGGCCCAGCACTCTCGCTCTCCCAGGGACGTCTGATGATACGATGGAGGGGCACAGAACCGTCTCTCGTCGCATCTCAGAATTTGCGGTTGCCGCTTCTCCGGGATGACTGAGCACACACAGTCTGACAGACATGTGAGTGAGCGAGAGAACTGCGCATCGCATTGCCATTAACACCATCGTACATACGCCTGTATGTAGCTTACATTAATGTATGTATGTAGATCTCGGGTTGGACCAACCAAGACCCATCAGCGGTCGTTTTTTTCCAGTGCTCATCCGGCCCATGGAAACATCAATACCTCCCGTATCCCCCTCCGACCCACCACACACATTGCAGGACAGGCTGTAGTGTTCACTGTGCTCTGCAGGCATGCAATCCCCGACGTAGGATTGAGCTGACCAGTGGCGCGGCCGCCGCCCTGTCATTGGGTAGACACAACGGAGGATGCCTGACATCTCTCTGTCTCCTCATGCACCTTATGTATAATGTACGCATGCGGCACCGACAGCCTCGAACCCTCCGCGCGTGCGCAGCAGCAGCAGCAAGCAAGCAAGCAGTTAGTACTGCGGCTGTAGCTATCAGTAAGCGGGGACTGGAGACTCGCAAACCTTCCATCACGACGTGCAAATACCTGCCAACTAACAAACTAACTGCCTTTCCTGCCGCAGCCTGTCCAACCCAGGGAGGCGTCCCTAGTCCCCCCAAACTACAAACACTTTTATGCGTCTGCTTGTGATACTCCTGCCACCACCAAACGGCGCATAGTTTCCTGAACTCTAACCCGCCTCCCTCTCTCTCGGCGTCATGGCCGCAGAGCATATCGGGCTGATTCCCGGCGTCGGCTCGCAGCCTTGCCAGACATGTCGCTCGGTCACCAAGAAGAGGTTTTCATGTGTCCAATGCAACAATCTGTGGTTTTGCGACGACTGCTGGTCTGCATGGATCCTCCACGCTCCGGGCGCTGTGGGCTGGGGAGGAAAGCCGCACGAGAAGGCCAATCCAGAGGTGGTGCATCGCTTACGCCAGATCTTTGAGCCTATACGCAGTGAGGCCGATCATCAACAAGAACTGCTGGACGATGAAGAGACGGCCTGGTTCGGTTATGGGCGCGACACATCTGGTCACCCCGTCTTTCAGGACTATGGAAGATTTGCCACCGTAATGGGCGAGAGTCACGCCAGGGAGGTCGCCATGGAGCGATACCCTCAACTGGTCACATTCATAGGTGAAACAGGTATTATGACCTGTGCTTAGGAAGGAAGAGAGAATGGGAGCTGACTATGTACAGGCGCTGGGAAAAGCTCCCTCGTCAAGATGCTGATTGACCGTCACGACATTGGGTCGCCTGTTGGTGGCTATTACCGTACACCTGTGACGTCTTCTGGTTATGACAGACTCCCCACGACGGGTGATGTTCACCTCTATCCAGAACCGTCGACATACTACAGCGACACTCCTTTGCTGTTGGCCGACTGCGAGGGTTTGAATGGCGGCGAAATGCTGCCCAAAGCACTGCGCTATCAGACCGAAGAGCAAGGATCTCTCGACACCTTTGCTGGAACCTCAAAGGCTCGCTTGGAGGAGGTCAGGAACAGGAAGATGAGAAAGAGCGTGCCAAGGCCGATTGTCTGGGCCGACACCCCTCAGACACAGAAAAGGGAGTATGCCGTTTCGGTATTGTATCCGCGTATCTTGTACTCGTTTAGCGACGTTGTGGTGTTCGTTCTGCGCAATCCTCGGTAAGTATCCTGCGTGAAGCACAAATCTGTGCCAAGCTTTGTCTGACGAAACCAGTGCATTCGAGTCGGTGGTCTTGGAGAAGCTTGTCAGATGGGGCGCCGAATCCATCGACAAGTCCCTCAACCAGCCAGTCCTTCCGCATGCCGTCATAGTATTCAACGCAAGCGAATATGTGGATGAGCGGGAATGGGATCCAGAAACTGCCACTGCGATGCTCATGGCAGACATCAAAGGAGCCATCTACAGAGAGCCTGCCCTCAAGCAGTACCTGCAGTCATGGCTCGATCGTGGCAGACCCATCACTACCACCGAGGAGCTTCTGCAATGCTATTATGCCTCGGTCACAGTGATGCGACTACCCTCCAGGGGACAGTACATGCTCATGGATCAGCAGGCCGGCCGAATGTCAGATCTCATCAAGAAAAAGTGCGCTGCATCCCATCTGCAAAAGCGCCAAGTACGGATGTTGGCGAACGCAGAGAGACTACAAGTATACCTCCAAGCAGCCTTCGACCACTTTACGCGAGACCTGGGTACCCCGTTTGATTTCGTGAAAGAGGCATTGAAGTATAGTCCATCTCCCAGGGACTTTGGCGGGAATATACTAAGCCTTGCTGTCTCGATCAAGGAGCGTGCCACGGATGAAGCAGTACGAACAAACGCGCAAGAGATCTTCCACAGGCTCGGCCCAATGATTGCCACTTGTGTAATGTTCGATGCCGTCCGACAAAGTCTCATGGGAACGGCAGCTCAACTACTAGACGATGCGTATGCCGAGCCATGTATAGCGGCTTTACATCGCTTTGCAGATATGCATTGGCCATGTGCATATCGGAGGGGGAATTCGACTAGGCCAGAAGACCGGTGCTGCAACGTGAAGATGGGCCACAATCCCAAAGGCCACCAGAATGCGCGCGGTGCCATTATTGGCCACGGCATGTACCAGTCCAGCTTTGATGCGACGACTTTTGGGGGCGACTGGTCGCACGTCATTCGGGAGAACCTACTCAAGCTGCAGACGGCAGTATTTGACTTGGGCGAGAAGCTTCCAGGCCGCACAGAGCTCCAGGTTGCCGGCCTCATACACCGCGAGCGCATCAATGAGTTCTACAAGTCCCTGGGAAACGCCTCAGACTTCATAAGCCATGTGGCCTGTTTCTCTTGCCTGCGGGAACTGCCAGAATGCGCGCTGCCCTGCGGCCATATTCTGTGTCTACCGTGCGTGAAGACGTATGGTAAGAAGACTTCCAAAACCACCATTGAGCTCATGAGGTGTCCGCTCCACGTACAGGACGTCATCGCAAACCCGCCTTGGGTGATCCCGATCAAACCAGCACGAGCCGGGGTTCGTATACTCTGCTTGGATGGGTAGGTTCATGTCCAACAAAACAAAGAAGAATAGCATACTGATTTTGAGAAGTGGCGGAGTTCGAAGCATTGTTGAGCTTCAAGTCCTCAAAGCGATCAAGAAGGTCTTGGGTCCGAAGCTGCCGTTACAGCTATTCTTCGATCTCATCATTGGAAGCGGGTAAATCACTTGTATCCACCACTTCGCAAATGCAAATCCACTAACTATTGGCAGCACTGGCGGGATCATTGCGCTGGGACTGTCTGTCAAGAACTGGTCGGTCGAGGAATGTATCAAGAGGTTCAAGGAGCTATCCTCGGACGCGTACTCGCCTCGCGAGCTCACAGGCGTCCCCATGTTGGAGAATCTGGCTGTGTTCTACCACGGAAGCATTTACAAAACGAGACCATTTGAAAGGGGCTTGAAGATGATGTTTCAGGAGCAACCACTCTTTGGTGGAGCAATGACCGGCCAGCGCGAGACTCCAACCAAGGTGGCTGTCCTTGGTACCACGGCTCTCGAGCAGAGATCAGTTGTTTTTGCAAACTACAACCGCCAAGACTTTGCGGACGAGAGTAAGTCTTCGAGACCAGTGCCCGCAAGCTACTATGAACTGACATGATTTCTAGGTCTCCCGTACAAGTTTCTACGCTCAAGCGTGCCCAGTGATGATATGAAAGTTTGGGAATCGTAGGTACCATTGCGGAATGGTGTGACCAACAGCTGACACATTGCAGTGCGCGAGCGGCGGCAGCTCAGCCTCCCCTGTTCAAGCCCTTCCAAAAGGCTGAAACAAAGATGGGCTATACCGGTACTGCACCGAGCTACAATTGTCCCGCGATCATAGCAGACTACGAATCGAGTCTCATTTG
The DNA here is from genome assembly GCA_001599175.1 of Pestalotiopsis sp. JCM 9685. Classification (NCBI taxonomy): domain Eukaryota; kingdom Fungi; phylum Ascomycota; class Sordariomycetes; order Amphisphaeriales; family Sporocadaceae; genus Pestalotiopsis; species Pestalotiopsis sp. JCM 9685. The sequence goes on along the minus strand of BCGF01000005.1, from coordinate 5,345,456 downwards.
GAGCGACATGAAGGATGCGCCGGCAGACGTGCTTCTCTCCATCGGTTCAGGAAAGAACATCAAGGACAACACTCCAGCACAACTCTCACCGATCAACACCAACCTGAACAGTGTTTCGCGGAGGAACACACTCAACACGTCAAGACCGTTACGAACGAATGCAAGCGTCAACAAGTTGGACGATTACTCCAACAACGACAAGGTTTGGGACCGCTTCATCCGGTCGAAATCTCTGCCCAAGTCATTTATCTCGACAGAGGAGATACGGCAACGCTACATCAGGATCAACCCAGCCCTGGATATGAAGATTCCTAAACTTGACGCGGCCCGAAAGGTCTTTGAGCTGGAACGGGAGGCTCGTGAAGTACTCCAGTCCAACGAAGGTCTCGTGAAGGAGTCTGCGCACAGGCTTATTGCCAGCTCTTTCTTCTTCGAGAAGACGCCGGGTTCTGTCAAACAGACTGCATTGTACGGATACGAGTGTGAAGGTGAGCATGTCTGAGATAGTTCTTTGCATATTGTTACTGACTGTCATCAAAGGCACGATACACTGCAGATTCCCCGCCGAGTCAGACGAGATGAGAGCGTTGGGAGAGTTCCTCCGTGCGACGCTCAGCGGAGAGTTCGAGCCTTATTTCCTACTTGAGGAGGAAGTACCTCGCTCCGAGCCCATCCGCATAACCTTGAGCGAAGACGCCATCCACGACATGTGCCAGAGGGGTAATTTCGAGGTTGAAACTCTATACGTGCAAGTCCAGCGAGAGCTGGCAACGACCAGAGTATCACTCTGCCTCCAGAGCGATCCCTATCCGTCCGGTGTGACTGTGCTGCCAATCAGTGGCTTCCCACGACAGCTCATCAGTGAGGACAAAGCTGATCGCAATGGTGAGTCGCGGCCTGACTCATATCCTTGTGTTCCAGGTCAGGGGAACTGACTAGAGCTTTTCAGGTCCAGCATATACCTACCACCGACCGTCGACCGCCAACAGCCCGAATCCAGACTCCATTGGGCCTCCACTGAAAGCGAGCTCGTCGTCACCCGAGGTCGGACTGAGCCCGATCAGTTTGGAATCGACATTCAAAGGCCTCAATCTGAGGCACTTTGAATCATTCGATGCGCAGCCGGCGGAGCTGTCGCCCGATACTATGATCATGCGGGTCGAGTTGCCTGCTGAAGAAATCCCCCGGCCGTTGTTTGCAGAACTGGATGGTACTCAGATCCCAAGAAGAACGTAGAACTGCACGACTTGGGTGGGGAAGTCAAAGAACTGATGGATATTTTCTTTGGGCTACGAAAATCTGCGGCCAATTTTTGTTACGATTCTTCCATCTTCTGGCGGCTTGCATATTTTCTTCTTTATTCTTTCTCTTGCCGAACTTTTCGGCCATGTTTGAAGATCCCCCATACATCGATTGCCAGTTGTACACTACCTAGATACACAAAAACTGCATTTCTCCATGACAACATTTATTTATAGCTTTGATAGGATATTCGCATCATGACTAGTTACCGTCATCCATATTCTTTACGCAGCCAGGAATATACCTTCAATGTATTGCCGCTGTTCAAATTACCGCGTCGCACACCCATTATTCCATCCTTTATAGAGGTGTGCCTGAGCCTACCAGTATATATCGCGACGTCACATGGAGCTACACTATGCCACCTTGGCACTGCTCTGTTTTTCAGAGCTAGAACTGCCTGCCCTGCTTCGAAGGCAAAAACCAGATGGGAACAACAATCCTCGTATACCTAGATAGCTATCACGCTGCGCCATTCACCGAAAACTCGAACTGGCCGAGTCGATCTTTGGGAGTCTTTCAAGATGAATACCCAGGTAAGTAGGTAGGTAATTCCAGTAATGAAGCCCTTGAGTTCCAGAGATGAAACACCAAGTCATCCGATGGCGTTTCGCATAGAACCCGTCCCCTTCTTCAAGCACACCGAGCTTGGCGCGCTTGTAGTTGCCGTTTTGGACTGATTATGGTATCCTTTTTCTTTTCTTTCCTCAATATACCTAGTGATTAGATAGGCTGGTTGTTCCAAGTGGACATGCGATGCAACGCAAAGGCCAGGTTGATCGCCCTCGCTGGCGGAACAAGCACCCCATACGATCGTAAGCCAAAGATAAGCATCATCCTCCGGGCAACCCAGCACTTCCCAGAGGCATGATGAGCTCATTTCCACCTTTCACAGTGCACTAGTCGTATATCTCCATTAGCACCATCGTCTAAACGAGCTGCGCGGTCGAGATGGAAGGGAATGGTGTTCAGGTGAGAAGAGCGGACAAGTACTCACCGTCACGTTATCCTTGGAGTGGCAGTACGAGACCTCGCACAGGTTCTGGAACTGCGCCAGGTCGTCCACGATCTTGCACCCGACGGCGGCGCGGCGCGGCGCGGGCAGGGTGTTGGGCCCGCCCGCCCAGGCCCCGGCCCCGAGCGACTTCTCCAGCGCGAACCGGCAGTTCACCGCGCAGAGCTGCCAGTTGTCGTGGAGGCTGATGGGCACCTTGCCGAAGCGCAGGCTGGCGTGCGCGTCGGTGTGCCACGTCGCGTTGCCGCAAAAGTGCGTCACGCCCATCTGGGTCGAAGGCGCGATGTGCTGCTCGAGGCACTGCAGCGCCGCGGGCCCGCTGATGTCGGCGTCGTCCCAGGTGGTGCCATTATCGCTGAGTATGATCAAGTTGCCGGCCGAGGCGCTCGTGGCGAGGAATAGAATGAGGGCAAGGAAGAATTTCGTCATTGACCGGGCGGCTGTATGAGGGTATGAAAGAGTCGAAACAGATAGAAAGCTTCTTCTTTTTTGTTTGTGACTGATTGGACTGTAGCTCAAGTGTGCATACATTTTGACGGACACGTAAGTAATTATTGGAACAAATTTCTCGCCACTCGTGGCGCCCAATTTCGGACCACAGAGTGCAGGCACCGGCGTCCAAGATTTAGCTATTCGGGAGGTAAGTTGAGCTTATTACTCAAGAGAGCGGAATAGGTCTTGGACTTGGAGAGTACATTAGATATATTCCAGCCGTGCTCTACTTCAAGGTAACATAAGAGGTAGCTCTCAGGTACCTTCAGTACATTGAAACACCGACAGATAAGTGCAATCACATCTGTTTTTGACATCTAAACGGATTCATCGGCCGTCTTTTCCTTAAATAATGAGCCCCAAAGTGCCCATGATTGATCCTCAACCATCTGATTCACAAACATTTCTTGGGCAATTTGTTCCATGAGCTTGTAGTCGTCTGCTTTAAGATGATTCTCTATTGCATGCTCCATGTGCTGAATGATTGCTGTGGCGTCGCCCGTTGAAGCAAGTATTTCCAAATGCTGGGAGAATGTGGAAGTGACATTCAAAAGTCTCGCGGCGGCCTCTTCTGGAGAGATTGAACATTTATAGTTCGCACTTTTGCAAGCACAGCCGCCATTTGAAGATGTCATACCAGTAGAGTGCTCATCAGGGACGGCCGTCAGTTTTGTTCTCTTGTGTTTGCCCTCTGTAGCGTCGGAAGCTGATTTACGCTTAACTTCAACAGACACTTCTTTTTCGTTGGCTTTCTCGTCTTCTACCGATACCCCTTCTCCTTGGAGTTCAAAGGTTCTACCACCCATCAACTTTTCGTTGTGCTGAGAAATTTCGACAGGTGTTGCTGTGCAGTGGCTGGCAGGCCGGGAAACTTTGCGCCCAGTGATCATTGGATCGATCACAGCTGACTGGCCTATCGGGTTCTCTGATCGAATCTCTGGGGAACCACAATTCTCGTCCGAGATTGGCCGGCGATCGATCCTGGTATTCTTGATTGAATTGCCCGCTGTGTCTGACGTCGAAAGACTTTGGGACGTGGGGACGAAAATGTCTGGCTCGTGTGCCTGTAGAGGCAGAGACCACGATCGATCGTGCGGGATGCCAGCCCTAGACGACGAAGACGACATGGAAGGCTGGAGTGCAGAGAGTCGCTCAACAGGAGAATTGAAGCGTGGTGGTTGGGAATGAAGAGAAGCTGGCTCTCTCATCAGAAAGTCTTGGTCCGCGGCAACAGCCATGCTGTCCTGACTCGGCTGCCCTCCATACCACTGAGTTGGCTGTGAGCTATAGTATTGACCATTTGCTTGAAAGTGGTGTGAACTGTGAGGCAAGCCATGACTGGCGGGACTGAAGCGAGAGACCCGAGGGCCGCCCGACATGTATACTGGTCCGGCAGAAGATACTCTCGGGCGGTTTCCGGGGAGAAGTCGAATCTGCCGACGTTGGGCTCGGCCTGGGTCTAGGAATCTGGTACGAGGATCGAAGCCATTATGACCTCCAACGGCTGGTGTTTGCTGACGAGCGGTGCCGGGCGGCAACGATGCCGTCCGGGTGTCCTGACTGGGCCTGCGAAGCTCCGTTGGCGCTCGCGATGGAGGCCGTGATGGCACAGCCTGTCGATTAACCATTGACGGGGTCTAGGCTCTCAAGTTGCTAACAAATAGAATATAATAAATTATGCGCTGCTTCAGATATGACATGGAAAGAATACAGGTAATGGTCCTAGTGTATGATTCGTGAGGATGTTGAGGGCCGCAAAGACCGAACGTCGTTTTTGTAGGCTTTGTATTCCTGAAAAAAATTGGCTGGCATCATGGTGTATTTCTAAAGCTTCTCGGGAAGTGGAAGGAACGCTCCAGTCGCCCCTGGCCGGGACTTGATCTACATCATGGCAACGTGACTGCTTTCAATTTTCAACGTTTGCTTACAATCCATTTTATTGTAAACCGAACAATTGAATACTCACAGATTCAGGTTTAGTTCTCAATAACATGAAAACTTAGGAAGTAATGGTATTTCATGATCGTTACCCATTTCTCCAAGCTTCAAGTGGGCTGCAGGGTTGATCAATCTGCGTCCACTGGAAGAAGACACGAACACCTGTGCCCGACGCACTGACTTGATGAACCGGGCCCCGTCGATGATGCCGACCTGCACAAGGACAAGACGTATGATCGATTGCATAGAAATCAAAATCAAAATGGCAAAATATCAATCCCCATGACGTGTATAAGTTAGGTAGTTGGAGAGATCAAGTCCGAAATATGGTAAAGAATATAAGCACGATGAGATGTACAGAGTAACATAGGGTGGACCAAGCTAGCGGCACCATCCATACAGAGTACAGTGCAGTGCTGGGTAGGTAAATAAATAGCAGGAATGCTTCTGATAAATGCTTATCAAACCGGATAAGGTTGTTTCAATCAGCGCTAAGAACGTACGGCGCGTCTGGTGTCTGGTGTGCTCAGTTCAGTCTGCTGGTCGACGTTGAGCTTGGGCCTTTTTTCAAGTCTCCACGCAACGCGCGCGCCCTTGCCAGCACCAACCGCTTCCAACTAGAGGTACCATAGGTGTAGGTTGTAAGCTCATTTTCGCGACCTCGAATTCACTAGCCATCCGTACTGTCGCAAAGTCCATTGACTCGTCCCCATCTGCATCGCGGCCGACAGTTCCTCAGCAGCGACAGTCCCTGCCTGTCCGCACCCTTCATCATGGCTCCGAAGGGCGGCAAGGACGCCGAAAAGGTCCATCAGATCGACCGCACCCCCGAGTACGAGGATTTCATCAAGAAGGTCGCTACCTTCCACGAGAAGCGCGGCACCACCTTCGAGCCCGAGCCACGCCTGCCCGTCAGTGGTGGCCACGTTAACGTCGACCTGCTGAAGCTCTACAATGGCGTCATTGAGCGTGGCGGATACGATGAGCTGTGCAGCAAGCAGAAGGCTTGGGCTCAGCTGGCCACGGACCTGGGCATGTTTGCCGATGACAACAAGAACATGGGCCAGCTCTCTTTCCAGCTCAAGTCCGACTTCTACCGCTACTTGGGCGCCTACTGGATTCAAGATCAGTATCAAAAGGAGCCTCCGCCCAAGGAGATCCTCGAAGCCGTCTCGTGCGCCACGAAATTCGGTCCCATCTTGACCCGGACCATCGAAAGCTACGAACTCGCCACAGGGAAGCGTCCCGGAAGCGAGACTCCCGTCAAGGAGGACAAACCCGCCGAGAGTACACCCGTCTCTGGCAATCGAGCATCGGGTCGTCTCCGCGAAGCTCCAGCACAGCGCATTCCGTTCCAGCCCGAGACGGGCTCGACTCGCGCACCTCGCCAAACCCCTTCGCAGCAGCACAACGTGAGCCAGCCTCACCACGCCGCCAACTCGCACACCCCTTCGCATGGCCAACAACATCATCAACATCATGCTCCGCAGCGATTTGATCACCCGCATATGACGCAGCCACCTCCACCTCCCACGCGCGGAGCATCTGGCGCATACATCCCTCCCAACTCAGAGACCGCATCAAGACTCAGCGAAATCATCGAGCCTCGGGGTCCGATAAACGTTCCCTTGCGACCAGTTCACACACCTGGAAACAACCCAGTCGAGTATGCCAGGCGTCAGCGTCAGTTGAGGCTTGCTGCAGCCGGCATACCAGAACCAGTTCCAGGCCGCGCCCCTGTGCCCGGTGGTAAGCATGACTTTTGACTCCCTAATCATACGTGGCCAATTTACTGATTATCACAGCCAATAACGATGGACCCAACATCTATGCGCGCTGCCTGCAATCTTTGCGTTCCGGTATTCCTTCTGAGCAAGCATTCGCCCTCCACCACCTCGTAAAGATATCATTTGAGCGAGGTGACAAATTCAAGTTTGAGTCCTTCTTAGGTTTGGCAGAGGGCCTGATCGAAAAGGGACTCGAAATTGCCAGCCTATTCTACCACGTCGAATTGGAACTCGACTATACCGGTGCCGATGACGGTTCCGATAGCGCGGTTTTGGACGGAGTCAACGGAACGCGAGATATCTTGTCGAGAATTCAGAAGTTCAAGCGACGAGCAACCTTTGACCACCTGCAATCCGGAGAGCTCGCAGACAACTTGGTCCGGATCACGGAAGCCGTCCTGACCATTCGCAACATGGTCATGTTACAAGAGAATGCCATCTATATGGGGCAAGTGTACCCACTAAAAGATCTCCTCTGCATAATCCTGGAGCTGCCACGCTTGGAGCTGCTGGTCGAGGTGAAGCACTTTGCCCTTGACATTGCTGAGCAGCTGACCCCTTGGGTGATCTTGGACTCCGAGGACCCCTTGTACCAGTCACTCCTAGGCCAACTCGACTCCACAGATCGTGGTACTATTCTCACAGCCTTGCGGGCTATCAGCCGCATTTCGATGAATTTGGAGGACACAAACAAGTTACAGAAAGTCCCTGCAGTCGTTTTGCAAAATATAATCACCTGGCTGTTCCTCAATGACGAGGAGCTGATGGATGCATGCCTGGATTTCCTCTACCAATACACCGCGGTGGTACCCAATGTGGAATCTCTTCTTGGGGCGGTTGACATGGAACAAGCGATCCCGCATCTAGTGCGCCTCTTGGCTCACGGCTCGAGGAGGATGAGAGAATCATATGTACTCGAACCTGAGCGGAAAGTGGGCGCTACAGAACATGTCGTACCGCTGCCTCAAGATCTGCAGGATAGGCTTACGGGTACAGAGGAGCCTCAGCGCTGCTTCAACTGGCTGACTAGTCTCTTCGAGGAAGACGCGGAATCCAACATTACTCAGATTGCGATCTGGCAGGCATACCAGAGCTCGTTCGGCGGCAAATCGCGAAATACGCTTAGTGCGGCGGATTTCATCAGAAATGTGAGCCATGTCTTTGTGAACGCTCGGGCTCAAATAATAAGGGGCCCGGGCGAGGCTCAGAGATTCATCATTGAGGGAATTCGAGCTCGTACAGTGCCTCTGGACTACGAGACGAAGGAGGAGTATGCCCGCTGCCAGTGGGTCATGTCCGGCGCCCAGAGATGCGGTGGCTTCTTTCCGGGCGGCGAGAAGCTCTGGCAGCACATTGTGGGCCACCATCTCGAGCAAACACCTGGCGAGGACAAGAAGTTTGCCGACACGGAGCTCGAAAAGGGTTCCTGCAAATGGGGCGATTGCAAGAAATATGCCCAACCAGCAAAGATGCAGCTATCGCAACTCACGCGCCACTTGAAGACTCACATTTCCACGTCAGCCAAACGTGGACTCTCGGATGGCGGCTCCGACGTACCCGCCAAGAAACTCAAGAAGTCGTACCTAGTCCCCGCCAAGACGATGACGATCACATGGGAGAAGACGCTCACGACTCCGGACGAGCGCAACCCCCGTATCGACCGTGCTGCGGGTATCCCACTTAGTGCCGTCCTGGTCCTACGAAACATTGCTCGCAATGTTGTCAAGACTGAGTCACAGGAGACTCTCCTCCAGGATGTGGAGACTGGAGGCGAGGTAGGCGGCTGGAACGAGAGACTTTTCAGACCCGTGCTCTCGCGACTGTTTGAGGTCATGACGGAGAATCCGGCCATGGTATGTATTCCTGGAATCCCTCTTGATTTGGTATACATGCTGACTTGCGTAGTCTGACTACATTGCTTCGCTGCTGCAACTTGTTCAACAAGACGTGTAAACTGGAGTTGGTTCTGGTGGCGGACAGCCACCTTTAGCTGTCATGAATACTAATGAGCGAGCACAAAAAAGAGTGGTGACGACGCCTGAGATATGATATTATGGGCATGTCGTTTTAGGGCATGTCGTTTTGTTTGGGAGTTATAGTCGAGGCTATGCGGACGGAAAACCCATCCGCTCGGATACCCCATTGGCGTTCAGGGTGTAGGTACTGCCGGAGAAGAGACCAATGATGACACAGGTCAGGATTACAGAGGCTGCTGCATCACATTCACAACAGAGCTGGGGCGAGATTTGGAAGTCTTGCTACTACATGGGCATGTATTTTTAGAGATGCCATTTTCATAGTATTGTACTATGACACATCAAATTCAGTAAAGATTTGGTTTTCTGGCATACTCGATATGCGTTTCTGCAGTCGATCAGACTCGAGGACTCGGCAACTATGTGCCCATTCGGTAAATGGGAGTGAATGACTGCATACTGTGTCAGTAATAGCTATCTGACCATGAAGAAAAAGAATGATGATGTAAAGCGAGAAAGAAGAGAGGTAATCTACTTTGGTTAGTAGGTGGTGGTACCTGATGGCGTCAATAAGCAGCCTTCCGACACAAGCCCCAAGTTTCCAACAATGCTGTCAGGGGTGTCCGGTTAGGCTCGAATCCGCTACAAGTACAGGGGTTAGTGCTGCAGCGCCTGGGGACGTGCATCGGACCTCGAGAGGGACGAGAGACATGGAAACCAAATGTCCAAGTTCATGCCTGTATCTACGGTAGTCAACATTCACAAACAAACTTGGCGGGCAGCTAGCGGCTTCCGACGACGACGACATTGCCAATAATACTGGATGCTCTAGACCCTCGCGGAGAATTGGAGGGCATAAATCGCACACGTTGACCGGCCTAACACAACTCTCAGCCCGCACCGATTGGCACCTCCCGCGCGGGACACGTTGACAGCATCACCACAATCTAGCTCGAGCTTCCTACGCCCAACATTCGAAGCTCCCCGCAGAGGAGTGGCGCCGAAGATGCCGCATGGTCAAACAACGATTGCGAGCGACGCACTCTCCCTGTAATACGATATCACCGAAACCTACACAATCATGAATGGAAGCGGCGGTCGCGAGGGAGGCCGCGCCGAGCGGTTCGAGGAGGAGAAGCGGCGCATTGTCGACAGCTGCTTCAACAAGAAGGACACAGATGGCTCTCGTGAGTGTGCCGCCCCGATATGATGCCATAGTGATGATTCCCTGGCCTCGTGCGAATGGGTGTCTCCCATGCGATCCGCTGGTGTTAACTGTCTCTTTCCAGTGCTCGAGACCTACATCACCCACATCCGCATTGTGGAATACAGTTCTCACCCATCCTCGCCGCCACCCCCCGAAGCCGTCACGGCCCAGTCAGAAAAGCCGCGTGTCATTATCGTGGCTGTCCGCAAGTCCGGTCGAGTACGAATGCACAAGTCCAAGGAGAATGCGAACGGGACATTTTCCATCGGAAAGACGTGGGACCTGAATGACTTGACTGGTATCGAGTCTTTCACTTCGACTTCTGTTGAGCCGAGAAAGCGACAACACGCGGGCGACACTGGATTCACAGTCATTATTGGCAAACCTTACTTCTGGCAATGCTCGGCCGATAAGGAAAAGAAGTTTTTTATTGCCAGTTTGGTCAAGATCTACAGCAAGTACACTGGGGGAAAACTCCCAGAGTTGCATGGCTTTGATCCCCGGGAGCTGGACCAGGTTCTCGGCGCACGGCGTCCGCCAACCCGCAATGCTCCCGCTTCCGATACGGCACCGCCGTCACTACGGCCAGGCATCTCGCCTGCGTCGAGCGACGTTTCCGTCTCCAGGACGCCCATACAAGCATACCAACCCCCGCCGAGGCGACCAGCTTCTCCGACTCGAAATCTGGTACCCCCTAATGGCATGTCGGCATCGCCTGCCTCTAGTGCAGGGTCTCGAGACCCGAGTCTGCCACCACCGCCGTCTCTTCGTCGCCTTGCCGGAAATAATGCCAGCCAGGACTCCTTGGTGTCTCGGAAGAGTGAAGATGCGTCGAGCATTCCGCCAAGATCACGAGGTGGTTTGAATGGACCAGGCGCCTATGGAAGATTCGGGGAGCGCGATCCGTCCGCAACACCACCGCCGCAGCTCCAGCAACAGATACCACCGCCATTGCAGCAGCCGCAACAAGCGCAATCCCCAGGACCTGCTCCTCAATTCGACCTGCCGGACAGACGACGCCCACCAATGGATCCCACCAGACCGCAAAATGCATCTGCAGACAATGATCTAGTCCCGGCACCCCTGATGAGTCCCGGCTTCAAGAAGGATCCGCAGCCGCAAACACAACCGCAGTCGCAAACACAAGAGCAGCCGCCACCGCCGCCACGAAACGTAGAGAGAATGTCTCCTCGCAAGCCTGCAGCACCGTCAAGAATGGATAGTTCTTCTATTGCCACGGCTCTGAACGAACCGGAAACTCCCCTGGGCGCTGCCTCACCTGTGATGGCAGCAGCCTCACCCGGAACGCCACCGTTCGTCAGTGCGGCAGCGTCTCCAGCGCCAGTTGAGAAGCCCAAGACGCCGCCGCCGCCGCCGCCTCCGGAGCCCGAGGAAAGTCGCCCCGGCTTAGGACCCATGATCAAGTCCAAGAAATCCAAGGGAGAACTAGCGGGTGCTCTGTGGAAAGCGGCCTCGGCGGCAGCAGCATTCAAGCCACGACCTGGTGGTGCTGGAGAACGACTGAGAGAGCTGAAGCGCTCCGATAGCGAGGGCCCAGATGGCATCACGGAAGTTGTGCCAGCTCCACCAAGGCCTGCGCTGAAGCCCGAACTGTCCCAGACCTCGGAGCCGCCCAAGTCTCCCAAGAGAAACTCCAACAATGTGCCCGAGGTGAAGATTACGGTACCCAATTCAAGTCGGCCCAGTAGTTTCCAGGGACCTGTGGAAGAAAAGAACAAGATTCCAGAGGTTGTCAAGAAGCCCGTCGAGGATCCCGTCCTCACAGGAAACGACGCGAAATATCTGACTACTCTTGGAATCGATACCAGTATACTTGCTGGTCAAACAGACGAATTCGTCAAACTGCTTGACCATTTTGGATGGGTGCCAGGAGAGCAAATGCGCAGCCGCAACTTTGAGGAGATGAAGATGGACGTCGACAGACAGCTCAACAAGGCTCAGGCTGGTGATTGGGTGGTCAGGTTCGAGGAGGAAGACGAGAGAATTGATGCCATCAAGAAAGGCCTTGACGTTGCTATTGCGGAGTGCGACGAACTTGACAACCTGCTTACTCTTTACAGTGTTGAATTAGGGGTAAGGTCACTCCTTGCTCACCATGCTGAATCACGTTTACTAACTTTCAATAGACCCTGTCTGAGGATATTGCCTACATTGAAGCTCAAGGGCAAGGTCTGCAGGTGCAGGCCGCGAATCAAAAGTTGCTCAGAAAAGAGCTGGAGTCTTTGCTCGACACGTGTGCGATCCAGCGAGAAGATCTACGGCCTCTGGAGGTCGCACCTCTGGATTCTATGCCTGGCTTGGAAGATGTCGAGTCTACGCTCGTGACATTATACAAGGCCATGATGAAGATCGACCCGTCGATGGATGGAGCAGAGTCCCGAGGCGAGGATCTCAGCCTTGGAGACCAGCAGAGCGGCTTCAATGCAGACTATGGCAAGATGCGTATCGTGCAGGAAAAGAAGGAGATGTACCTGTCCAGCAGCGCCCACTTTTTACAGCGATACCGAGAGTTCATGGAGCGCCAGTTCGACCTTGCTGCACGCGAGGTCAAGAAGAGCCTGGATGGCGCGCTGTCAAAGAAGGTCGACCCAAAGCACCACGACATCGGACGCGATCTCCTATGGCGGTACAACCCACTCATGGTGTATGCGCGTGATCTCGATTTGACTGGGTGGAATACGTTCCTCCAGGTCTACCAGGACAAGAACTTCCCCATCTACAGGTCGGAATTCAAGGAAGTCCTCACTGCTTGGAAGCGTAATGCCAGCAAGCCAACCGGCGAAGAAGGCGAACTTCTTTTCACGTCACAGCAAGAGAAGCAGTCGGAGAGCACAATGGCCACCGCGAGGAAATTGACCGTGAAGAGGAGTCAGACCCTGGCCAGATCTCTGCGGTCGCCTCTGGGAGAGGGCGGCAGCAAGCACGCAGTCGAGAAGGGGGAGCGCGTCTTGCCGTACGAGATATTCGCTGGCATTGCGGATGATCTGTTGCCATTGGTGGAGATGGAGCAGAACTTCATTATTGACTTTTTCCACGCGACCACATTGGAGACCTTGGATTTCCCTGATGCGGTGGCATCCGCAAAGCCTCGCGACCGACGCTATGGAGATTTGAGGAGACACAGGCTCATGGAGCCCGACAGAGACCTCGCCAAGAGAGTGACGCGGGCGATGGAGGTCATCTTTGGTTTCGTCGAGACCGAATTGCAGCAGACTGTTGATTGGGTTCTGTCGCAAGATCCACTGTAAGTCATACTTTCCATTTGTTATTACGAGAACGTGATCTGACAGGCATCATAGACAAGGAGTTGGCGTGCTGGCTGTGCTCGAGCGCAAGCACTCGGACATGACCCAGTCCAACCAAGACTTCCTGAACAATGTCCTGCATAAACTCCACAACGGCCTGGAGTCGCGGTTCACGAGGTTTGTGGATGAGCAGCTTCGAGCCATTGAAGAGACCAAGGTCAAGATCAAGAAGCGCAAGGGAGTCATCTCCTTCATCCGGATCTTCCCACTATTCTCGGGCGCCGTTGAGAACATGATGTCGGTAGCCGAAACGTCTAGCTCGGCACGCCGGTCCATCGATCGCGAGTACGACCGCATCATCAAGACCATGTTCGAATCGCTCAAGGTGATTGCTCGGGAAAACCCGGCGACACTGACAAACGCCGGCGCAGACCCAGAAGACAAGGAGGCCCTGAACTACCACATCTTGCTTATTGAGAACATGAACCACTTCCTGGAGGAGCTCGATACCCGCGGACTGGAGATCCTCGAGGACTGGAAGGATGTTGCCAGCAACGAGATGAACGAACACATGAACCTGTACCTCAACGCCGTCATGCGCCGACCGCTGGGCAAACTCTTGGAGTACTTGGAGAACATTGAGGCTCAGCTAGCCTCGGGCAAGGCGCCGTCGACGATTGCATCACAGCCATCGCATTCCAAGGCAACATTCAACAAGGTCTTATCAAACTACGACGGCCGAGAGGTGAAGAAGGGAGTCGAGGCTCTGAGGAAGAGAGTCGACAAGCACTTCGGCGACGCGGACGAGACACCGAGCGTCACGAGCAGCAGAGCATTGGTCAACAAGGTCCTGAAGGAGTGCGAACAATTCTACGGCGACACCGAGGTCAGAATCTCGACCATCACGTCTACAGTGTATGGTGGTGATGTCTTATTCGAGTGGCCACGAGGCGAGGTCAAGAATGCCTTCTCCAGCGGAAGATAGATGAGAAGAGGAGGCAAAGACAGTTTCGGCCATTGAACGCGAGGGCCGAGCCAAGAATCAAGTACATACATCATGGTCGAGGGGAGATGATTGATACGATTGACATGTGGTATGGGATGCCGCTCGAGCTTGATGACTGATTGCTTTTCAAACTACATAGTTGTCCATAATCAAGCGAAGACTAGGTGATTTAAGGTAAAAGCCAAGCGCACCTAGGCATGAATTATGGACAGCAAAGTTAATACAACATGATATGCCACTAAACTCGACGCGTTGTGTTCCTTCCACTAGATTCTGTCTTGTCACTGAATTGTGCTTCAATTATGGACACGCTTTCGAATAATGTATTCTGGACGATGCTTTGAGAGCAGTCAACACGCCAAGGCGGGAGCAAGAAGACATTCGTACTTGAATTTGAAGAGAAGTCAAAATATCCCGACCATTTCCTCGTTCCATCCGGGGTAATATCACGCAACTGGCGATGTGATCTGGATTTCCGCATGTCAGCTAATCATATACTTTGGTAGAAACTCATAGGGGTCCCTCTTTGACAGGCTCACGGAGCCCAGAGATGTTAATGTCAAACGAACTCACCTGCCAGGTATCAATCACGACGTAGCCGTCTCCCGACGTCAAGATGCCAATGGCCACAATGTTGTTGAGCCAGTAGTAGTCTGGGCTTCCCGTCTCAAATTTTTCCCTCAGATGGGTAGTGCCGTCGGCCTATTTTTTAACGTATTAGGAATTCTCGTTCTTGTTGCCGGCTTCCCCGTTATAGCTTCTCAACAGCAAAGACGTAAGCAAGCAAATACACGTACCTGTGCCGGCCCCTCGGTCTGGATATAAATGTTGGCCCCGTCCGACGTGCGGAGGTTGTACCGCGTATCCGGATGAAAAGTGACCTGGTTATTGTGCGTATCGATCCAGCCCCAGTCGGCTCCCAAGTCCAATATGGTGCCTGTTTTCGTGTGGCACGAAGAGTCAGCTACGCACACACAAAGTCCACTGCGACCTCCCCGTCTTTTCCACGCCTTGGATACGCACCGTTGATGTTCGGACCGCTAAAGGTGCCGCCGACGATGGGGATAGCCACGCGCTCACCCTGCGGGCCTACGCCCATGCTGAAGCTCGTGCCCAGCGTCACGTTGGCCGTGTAGAGGTATGTCAGGCCCGGTGACGCCGGGGTGGCCGCGCGGGCGGCGGGCATGGCTACCGCCATGGCGGATGTGATGAGAGTGGCGAAGCGCATTTTGTCTTGTAGGATGATGCGATGGAAGAGTGTTTTCAAATCTGGCCGCGGTGTTCCTCGACCTTATAACGAGTAGATACGAGGACATGAATCATGAGAACAGGATTATATCGAAGTATGTTGGCCAAGCTTTCTATTTACATGTCGATGAAAACCTTCGAGGAGAAAGCCGAGCAGAAGCGCGGTTAGCGAGGGTGGGCCCCCCAGTAATTCGATTCCAAGTAGATGGTGGATGAGAAAATCCACGTATATTGTCTTGATGACGATGCTCCGTCTCTTTCGCTATTCGATACAAAATGGGAAGGTATAGTCGCTCAATGGAGTTTAGTGAGGTAACCCAACCTCCTCACTTGGCTGCGACCTACCCCGGATTTCCAAATGAAATAGCCGGTCGTCGGCAGTGGAGATCGGCAGGGCGGGCAAGGGTATACAGAGCATCGCTGGTGAGTATGACGAATTCGCGGCCGTCTTGGCTCTGGGACCTGCTTTTGCCAAGAGTGAACACACGACTATGAGGATGGTGTGTGGTTCTGATGCGGTGCTCAGCAACAACCGAAGTCCCAGATGGGAAGCGTACGGCGTACACTATACCAGGACTAACATCTCAAGTTACGCATGTGCGCCCTAGAAAGACGAGCCATGTTTCGTCGTGTAACAAGTTTTGGTTGATTGAGGTGTTTTTCTTCAGTCAATGTCCCGTTAATAGGTATAATCACAAGGAACACTTCAACCCAACCTGACCGTCTTCCATATTCTCATACACTCTTGCAGGTCCATGGAAAGGGTGCCCTCGAGGGCGACCGTCGTGTCCTTGATCACGGCGACGAGGAGGCTGGCCCTGGCAAACATGTCCTGGGCCTCCCGCAGCGCAGAGAGGTCCGACGCCCTCATGCCGCCATTGTCCGCCCACGCCTTCCACAGGTCGATGACCCTGCACACGGCCGCGGCGAACTGTCCGTCGAGGACCATGCGGTGGAGGAGCATGCCCACGGCGTCCTTGAGCGCGACGCTCTCGTCCATGTGGCCGGCCGCCTTGAGCCACTTGAGGTTGTGCTCGGCGACGAGCTTGTTGTCCCACTTGGGACTCTGTAGGGCCTCCAGCTCGCGCTGTTCCCGGCGCTGATTGTCGAGGCGCATCCTATCGCGCACTGTGCGGTTGTTAGTCGTCTGCTTTGGGACTCGGCGAGTAGAGAGAGTAGAGAAGATTAGAATTGAAACTTACTATCGTTCAAGCGCTGCTGCATCTCTCTCTGCATCCGGTTGCCGATGGCGATCTGCCTCTGGTCGTGGGACATGCGGTCCTCCTCGGCCATGGCGAGCCTCTGCTCCTGGAAGCGCCGCGTGACGACCTCGTGGTACTCCATGCCCTGGTTGAACTTGGTGGCCCACTGCGGCGTCTCGGACTCGTCGACGACGCCCAGCATCACCAGCACGCCGCAGGGCACCGTGTCCCGGCTGGCGAAGTTGAGGATCTCGTCGGGGATCTTGTAGTTCCAGAGCATCGTGTTGCTCGTCGTCCCGTACGCCGTCGCGGCGCTGGCGAACCATACTCCGTCCAGCTTACCCGCGCGGCCCAGGCGCAGGTGCTCGACGTAGAGACTCTGGGGGTGGGACTCGGTCGTCAGGGAGTCCGGGTCCTGGCTCAGCGCAGAGGTGAGGCCGTCGATGGAGATTTGGCATGTTATTGGTTTTGCGAAATTTGATTGCGACTGTTTCTGGATCGAGTCAAGGGACTGTTTCGGGGAGAGTTTCTTGGCTTCTGGGTCGTCCTTCTTGTCAGGCTCCTCTCCTGAATTACTATCCACTGCCGGATCTCCGGACTTTGCGTCTTCTGGGCTCTTGGCTCGTGGACAAGGCGGTAGGCGCACCCAGTACGGAGGCAAGGACCCAGAGTCCCTCGTGGTCCAGGACGAAGACCACTGCACAGCCAGGGACAAGTGACCGTCTGAGTCGTCTAGAGGAGCAATGGTCAGAGCCGAGTGGCCGCCGGGCGACTTCATCAGGGCGCAGCCGGTCGGCGTCCACAGGCCGGTGGTGCGCAGCAGCTTCCAGCCGTGGGCGTCGGGGACGGCGCCGAGGTCGAGCAGGTACGAGACGAGCTCGTCAAAGGCGACCTCGACCTGGGGCTGGCGCAGCTGGTCGGCGTACTCGACGCGCTGGGTCTTGAGGCCGATGGTGTTGGTGCGCCAGTTGAAGGTGGTCCAGCTGCCGCCGGGGATCTGGCTCGGCTGGCGCGAGAGCTGCCAGTACCGCTCGGCGCTGTCGTCGCCGAAGCGGTCCCACGGCGTCACGGCGTAGCGCGGCAGCTCCACCTCGATGACCTTGTTGACGATGTCGCTCCGCGTCAGGGCCGGCAGCCTCGCCTTCCTCAGCATGCGCTTGATCTTGGACAGGGCCGCCAGCGTCGCGACCGTGTTGTACAGGATGGGCAGGACGCCGAGGACGGCAAGCGGCACGCCGATGTAAGTGATTATATCGGTGGCCGAGTAGTTGGCGGAGGCGTTGGACGACATGGTCACCACCTGTCGAGGCTATAGACTGACCAACAGCCCTCCAAGATGATCAAGCTACCTATAATGTCTATATATGTATGTGAGACCGTTTTGAAGACGAGGGGATCCGCAGATCATATCTACTAACTGCTGCATCTCATTCTCAGCCGCACGCGCCGGACCGGCTTAGCGCTGCATGTGCCTGAAATTGGCGCCAGGGGATACAAGTGGCTATGCCGCCTTTTCTCGTTAAAGTATTCCTAAAGTGTAAACATGTGGAGAGGGGGCATTGCTATTAGAATGGACAAGGCAGAATTATGATCAAGGTGAAGGCATCATGGTGCGCGGTCATGTTGTAACTTGTAGTTCACTATGCCTTGAACAGGGTACGACTTGCTCGGCTAGGTATCGGCAAGAGTGGTTGGGGATGTGGTGCCAGTATTGAGTGCTATAGTCAGTATAAAGGAAAACACAAACCAAATTTGTATATTGGAACAATATGCTGATAAAAACTCGTAATATATTGATGTGAAGCCCCAGTATACTTTGCCCAATAAGTATAATGTTTGTCAGTCACTGCGGCGCAGCTCAACCCTGGCTGCTGCTGCGGATTCTAGATGGACAATTGCAATTGTTTTCTAGTTACTTGGAAGACATATGACTCAAAACAAGGAAATTGTGCTTCTGTCCAAATAAGAAAAGTGACGAGATGCGTGGTCTGAAATGGCGAATTCCGTATCTCTTGTTTAACCATGCTGCCACCACACACCTTTGACCCGGGATCTTGACTAATAGAAATAGTATATATATATAATTGTTCTTGAGACTTTGATATACCAACTATACTTGGATCTCAATACTCCATTCTTACAAGCAGTACCACTCCTCGCTTCGTGTTTATATCGTGACATTGTTATTGGTATTTGGAGAAGTGGCCGGCCGTAGACGTTGTCGGCTTTCCATACCGCCATAGTCCCAGGCGTCAATTAGATACAGATATACAAGTTGTTATGCTTTCCTGTATATCTGTCACACAGTCATCCGAGTGGTTGTCGTGTGTTCTTTTTAGATGGCACCAGTGTTTTCCGGATCACTGCTCTGTATCGCGGCTCGGCAGCGCAGGATCAACTCGATGAAAACTCGCATTGGCAGCCTGGGCTCGGACCGAATTGATGGCAGCCAGTCCACGAGTTATACGGGTTCTTTGTTGCCATGGCAGGGTAGTAGGGTGCCTGGATGAGCTACTGGTCGACCGTCGATGCATCCGTTGACGAATTTCTCTCCGTACGGGCTGCTCAGTATTATATGTGCGCTGCCTCTTGGCAATGTAACACTGCATCCCTGCAGATTGATGACCTGCACCTGCACCGCAGCTAACCTGCAGCATCTGAATTTATGCGTATGCTGTAACCACACCGGGCGGGACAAAAGAGATCCGTCGTCATCATTAGCATCGGTCCTTCCTGCAATGAACAGATACACCAAAAAATGCAGCAGCGATCAACCGGCGCGCCGAGAGATCGAATTAAACAGTCCAATTGTGGCCGATATTTTACGCATATATATTCTTTTTAAATATTTTGTCCGATATTTGTTAATTATTTTCTTTTTTATTCTTTTCGTCCGAACTTTTTCAATCTTCAGAAAAATCCCTAGAAATTTTCTTCTTGTTTTGCTCAGAATATGCAAAAAACACTGCTTTGCCCACTATGAGACTCCTCGGCGCGCTCGCCGCCCTCATCGTCGGTCGCGCCTGGGCTCAATTCCCCAATCCAGACCCCGATGATGATCTCACCACAATCACCTCGCCGGTCGACCCAAATATCACCATCGGCTACAAGGTTCCTTCAGGCGCCTGTACCACTGCTTTCGACACACAACAGCAGTACACGGGGTGGGTCCGGGACCCCGCGGCCGCGAGTAACTTGTTCTTCTGGTTCGTGGAGTCCCGGGAGCCGACCGCCGCCCTGACCATATGGCTCAATGGCGGGCCCGGCGCATCGTCCATGCTCGGGCTCTTCAACGAGAACGGGCCCTGCGAGGTCCTCGACGTCGCGGGAGAAGCGGACCGGTACGCCACCGTCGCCCGCGAATGGGGCTGGGACCGAGCCTCCAACATGCTCTTCATCGACCAGCCGAGCCAGGTCGGCTTCTCCTACGATGTCCCGACCAACGGCTCCCTCGATCTGTTCACCAACGACATCTCGGTCCCGCCCGCGGACCGTCTGGGCCTGTTCCTCAATGGCACTTTCAGCTCTGGAAATGTGTCGTCGACGGCCAACACCACCGAGACGGCTGCGCTGGCCGTCTACCATCTGGTGCAGGGCTTTTTGGAAGTCTTTCCTCAGTTCAACCCTCCCGACGGCGACTCGCTGGGCGTCAATCTCTTCGCCGAGAGCTACGGTGGTATATACGGGCCAGTCTTCGCCTCCAAATGGCAGGAGATGAATGTGGCGAGAGCCAATGGTACCATACCCCAGAATACCACGGTCGATATTCGGCTCAAGTCTCTCGGTATCGTCAACGGGTGCATCGATCAGCTCGTCCAGGCACCCTACTACCCTGTCATGGCCACAAAGAACCCGTACGGACTGGTCGCCATCAATCCGGTCCGCGCTCAAGCTGCTAATGCGAGTTTCTACGTCCAGGGAGGCTGTCGCGAGTTGATCTTGCGCTGCCGAGCCGCAGTGCAAAGCAGTGATCCGGACAACACTGGTGCCATCTCGTCGGTGAACGAGCTGTGCTCGAAGGCAAACGACTTCTGCTCCGAGAACGTCATGCTCCCTTATAGCGACGCCGGCCGCAGCGTCTACGACATTGCCGCTCTGCTCCCAGACTCGTTCCCGCCGTCGCGGTATCTGGCATATCTCAACAGCGCCGAATTCCAACAGGCCATCGGTGCGAGCATAAATTATACAGAGACCAGCGCCGCGGTCGTCTCCGCATTTGCGGCGACGGGCGACTATGCGCGCGAGTCTCTCGTGCCCAAGCTGGCCTCACTCTTGAGCGCCGGCGTTCGCGTCGGCCTCATCTATGGTGACCGCGACTATATTTGCAATTGGCTGGGCGGCGAGGCCATTTCCCTCGCGCTGGCCGACGCCGCTGCCGCGACTTCTCAGCCGTCTGCGGACGCCGTCCTAGGGCGTTACTGGTCCTTTGCCAGCGCCGGCTACGCCCCGATCATCGTCAACGACAGCTACATTGGCGGTGTGGTGCGGCAGCTGGGCAATCTCTCCTTCTCGCGCATCTACCAGGCCGGCCACTCGGTGCCCGCCTACCAGCCGGAGACGGCCTTTCAGGTATTTGCCCGCATCGTGCTCGGGACCTCGGTCTCGGACGGCCAGCAGGTCGACCTCTCGGCGTACAACACGACCGGGCCGGCCAACGCGACCAAGACGTTTGCCGGGGCCCTGCCCGCCAGCCCTACCGGCACGTGCTGGATACGCAACATACCCGGCAGCTGCAGCGAGGAGCAGAAGAAGCAGCTGCAGGATCCGGAGGGCGAAGGCAAGAGCGTGGCCATTGTTGACGGAGCCCTCGTTACCAAGAGCGGGACCACCGTGCCGAGCGCCACGAGCGCGGCATCGTCGACCACGGCCTCGGAGCCTCTGACTGGCGTTTTTACCGCCACGTCAACTCCCAGCAGCGCCGCGAGAGGCTCCCCATTGAATATTGAGAGGCCAGCGGTCATGGGACTGGGCTGGTTTTGTCTTTCTTGGGTACTGTTTTAATAGTCTTGGTTTTGGTGTAACAGCTGTTTTTGCATGATACCCCCATTCGCATTGCATATAGATCAAGAAGATTGGATTAAGCAATAGAAGTAGCGAGAAAATACTTTTTTCGAATCATCACATGTATTGACTAAACAGCAGAATCACCAAAGAGAAAATACTTTTTCAAATCGTCCAATGTATTATTGCTATTTAGCGCAAGCTTGTTGCGTTTGCAAATACTGTCAATACAACTTACCGTTGGGACGGATTCAGCGTCAAAAACAAGTTCTTGATCATCCGAGAAACTGGGACAATATATTATCCAAGTTGAGTTCGGTTACAACAGAACACCGCCTACTAGTCACAACAGACATTGGGGCGAGATGTGGGTTCCAGGAGCCGGTACTATTCAGCTGGAGGGACCACAGACAATCATACGGCAGTCAGAAGATCATGTAGAAGTAGCTAGATACCTGAGATACTAGTTAGCACACTGCTTTACAACGACTGGCAAATACGCAGAAGTAGTATTGGTGAATTTTTTCAGTTTCATATAGTAATGCCTTGTCAAAGGCGGTATCATCAAGACCCAGAAGGCTATGTTGACCGTCGTGATAATATGATCATCATTGTAGTGAGAGGGGCGTGGAGGGAGATCGGGGATGTCTTACCTGGGAGTCAGAAGAGTTTGTGTGGCTTTTTGAGAACCTGGCGAGTGCATAAACTACTTGAGTTGGAGTCAGCCAATGAGTTCCAGAAGATGAATCATGATAGAGAGAATTGGTAGAGCAGTCAGACATGACAGTTCTCTTCCGCGCGGTTAAGCTCTGACATATGCTTGTCAATTGGTTAAGTCGAATCATCATTTTGGTTGTGTTGTGTAAAGAAAATGTCGGCTTACCAATTGCAATCGACCAGATGGCTTGACCTGACCAGACTGCCAGCCTGGCGGACTTGATCTGGTCAAGAGCCTACGTCACGATGGAATCGCAAGTGATGCTGGTCTAGGCTGTATTCCGACGGCTTCGAACAGGCATCGCTCGCGAATGATTGTGGCAGACATTTGATGTACCTGAAAAAGTCCAAATTAGCTTGGGATTCTCTTGAAATTGGCAATAACCAGTAAGAGTGTTGGGATTCGCATTCAGTTATGCATGAATGGTTAAAATAAAAGTGTTGTCTGCATTGGAAACCCAAATAAGACTCGTCATCTAGGTATTCATCACGCGAAGGTGGGACGGTGTTGCGTAAAGTATTGTTGTGGCTTACCCTACAGTCGGATTGTTCCAAGTTCCGCGATCAGTTTGATCCAGCCTGTAGTCGATAGTATTAGACTACTGTCTTGCTCGGAGAGAGGCAATGATGTTGGAATTGTGCTCTTGGATCAGTGGGCGAGGTTTTCTAGGCCTGCCACAAATTGGCGTATCTGACTCATGTGGTTTGTGATTCGGAGCCCAGTGCCGCTTCATCAGGGAAAGAGATGTCGAGATAGCTGTGATGGAGTGGAAACGTACTCAGAGAACCAGAGTCTGCCTGTACTAATCATGCAATGTTAGCATGTCTGTCGCGACGTTGCGTGTACAGAGAGATGTGAAGATGGGTTGGATCAGAAAACAGCCAGTTTTTTTCGTCAGAGTATGTCGGACGGTAATTTCCAGCTCTGCCGAAGCAGAGAAATTGTTCATCATGTAGAGGGTGGGAGAGGGAAGAGATGCAGGTTGACATACCGAACTGTACAAGGCCGATGGGGATCGATTGGCAAGCGAATAGTCGCATGGACTTCGTTCGCGAGCACGAGTGTTGCTCATGGAGGCTCTGACTTCTGTCGACAACGTTAGTGGCGCGTCTCAACCAGGCTGGAGAAACAAGCAGGTTGATGGTGTGTAGTCTCAGACTGACGTGTAAAAACAGTTTCATTCCCGGAGGTCAAAGACTCTAGTTTGCGGTTTACAACTTGTCATCAATGGGATGGGGGTAGGAAATGTGAAGAAAGGAATGCGCAATACTCACCAGAGGCATGGCAGGCAGCTCGGGAAGCCCGGAGCAGATCCAGAGCTCGAGTTTTCTCCCCGAAGCTGCCGTGTTGTGTTTGTGAAGCTGTTTGCAGAATCGTGGGCAGAAATTTCGTCGAGAATTATTTTTATGGATTTGAACCGCGTTGGGTGGGGGACGACACGGTGCAGCCCCGGAATAAGAAAGATCCAGCGCCCGCGCTGCAAGCTGGAGCTTAGGTTGGTGGGCCACGCGCCGGAAAGGGGATCAAAGCTTCTCCGTTCTGGGCGGTGCTAGCGCGTTGCCCAGGTCCTCTGGTCCTCCAGTTCCGCGACAGGCCCCAGTTCCAGGTCACCTGGTGCCTGGGGACTGGAGCTTTCTAGGGCTGCACTGGACTTGGAAATGCCCGGCCCAGCGCAACCATTGGAAATCCACCCCACTTCCGGGGGACAAGCTTCAGCGGGGTTGCCGGCGTGAGGAATGGCGGGGTCCTCGATTGTTCAGCAGGCGAAGGCCATAGAAGTTCAAGATGCCAAACCAAGATGACTGTGCGCGTGAGAGCCAAGAGAACAACTGGAGAAATTACTTCAGAGGATGCAAGTCCAGGAGATGCATTCCCTGTAACGAGTCGCGTTACGACGAAAACCAGATCTTGCTTGTTTGCATGAGGCCCCAATGACGGAGCAAACGTCCCAGCCAGCATTGACGACCCCATTGATTGACCTGACTCTCTCCTAGCTAGAGCGTTTGGCCCCAGATGACGTTGATAGCCCGAAATGGCCGAGAACACCCGCCTCGGTACAAGTCAGTTGCACCCTTCACGACGCGACCCGGAAAATCCTCTTTGGAGGCTCCCCAGGCTCGTGAAATCCCCCAATTGCCCATGCCCATTTGGCCGGCAGACCAGGGGAAACAGACGCTTGCACGGCTTTGCGTGGCTTCGGAAAAGCCAATGGCTCAGCCCATCGTGTGCCCCTTTGCCGAACGCATCTCGTGCTACCTCGTGGCCGCCCATTGATTGCCGCAACCGCATCGTGGGAAACCCCCAGAACGTCCAGATTGCCAGACACACCGGGAAGGAGGGGTGTGGAGTAGAAGAAGCGGGTTGGACTCCGTGGTTGACTTCATAAGTCCAAGCTTCCCCTCGATCGATCATTGCTAGTTATGTGTACTTATGTAGTTGTTCGGTCACACATTGACGATCTTCTCGTTTCCAAGTCTTGACTCTTGTTTCCTCTCCTCGCTCTGACGTATAAGTCTGCCTGTTGCTGCAACACTCTCACGATCTATTCGTCTCTCCCACATCTATAACCAATTATACCCCCAAAGCTCAACAACAACTCGCCTGGTGAAGCCGGACCATTACTGCTACCAGCCACTATACCAACTCCAACAAACTCCTTTTTCCACAACCAGCAATCAAATAATTCACAATGGCTGACGGTGTACCTCCCGCCGAGACGGCAACTATCAACACCAACATTGTCACCCTCACACGATTCCTCACGGAAGAGCAGCACAAGGTCCCGGAGGCAACGGGAGACTTTACGTAAGAACACTCTCCAGAGAGAACCCCCTCGAAATGATCGACGTTGGGAATCCAGACAGCTAACCGCAACATCCGGGACAACAGACTGCTATGCCACGCCCTCCAGTTCTCCTTCAAGGCCATTGCGTACTACATCCGCCGAGCCACGTTAGTAAACCTGACCGGCCTGGCCGGGCAGTCCAACGCCACGGGCGACGACCAGAAGAAGCTGGACGTGATCGGCAATGACATCTTCATCGAGGCCATGCGGTCCTCGGACAAGTGCGCCCTGGTGGTGTCGGAAGAGGAGGAGGACATCATCTACTTCAAGGACAGCAGCAACGCGCGCTACGCCGTGGCCTGCGACCCCATCGACGGCAGCTCCAACCTGGACGCCGGCGTGTCGGTCGGCACCATCTTCGGCATCCACAAGCTGGCCGAGGGCTCCAAGGGCACCAAGGAGGACATCCTCAAGCCCGGCACCGAGCTGCTGGCCGCCGGCTTCACCATGTACGGCGCCTCGGCCCAGCTCGTCATCACCATGAAGGGCGGCACCGTCAACGGCTTCACCCTCGACTCCTCCTTCGGCGAGTTCATCCTCACCCACCCCAACATGCAGATCCCCCGGAGCCGCGCCATCTACTCGTGCAACGAGGGCAATTCCGCCTACTGGCAGGACAACACCAAGGAGTACTTCAACTCGCTCAAGTTCCCCCAGGGCGACGGCAAGCCCTACAGCGCCAGGTACATTGGTTCCATGGTCGCCGACGCCTACCGGACGCTGCTCTACGGCGGCATCTTTGCCTACCCGGCCGACAAGAAGGCTCCCAAGGGCAAGCTGCGAATTCTGTACGAGTGCGCGCCCATGGCCATGGTCTTTGAAAATGGTACGCTTGACTCCCCCACCCCAGAAATTTTGAGTAAGGCAAATTCTAACAATCTTTCACAGCCGGTGGTCAAGCAATCGACAGCCACATGAACCGCATGCTGACGGTCGTGCCCGAGCACATCCACGACAAGTCGGGCATATACCTGGGCAGCTACGACGAGGTCGAAAAGGTCAAGTCGTTCCACAAGTAAACGTCCCTTCAACAACATATAACACGATTATGATAATTCTGGAAAAAAAATCATTGCGACAATTGGCAAGGCGCTGGTTTTATATATATCAATTCGGGATTAGGTTGCCGAGGCAAGGCCTGGAGTTTTACGAGAAGGTGGCATGCATGCATGGATATAGTGGAATGAAATTGCACATTTGAACTCGACTATTCTATGCTGTTTTCGTTATAGTACAGTATTATTATCGTCTTGTGATGTATATGAGTTGGGCGCCTCATCTTATTTGTCTACGGCTTTCATTTACCAGAGCTTGGGGAAATACTTTGGCGTGTTCTTCTTCCACTCCTGGTAATCCTTGCGGTCGCCATACCTCTGGTCATACTTCTTCTCGCTCATCGGGATACCCGACACCTTGGTCAGGAGCAGCGTGACGAACGCCGGGCTGACGTAGGACAGGCCGAGGGCCAAGAGCTGGCCGCCGATGCCGCCGCTCAGGCCCAGGCCGACCTGCACGGGAGACGTGAGCAGAACGCCCGCGGCGGCCGTGGCTATGCCCGTCCACAGGGTCGTCTCTCCAAAGTAGTTTGGGTATTGACTGTGGATGTCACGTCAGCAAGGGCAGACATGTGAATATCTACGCGGATGGAAAAACTCACCTCTTGCTCCACAGCCCGCGCGTCAGAAAGGCCTCGTCGTGCTGCTTGGTGCGCTTCTCGTGCATCCAGGCGCTCTTCTGGCGGTCGGCGGTGATCTCGAAGGCGAAGCCGCCAATGTACAGGGCGAGGCCGAGCAGGTCCGAGGGCCGGAGGCCCGCGAGCGCGGCAAAGGCGGCGGGCGGGGCGGCGTTGACGGCGATGACGGGCAGCAGGCACAGCGAGACCCAGACGGCCTGGCCCGTCCAGGCCCCTGCGAACTTGGCCTTGGACCCCCGGATGTCGTCGAACCGCGAGTCCTTGCCCTCCTGGAGCACGCGCTGGAACAGGTATGATCCCACTGTTGGTGGACAGTCAGTATATTCTTCATCCCATAGTAGATATTTCCCGGGCAATTACTCACGGCGAATACTCCAAAAGGCCACGGCGGCGCTCAGCGCGACCTGGCGCCAGTTGAACGCCCCGGCAGCGCCCCCGCTCAGAAACGCCGACAGCACACTCGGCAGCTTGACGTCGGTGCCCTTGACGGCGGCGGCGGCGCGCGTGCGCATGTGCGGCAGGTACAGACTGAGCAGGGTGACGGACAGAAAGGTGAGGGCGCCCGAGGCGTCGTAGAAGCGCTCCGTCTGGTAGTAGACCGAGGGCACGGCAAAGGCGGCCTGGATGGCAAAGGCGGCGCCCACGCTGGGGACGAGCGTCCGCAGCAGCGGGCTGCGGAAGTTTGTCACGTGGAGGAGGTGCTGGAGGAGCGTCATTCTGTCTCTATCTCTCCTTCTTTCCGTGTCTGTGTGCCGTGTTTGCCGATTGCTTGTAGGGAGAAGCGATTGTAGCAAAAGTAATTATCGATATGGGCTATCTTCTCGTCCAAGGGATAGTAAGCAACCAGAGCACGTGGCTATACTAGGTGCGACTTTGCGTCCTGGGCGCTGTCTGTGAAACTTAGAGAAAATGCAAATGCCATGCACTGCCAAGATGATTATACTGAATCAAGATCAGCTATTGAAGAAAAGGGAAAGACGATGGGACGGACGAATTGTTGTGATGCTTTGTAGAGTGATAATTCCATATGATCAAGAAGATTCGAACTTCTGTTGCCTAATAAATGTGTGTGCGTACACAATGTTATTATTCTTGACCGGCAAAGACATGTGTCAAGTGGTGACGCAATTGAATCTTCCTATTCATACTTCGGACAACAAAGAATGCCGGAGCCCGGGACCGATGGCGCTGACGTGGGGAGCTTCAGCGCGGATCTTCACGCACTGCGCGCATCAGGCCATCAGTATTCAGCCCTATAGAAATGGAAACAGTGGGGACATGCCCTCAAGTCTGCTAATAGATACGTACTGTGAGATTACAAAATCACAGTTAAGCTTACTTACAGTTCAGACGAAAGTAGTGTGGCAGTCACAGAATCGGCCACCTTCAACTTTAAAAGAAATGCCATTACTAACACTATTATGATGCAATGTTCACCATCCGTGTGAAAAACGCCAAGTCCATATGCGGTCATCCAACCCACAATGTATCTCGAATCGTCTTATTATGTAAAACCGCTCCCCTCATTGAGCAATAACTCCCCTTCTACGCCGGGTTCCCAGCAATCTTAATGGGATGAGCCTCAGTGTTGAAGACATAGGTATTGTCCCCGTCTGCCGAGACCTGCCACACAGCTTCCGGAGCCTGGATGAGGTATGAGTACTTCATCACCTCGGCAAAGAAGAATGACTCTTGTTCGTCGTACTTGGATCCGCCCCCGGCGACGTTGACGTTGCTAATGCCCGTGAATCCCACATCGTCGACCGAGCACGTGCTGTTGATGGCGAGGAAGGCGTCCCAGCCCCAGTCCTG
The DNA here is from genome assembly GCA_001599175.1 of Pestalotiopsis sp. JCM 9685. NCBI lineage: Eukaryota > Fungi > Ascomycota > Sordariomycetes > Amphisphaeriales > Sporocadaceae > Pestalotiopsis > Pestalotiopsis sp. JCM 9685. Next base: position 5,316,948 of record BCGF01000005.1, on the reverse strand, counting down.
GTACTTGGTGTCGCCAGTTGCCCTCCAGGCGTAGTAGTAACTCTCCATGACCTCGGGGCGCAGGATGTAGTCGGCTCCCCCGTCAGGAATCCAGAAGCCTGCCTGGGCGTAAAAGTCCGCTTGCGCCGCGGGTGGCGGTGGGTTGTTGGGAGCATTGGCTGACACGGCGCTGTCTTGCCAGTCAAAGATCTCGGGTCCTATCTTGGTGGCAGTCGATGCATAGGTATCGTGGCAACCATCGACCAACTCGATACCAAAATCAACATAGTCTTGTCTGTCGAGAATGAGACCGCCGAGGATAAAGTTGCCTCCGTCGAAACAAGCCACTAAACATGTCAGAAATGAACGCAATCACCACACAATGAACGATTACTCACGATGCTGAGACGAGTAGGAAAGAGATGTCGCATTGTTCCATCCGGCCAGGAATGTCAAGTCGGGGCGGCTCGTTGGGTGGGACGCGATATACTTGATGCTGGAGTCGATTGCTGCAACCCAACGATCCTTGTAAGCACCAAAGCGGCTGGTATCATACAAGTACATCTTGATGAGGTACTCGTAGAAACTGTCCGTGCCGCCACCCCAGCCGCCGTTGGAGTTGGTGAAGTTGCCGGTGCTGATGGAAATGGCAGAGCCCAACAATCCGGGGAACGGCTCAGCAATGTCCTTTGGTTGAGGGTTGAGGAGGTATGACTCGGCCTTTTGAGACAGCTGAGCATACGTCTGGTTTCCAGTCAGATCGCTCAGGTGAGTCCACTCGAGGACCAGAGTTCCAATGGTTGCCAGACCGTTCGTGTCAGCGGCCTGAGGGCGCACTGGCGACCAGTCAAGGTTGTTGTAAGGAATACCAGTCCCAGTATCAAAGGCGACAGAGAGGAGATCTGCAAGGTTCACGGCCTGGTCCAGAACCGAAGCCAGATTATCCTGATTATCGACCAAGTCATTGGCCGGGCCGGACAAGAGATCGTATGCTTGAGAGGATATTAGTACTTGTCGAGCAGTATCAGTTGAGGAGACAAGAGGCCATACCAGAAAGAAGTCCTCCAAGGTAACGAATGGTCGTCTCAAAAAGCGATATAGAACTAGTGTAAGTGGCCTTTGTAAAATCAATCTTTGGAATGTAATCCAAAATTTGATTCACGACTTTCTTATCCCCCATGATGGTCGCTGTAGACAGAGCATCGACGGCGCTGGCTCCCCAGCCTCCGCTATTGTCATGAGTATCAGCAAAGTCCCAACAAACCACAGTTCAAGTGTTTGACTTACAAATCATCAAGATATGATTTCGAAAGAGGAGCCAACTCATCGTGGGGAAAGGCATAGGTGTAGTACCCATTCCAGCCCCGGTCAAAGGCCTCCTGTACAGCGGCAGTCCTGTCGGTGTAGGAGGTGTAAGTGATGGTATCACGAGCAGTTGGTGCGGCGAGGACAGGTGCCACTGCCCCGAGGAGGGCAAAGCGCCAGGCCGAGGACACCATGGCTGATGAACAAGAAATGAAGAAAAGGCAGAGCTGATCTAAATGATACACCAAAGCAATGCTCAGGCTGACCCAGGGAGCGGTAGACCAAAGGACAATGGGAGAATAGTGGAACTCGTGCGGGAAGTTGGGCGGCGTGGGAAGACACTGATATATACCCACTCACCGATCCGACTCTGCCACAATGCCATGGGCAGGAGAAAGGACGAGCCTCAAGGTGCAAGCGCCGGGGAGCACATTATGGTCGACCCGTACATAACGACTGGCGTTATGACAGTTAGGGTACATAAGTCACGACCCGGAGCTTATCCACCAACTTGCAGGTACGTAGATGGGATATCAATGACCAGCTGCGGATCAGCACGGTGAAGGAGAAGGGGCTAGCCTGGCCATCCATCCATAGGTCCCCAGTCCCAGGCCAGTCATGTAATGTACGTAGAGGATGCGGCCGATCATTGGGCCTGCCCTGCCTAGTGATTTCGTCTAAGTGATCAGATGGGACTTACGCTTAAGCTTTACCCTAGAGGGAGGTGCAAAGTACGATACAAGGACATGGAGGAACTGGTTGTGCATAGGGTTCCGAAGCAAGCGAGGACGATGTGGACAGAATGAGACCGAGAGGTGTAGGTCGGTGACCAAGCACGTCGTCCATTGCAGGTCGGAATGTAACTCGACATTCGATGGTTGACCAGAAGACGTAGACACGAGATGCGAGGGGGCAACTACACATGTAGGCTCATGAATGCGCGTGTCCATGTGCCACTTGAGCTTGGGACTTTCTGTACGCCAATACCCCATGCATTGGTTTCTATAGAGGGGGGAAATGTTTCCCTAGAACCAGGACAAGCTTCAGGATGGGAAAATGAGATGACTGACGAGGAAGAAAAAAAGAACGACGCAGGGCGGGATGTACCAACTACCGGTGGTTATCGAAAGCCGGAGCCGACGCACTAGGTTAAAGCGGAAGAGCATGGAAAGGCGGTTCAAAAATAGCCGCCAGGCGTTGAAGAAGGCTTGCTCTGCTCTACCTTGTCGGAACTCGAGCATCGCTCATAGCGGCTCATGTTATTCATGCCAGACTTGGCAATGTGATCATAGCAGGGTTACGCGTTGGACGATACAAAGGGGGGAGATAACCATGGATTCGGAAGCTTGAGCCACAATGGCCCGGCATGAACCGACCTTCCGGAAGAGTGTTTATGTTTCCTGAAATCTTGAAATCTACATTACCTAGACAGCCTGCCTATAGGTACTTGCAGGGGACCAGGTAGGGCAGAAGGAGAGAACCTCATTTCGCCAGACTGGCGGCGGCCCCGTCATCTGGGCCAACCATTCGGTTCGCAACTACCACCGACTGCTCGGCCATGGTGAGGAAATAATGGCAGTCTTTTGGAAAGCGAATCGCCCGGATGACCACGGCACGAGGACATGCTGCTTTTGGGAACCAAGATCAATATTCTGCTGCATCTGTATGGCGTTTGCTACTGTAGTATCGCGATTCGTGATTAGCTCCCTGGGTCTCGGCACTCACCTCAGACCATGTCTTTTACACAAGAAGTATTGACTGACCTGCATGTAGCTCGAGAGAACAGAACATAACCCCCCAAGGGGCCCGAGTCGGTGATCATGGTGCACAGGATTAGGCGTCGATAAGCTTGATGTGGCACCCCCTGGTCCCCTGTAAAAGCATCTGCGGGGGACTGTTTTAGCGGCGGCTCAAGCCTCTCTAGCGCTGCGCCATGTTTGCGGGGGAATGCTCGAATGAATCTTGGTGCCAAGGATGGGGCGTCAGATGAGTACAATGTCTGACTATCACGAGGCCCAAAGACTGGAGGTGAGTTGTGATAGCAGACGAAGAAAATGTGTTGGTCGATGTTTACTTTCATGCCAAGTTGGTGGTCTTATGGCGAGAATCTTCTGGTTCTTCGAAAAGTTCTACGTCGTCCCCAGTGGTCATCACTTGTCACTACCACTGGAAAGCCGGCACCAGAAAGATAATGTAGGTACATCCCGCTGCCCCCTACTGCATTGGTCTTACACACGGATGTTGTGAGTTAAGATTGCCTCTGCAGCTCTGGAATGCGCACTTGATTACTGTATGCCATTCGCTAGGACCTGACTGACGGACGAGTCTTTCCCCTCAAAAGACAAGTCGACTCGCATCCTGCTTGTGCAAGGTATAAACGATAAACGGGGCCTGCGATGCAACATGTTACAACGCCACGCCTGTCGACCCAGATTAGAGCTGCGGCAGCGAGCGCCTCCCAGAGCGGCACTAGCCTTCCTCGCCCAGGTGAGTATATGCCGTAGTTTTGACTTGTTATACATTCTACTCGAGTGTATAGGAATACGAGCTTCGGAGAGTTTTCCCTTACTGCCTCATGCTGGACTAGATAATTCATCTTGGGGACGACAATGACTGACTGCATCGTTCCGCCGCATTGCCTTAATAAAGTAGTCTGTGAGTTCCTGCATGTCGCGTGGCTTGAGTATGTGTTGCACAACCAATCGCCTGACCTCCCGCCGCCAAGAGAAGGTGCTCTTTTTGATTAATCGGAACGCAAGCAGGGTCAAGGTTCGCTAAATGTCGAAAAGTGTGGGATGGGATTCCAAATGCGACTGAAATGGCACTCTCCTGGATCATCATGTACGTAGTAATGGCCGCATGCACACCTGTACTGCCCACACTTTGCAAACGCATCTTGAAAGCCAGTGATATATCATCAACCACACGTGCCTAGGAAGCAGTAGACAGGCAATGATGGCCTGGCCATGATTCATCTCTCCTCTGTCGTCAGATTCTGGCCCGTTGCTGTGTGCAAACCTGGTCGCGTCGCGCCCATCATCGTTGCACTCGGCCCCATGCATGCACGACCGAGCTCAATCGTCATATAAGTGTAGTCTACACTGTGCAGGCCTGGCTTGACTTGCGGTGTGCTCTGGTAGAAATTCTCCGAGGCCAGACCCCAGAACACGTCTAGTCCTTATCTCTGAGCTTTGCTAGTGCAGCAGCTATCCCCTCGCTCAGCTGATCCCCATGCTGGGCACTCGATGCTGCACCCTCCAGTGCAGCTGTCTTTTTGGACTCCTCTATAGCTGCCGCAATCATGGCATCCTCGTCGTCATCGTCATCGGTCTCAGTCGGGTCCCGTATTTGATATTGGCCTGCTTTGGCCTGTGGCTTTTCTTTTTGTGCCGGCTGAGCCTGCGGCTGCGGCGTCGAGCTGCCTCGAGATGCGGCAGCTGAAAGACTGGGCATATCCCGGAGCGGTACCCTGCTGATGGGCAATGCCTGATCAGCAGCATTGCTGGTCTCGGTGGCAAGTACACGTCTTTTGGCAGCGTGCTGGATTCTGAAGGGCTCCTGGACGACACTGCACCATCGCTTCACTTTTGTCTCGCCCCAGCCGCCGATGATGGAGACCTGTTCGGGCTCTGCATTGACGGCATTGCGAACGCTACCGAATGCGCTCACGAGCGACACGGCATCTGCCTTGTTGATGCCCCTGGGCACGGTGACGAACTCGACGAGCTTTTCGGTGTAACTCGTAGCCTGCTGCCCCTTGATGCCCGAGAAGTTGGCATGCTCGTAGGATTTATAGAGCTCTAGATAACGCGCCGCCTCCGCGGCTGACCAACAAAGAATGACCGTGACATTGTTGACAAGAGATGTCTTGGATAGCTCCCGAAGCGGATCTTCATGGTTCGGAATGTCCACCATGGTCAGGACGATCCGCAGGTTGTACCGGCCCTGTAGATTTCGAATGCGCGTGTAAATGTACTCTGGATGTAGCCTATGGTACTTGAGGCTCAGAAAGAGCGCGCACGTGGTCAGGCCCAGCCCATAGTCGGCCGGAATGTCGCTGTACTCCCACTGTACAGAACGAAGAGCTGCCAGAACGGGGTTGCCCTTTTGTCGGGGCGACACCAAGATGGACGAGCCGGACGAGCGCTGAGGTAAGGCTTGAGGCGTTGGCTGCACGATCTTGGGTCCCGAGCTGGTCGTCGGTGGTGCCTTGTCCAACCTCTGGGGCGTTGGCTGCTGTATCTTCTGCGGCCGCGGCTGCTGGATGCGACTCGCCGCCGCCTGCTGAGCGCCCTGTCCCGACGAGACCGCTGGTCCGCCCGAGGACGATGCTAGAGCATCTAGGAAGTCGGCATCGGCACCAAAGTCGTCGTCAGCCATCGTTGCGAGTGTGCTTTGTTCCAATAACGGACGCGTTGCTGCCTTTCTTAGTAGCACGGCGATGATGATATCAGGCAGGCCAGCAGTCCCCGCCAGCTGAGTGACAGGCGAAGAAGTGGGGCCCTCTGCCGAAACACCGTTCTTGTACTACACTTACACTGACTGAAGCCATCAACTTGTTTTGGACATGATGCACGTATTTTCTAAGACATGACTAATTTTCTCACAAATTTCACCTCGTACTCGCCAGGCCGGCTCCGTGTGATCGCGTGATGGGCTATAACAATTCTTACTTACAACCTTCCCTCTGCCAAGATCCAACGCCGGACTTTTCAGCCTTGAGCCGCGCAGCTTCTATATATGAACGAGATCCCTGTTGACGGTATATATTAATATGCGCTTCCCACGCGTCTGTCTTTCCAGATGCGTGTCGTCTCGTGGCACTTGGACTGCCGGTCTCCGAGCGCCGGTTGCTACACGCAAGCGTGGCAGCGCAACTCGTCATCGGGTTTCGTATCCTTACGGGCAGGTCCTCCGCCATCTGGCAGGCAGCTCGGACGAGTCTGTTTTTCTGGATGCTCTTGGAAAGTATAGGCATGTATCGTTATTTTCTCAGCATAGTTCACATATTCACATTATAGCCTCAGGATACTTATTTAATCATGGATTATCATGCTGCAAAGCGTATAGACTCGGGATACTTATTCAATCATGGATTATCATGCTGCAAAGCGGCTATTCATGTCATATGCTTGTATTATGCTCTATTCCTCACTTATCATCCGAAGGGGTAGGAGACGATAGACAACTCAGCGCCCCCTAAGCTGTCTCACCTTAGTCTAGAATAGCGAAGGGGTCAGAGCTCTTCATCTCATCAGCGCTGCCATTCACCCGCAGAGAGAGCGAATCCCACATGACCAACAAGGCATCGATAATGTAGGCATCAGGCCTCAGCTTGACAGGATGCTCCATGACCACGTTCGGCGCCAAGTTGACGATGCGGCGCGACCGGCGGCGCTTGGTCTCCTCGTAGTCGATGGACTCCATCAGCGCCTTGCCGACCTTGGCCGGGTCGCCGCCGAAGCGCAGGGCCTTGACGATGCGCCACTCGTAGTCGCGGAACTCGCGGCGGAGCGCGGCGACGTCGGCCCGGGTGCGCTGGCCCTGGAGCTCGTAGCCCATCTCGTCGCACAGCCTGTCGGCCAGCTCGCGGCACTCGTCCTGCTCCTCCACCGGGCACTGCGCCAGCGCCGTCGTGTCCCACTGCTCGTTGTATACCTCCAGGGCGTCCACGACCATGTTGGTGAAGTCTTGCAGGGCCGCCTCTCCCCACGGCTCGATCTTTCGGATGTCTCCCGTCGCTTGGGCGGCTCCTTTGCCGCTGGAGGACTTGGAGCCAGACGCAGACTGGTGGTCATTGCGAGCGGGATCCATCAATGAAGACTGGCTTCTGCCTCTGCCTTTGCCGCTGCCACGAGGTGCCATTTTGCTAAGTAGTTTTGTGAGTTGATCGACTTGTTGAAGTTGTTTTGGTTTGGTCTCGTGTATGTGGTTGAGCAAAAGGTGTTGGAGTTGGTGTTGTTGAGTACCTAATGATGGAAAAAAGTCCAATTAAGGGATGAGTATCCCAAATTTATAGAAATGTATCCTGATACTGAGTTACCGAATGGAAGCTGCCTTTCGACTCTGCTTCTGAAAGTCTCAATGGGTGGTGTAGTACCGAGCCCTATGGTGCCGTTACAATTCCTTCGTTTCGACTTAACAATGTGAGGACCATCATTGTCTGCTTTCTCTAAAGCGTTCAAATGTTACAAAGAGGCAATCAACACAAAGACAATGCCCTTCTTTATTCATATGGACCTGGTGGGATCTAAACCTCCAGGAACAAAGGTCTCTCAGATCGGAGACCGTTGAACGGGGGAAGGATTGATCATGCCATCCAATTTGGCATAGCGACTCGTGAGCGAGCGAGTATTTGCAAAATATTTAGATATCAATTGACATGTACAGTTCTATGTACAACCATCTATCCGCGCCATACACTTTTTACAATCCTAACTGATACGAGATCACCACGCCTCCCAGATGTTCTTGGGAATCACCTCGCGCATGACGGCCCAGTGCCCCAGCGCCGTCTGGTCGTGGTGCTTGGCCAGTATCTCCGTGTCGTTCCTGCGCACGAGCTTGACGTCGTCGCCGACCATGAAGGCCGAGTCGGGCACCTCGTTCTTGGGCATCAGGTAGTGCGCCCGGGCCCGGCTCCGGAGCAGGTCCCGCTCCACGACGGGGCGGAACGCGATCTTGTCGGCCGACTTGCGGCAGAAGACTACGACGTTATCAAAGTCGCGCCCGTCGGCCTCGAGCTTCTCCTCGGACGGCATGGGCGACTCGCGGAAGATGCGGCACGAGGGGAAGACCTCCCTAATGGTGCGGACCACGGTGCTCAGAGGCGGTAGAGTAAAGTCACCGGCATAGTTCTGCGGTTCGATTAGAACAAAGCACGCTACCAAATGTCAAATAAGGACTTACGATAGCAACCACGCCGTTGGGCTTCAACAGAGTGTGCAGCGACTGCAGGAACTCCAGGGTGAACAAGGGAATCGGCTCAGCGCCGCCAGTAAAAACATCATGGATGATGTAATCAAACTTCTCGGGAGACTCCTCTGCAGTACGCGCCGTGTAGCTCACTGCATCTTCAATCGCGGCCGTGTGGTTTGCGGGAAGGCCAAAATACTTGACGGCGTAGTCGTAGACGAGGGGGTCAATCTCGACAATGGTGGTATCAATGCCGTGGGCAATCAGCGCCGAGGGCGTCGTGCCTATTCCCAGACCGCTAAAATAACCATTAGTACTTACAATCTCTCGAGTCAGTTGGGATCGTGTGTAATCACTTACATGTTGAGGGCCTTGGCCTCGCTATCGGCAACCTTGTCCTCAGCCTCTACGAGTCGAACAGCCTCCAGCATGGCAAAAACGGCATACACGGGCTCTCCTACGATTGGTCGGGCGAGCTTGTGCCACTCACCACCGAGAAGACTGTGGTCGCACCTCATGACGCGGTACCCATCGCGGTCGCTTTCCAAAACCGAGATGTAGCCAGTAAGCGACTCGCCGCGCTCGAGCAGCGACCAACCGCTCTTATTCAGCTCAGCGTTCACGGCTTTGGTGGCGATGGGCGTCATGAAATGAGTGTTCAGAGCGGCGGTGTGCAGGAAGGCCGGGATGGCGAACAGAAGCATCTTGGAGGGTGCCATGACCGTATAGGTGCCGGCCAGCGCCACTTCCCAGCCCACCCGGGTCTGCAAGACTGATTTGCCAAGCCCGTATGGCAAGTTCTCCGCTGTGAACATCTCGCAGAACGTGTAGATGCCGTAGGAAATGAATCCGGGAGCAGCATCGCCGGCCCACTTTGGCAGAAAGTCCAGATCAGCCTGCTCCAGTATGTCTGCCACGCAGGCGAGCGATACGGTCAGGAGCGGGAACAGGGTGAGCAGCTCAGTGACCAGCGGGCCCCAAGTGGCCGTCAACTGCTCGCTCAGCTTGTAGAGGAAGAACTGAGCCATGGGAATGTACGCTGCAATGAGAGGCAGGAAGTACTTGGTCTTTGCGTGCAGGTGTCGCCTCAAGGCCAGGTTGCCGGCCCATCCCGCAAAAGCACCGCCCATGACGACCTTGGAGTGATAAATCGACGAAGGAATGCCGCCATAGACGGGCGACATGGCCAACAAGGAGACGTTGGCATAGACGGCCGCCAAGGCCAGCACCGCTGCCGCCTTGAGCCAAATGGCAGCCTCTCGCAACATCCAATTCAGTGTCGTCTCATTCTTGGCCTGCGCTGCGAGCTTGGACAGTTCTTCGCCAAATGCCTCTGGCGTGAATGATGATTTTTCGTCAATGACCACCGAGGGTCCTGAGGCTGGTGCTGACTTGGCCGAAGCCTTTGTTCCGGCCTTTTTGGGAGGCATTTTGAGTTCTTGTGTGGCGCGACAACACTAAAAGGTGAACCATGTACAAGTATTCAGTGAAGTTCTCTCGAGTCTCGAGATATTGAACCGCACGTCGAGGCGATTGTTGTATCGCTTTGCAAGCAAAAAATAACAATCAAACAGCCAAACTGAAAGATGCAATATTATACAACCGACGACAACAGCCTGCTGTTGCAACAGTGAACCAAAGGGGGATTTCTTCTGTTACCAGAACATATGGCCAGATATTGTTTCAAGAATGCGGATGCGACACACGCTCAAGCTTCTCTCAGGGATGGCTTGGGATTGGGTGGTGGAGCCACAATTTGTTTCAACCTGCTCAGCGTAACCGAGCCCGTTCAGTGGTTTGTCCCCTGGCTGGTTCCGGCACGCCAAGGCGCTATTATCGGATTTCGGGCGCTGAACAATTGATATTCATCTACTGGAGCATATGCAGACCGTGGATTCCCATGACAATCTTGCACTGATCATTTTCAAGACAACGTGAATTTGATCTATCAATGAACACGTAAGTAGAGACTTCCGGCTTTGAGCCATGAGGCGGAGACAAACTATTCTGTCATTCTGTTCAGGGAAAGACCGGTATCGAACAACACGGCCTTGAATCTAAGTATATGCATCAATCCACACCTACCCTTGTACAGAGCAAACCTCCCAAATCTGGAGTAGCTCCACCAAAAAGTCAACTCCATCGCGAGGCTGCTCGCATTGCATCCACCTCATAGCCAGACAGCAAGGGCACGCACGTAGCCTCGAGCGCCGACGTCCCTCTACTCTATCCGACCAGCAACTATACACTGCACCTGCTCTTCTGCGGAAGCAGTCCCCGATAGCCCAACATGGCCAAGAAAGGTACGTCCGTCGCCTGCCGAAACCAGCGCTGTCCCCTCCTCGCGCCGCTTCCTCTCCGCCCAGCTCGCGAAAGCGCAAAGTCAAGAGCACCTCCTCCCCAATGCCTGCACCAAGCTCAATGCCGAAACCATCTTGCTGACCCGATACCTCTCGAACAGTCAAGTCCCGCATCATCAACGTGCGCCTCCTCTCCATGGCCATGACGGGTTTCTTCTACACTTTCACGCGCCCGCGGACGTCGCATCCCATGAGCATGCTCAAGTATGACCCGATCAGTACGTATCCGCCCACCCGACTACGGCCCCCAGAACGAAAGACTGCGCAATTCGGATCTACGAGCGCTCGAGATCGACCGATCGAGTCCCAATCGTGCGCTGCTTTGAAAGCCGGTCAAGCTCGCGCGAAATGGCATTAGCTAACCATGTCTCTCCAATACAGTCAGGAAAAAGGTCCTATTCCTTGAACAGAAGCGGAAAGGCAAATAAATTGGCTAGCTTGAAGTCGCTGGCTGAATGGAAGGGGACCTCGTTGGCCCGTGTTCGAGTGCTGCCAAATCCATCTGAAAGATCAACATCTCCGTGATGGATTTACTATTATCGACCGCTCCGATCCTCTGAGTTGGGCTGCTTGATTTATGCCACAAGAGCACGCATACTTGCAGCTTCGTCACGACTCTATGTACATTAAAGTGAGACTATGATGTACGCTATTGGGATGCATCATTTGGCGTTCAAGAATGGAAACAAGACTTGATTACATCATATCTATGCTCTACCTTGGGGAACTTCTCTAACAGTTGTCAAAATGATTGCGCAGTGAAGCGGCGGCTGTTTTCGTGGTTTTATCACATTTTCCTTCCCCCAGTTTCCCCCCTCTTCTTTCTCTCGATCATATCGCTGCTTTGTAAGTGGCAAAATTGCTGGGAGCAGATGATTAGCAAATAGTTGATGATGTGGCTGGTGCTTCGGAAGATATCACTATTCCCTTTCTCGGTCTTCCTATAACTGTTGATAATCAAGGTCTTGCTGAAGTGAGACGTCGCCGCTTCGAACTACTTGAAGAGGCGGCTGTGCTTTCAATCGATTGACTGGGCAGTGAGGAGGCGCGAGCCTGGGGATCTTGATTCTGTGATCCATAGGTGGTCAAGGATGCGCTCTGATGGACAGCCCTGCTTCGGCCATTGCCAATTTTCGAGTTCTGCACAGAATCCTCCTTCACCTCTTCATTGAACTCTTCCTTTGCCTTCTTCTCTCCTTGATCGTCATCATCTGCAGGCCTAGAGGACTTGGGCGGCAGCTTGGGTCCAGACGAAGAACCACGTCTATCCTGAGGACCTACTGAGGTACCATGACCTGTGATCTGTTGATCGGAGTCCTTTGTTGTCGAATTTGAAAGCCTCTTGCGTTTGACACCGGGCAGGTCATTGACCGACGCCAGAGATCTTTGGCTGTCACCTCGAACGGGTCGATTGAAGGAGCTATGGCTGAAGAAGGCGGATCTCTTGCCACGTTCGACTGGCTGGGTCTCCCCCAAAGATTGGTCTTGGGCATCGCTTCCTTTCAAGGCAGCGCGATGGCCTTCTCCATGAATTTGCAATCGCTGCGGTGCAGTGCGTGTGGTGGCTCGCAGGTTAGACTTGCCTGGCGCAGCTGAGCGACGATTGTTGCGCTCCTCCTCAATAGTTGGTGCTGTTGGAACTGGTTCTTCAATTGGCGATCTCACAATTACGCGTCGAGTGCGCGTCAACTCTTCCGAGCTTGATGTCGAAGGAAGAACTATTGCTGAAGAGTCTGCTGGTGCGCTTGTAATCGAACGACTGTTTATCTTTCGAATCAACTCGCTGTGTGTAGAAATGACTGCATTTAGCTGGTCCCTTGTCTTGTTGGTCTTGGAAAATTCCCTTGACAAATCATCATGCAGTCTAGCAAGAACAGCCAGTCTTGCCTCCCCGGCGTAGAACTGTTTCGCCGAGTCATCGAGTTTTGCTGAGTAACTTGCCTGTCCTTGGACCAGCTCAGTCATCATTCTGACGTCGTCCTCCAATAGGGCCGTCAGTTTTGCGATGTCTGCGTCTTGTGGTAATTGCTCAATCTGGTCCTTGGCCTCTTTCAGCTCTTCTTCAAGCTTGTTACGGGTAGTCTCGGATGCTTTCAGTTTGTTCTCAGTATTGGAACGCTGTTTCTGGAGCTCATCCATCTCATTGCGATGAGCACCCGTCATCGTCACCTTCTCGTCATTGCGGGCCTGGAGAGTGTGCTGCAAACTCTCCATTTCAAGCTTGTCATGCTCAAGCTTCGATTGTAACTCTACAATCTTGGCATCCTTGGTACTCAACAACTGCTGATTTCTCCCATCCTTCATTGCCGTGGTGTCTTCTGCAGCTCGCAATTTTCCTTGGAGTGATCCAATCTCATCCTTCAGAGAAGAAACTTCTGATGCTAGTCTTGCATTCCGATCCAGCAAGGCCTGATTTCTTGAGAGGGCAGTTTCGACTTGATTTTGTACCTTGCGGTAGTCTTCTTGAACAACACGAAGGGTTTGATCGGACTCTTGGCACTTTTCTTGCCAGTACGACGCGCCGTCCTCGCTCTGCATCCGTTCATCAATGGCTCGGCACGCATTGGAGATCTCGTCGATTTTGGGGCCGTGCTTCTTTTGTGCGCCGTCAATGTCTGACACTTTTGAACTGAGATCTTGAAATTGAGTAGTCATGAAGTTCGTTAGTTCCCCGCTGATGGAAGCAATATCTTCAGACAAGGAAGCTGAAGGATTGTTGACGCTTTGCTGAAGGTCATTCACAGACTGACACAGCAAGTCTAGCTTCTTGTCTCGCTCTTCAGTTGCGGCGAGAGACTCTTCCTTGGAATCTTGATGCAAGTTGATGGCGTCGAGAATTTTGGCGTTCTGAGAAGACAGATCCTGGAGAGCTTGTGTATTGGCTTCACGGTTGTTCTCGAGCTCGACTCGAGCTCTTTCCGATGTCGCCCTCTCTTGTGCCAACTCGCGCTGACGTTCAGCCAACTCAGACTTGAGTGCTTCGATCTCATGATTCACTGCGTGACATGTTAGTGAGCTTCAATACAAATGTAAGATCGAAAAGGATGAGAACCTACTTGTCATAGACACATGTCGTGCTTCTTGAGCGACTAATTCTGCTTGCTTCCGCATCTTGTCGCGGGACTCCTCCGACTTGCTCATAATCTCCAGGATGATCTCCTCTTTTGCTTTCTTTTCTGCCTCAAACTCTTCCATCAGTTGGGATACAATTGTTCTTGTGTTCTGCTTTGTCTTCGTGTACAGGTGTTGTTGCTCAGCAATCGCTTTGTTGAGACAATCCCGGTACCGTTGGCATCGCTCTGCCACGGCCACAAACTTCTCATCCTTCTCAGCGAGGGCCTTTTCAGATCCTGTCAAGGTATCTCTCAGTGCCGTTCCTTCTGCTCTAAGTTTCTTGATGGTGCTGTTTTGGTCGTTCATTTGATGATGGTGGTTTTTTGCTTGTTCATGCACGTACTTCTCCAGCTTGGCTATCATGGTTTCGCACTCCGCGAGATCAGCTCTGAGCTCATCCATCTCTTCATCAATTGCGTCTTCACTTTGATAGTGCGTTGAAAAGTACCGATTCCACGAGTGCATCAGGTTTAGTTTATTTCTGCGGGCAGCCTCGCGCAACCCTGTCCGAGGCCTAGATTCGCGATGGCGTGCAGACTCGGCTGGAGTTTCGCTTCGTGGGGGCTGAAGTGGCGTTCGGACCTTGGAGATATTCGAGCCACGAGAGACAGGACGCAAAGAAGGTTGTGTAGACTGTGGCTTTCCAAGTGGTCTGTTTGCAGTCTTCGGTCCCCTCTCTGACCCCTTCTCTGACCGACCTTTCCGACGCTGACGACTCTGTGATGGATGGGGCGACTGCCATGGTACATCTATCTCCTTTGAACCGCTATGCATCTGCTGCAATTGATGGCCTTCTTTCGGTGTTGATCGTGCATGGGATTCTGATGCGGTACCATGGACTTGGTTGTGGTGGCCAATCTTGGAGGATAGTGCAGAAAGAACGGCGTCACCATTTCGCGCTCGGGGAGTTGAATTGTTCGACGAACGGTGCTTCCTCTGCGAGGTTTGTTGCTGTGCCACGGCATGGGGAGAGATCTGTGTATGAGCGTCATGGTGCGATCCAGCCTGCTGGGCTTGGTAGTGAACTCCCTGATCACTACGCTCGTGCTCGAAGTTAGTGTATCTCCGCTGATGAACTCCCATGTGGCGGTGCTCAACGTAAGGGTCATGGTAGTTCTGTTGCTGGAGTTGTTCATGACGATGACCGTTTTCGTGATCGTGCTCAGAGGAAATCTCCTGATTGTTATCTTCAAGGCGTGCTTGCTGTGGCGGGAGCCTCGGACTACTAGATCCAGGATGGGTGGTCGACGATATTGAGTGAGAGTTGGACGCTTCTGAGCCGTTGGAAGTCTCACGGGGCAGATTGTCAGGAACTTGACCATTGGCCATTGGTATGACTTGTTTTGAAGGAACTTCGTCAAGCATATGATCCGGTCGGGAGGCAGGAGGAGCAGGCCCGTCTGGGAGGCTCCCCGCATGGCCAGGTTCAGGGACCAGGTTTGCATGATGAGCATTGGCGAACTCTGGATGTTCTCTGATCGAGTCGAATACGGGTGCACGTATGAGGCCAGTTGGAGCTGCTGGAGTGTCGGGTCCGACGGCAGCACTGATGGCTTCTGGAAGAGCTGCAGAGCGGTTGGTGGTACTGCTAGGGTCCGTAGGTCTCGCAGGGAATGCGGTAAATTGAAAGCTATCGGATATATCATCAAGTGACTGATGGGTGCGGTGGATAAGCTGGCCAAAATTGGGCGACTCATGTTGTGATTCATCTTGATTTGACAGGTCGTGGGCAACATCATGCTGGTTGGAGAGAAGCTGCAGACTATCAGGATCGACATGTGTGTCTGGCAATTGCGATGATCCAAGAGCTTCTCGAGGATCTTGTGATGCCATCAACTGGCCCATGGTGGCCCGTGAGTTTTGCGATTCTGGGTAAGACGCCATCTTGGCTTCGAATATTCCCTGGCCGGGACTGACGTCTGTGAAGAAGAATGAAGAACTATAGCACAGGCCTGTGTGTTTCGGATCACCAAGACCTCCCCGGTGAGGCTGGCCGGCCTAGGTGGTTACACAATGGTGTACACACTCTGGAGAGCCAAGGTTTGTTTGTGCAATGAATTTTCGTATTCGAAAGAGAGAAGATCAATTGATTGAGGGAGGAATCAGGACGCCAAAAAAAAAAAAAAATGGTGCTGCCTTGTGGATAGCTCCGGGGAATGGAAGTTACGACCGTGACTGGCGCTTTCAGTAACCAGACAAGAGGCGCAGATGTACCTTCCATTGCGTACTGTTAGCCGTTTCACGTTAGTCAGCCATTTTGATTTATCCATCTTCAGGCAATCACGAAAGATGTCAGTCTATGAAATGTCCAGGATTATGGTCAATGTCATCCATATAGACAAGAATTTCACCCCCTCGCAAGAATCATTTTCAATTCTCATTCGTCCGAGGTCTTCGATATCAATCATCTTCGTCTTAGACAGTTGCATTCATACTCGTTGAATGGTACATTGAAGCTAGACCGGCACGTCTGAGGACGACAGGAAACAGCACTAATGATTAATGATTAACAGAAGAAAAAAGTCCGTCCAAGCATCTCCATCATCATCCGGGCGTCGAAGCGACTTTTCCGTCTTGACAAGTCCAACGTCCCGAGCTTCCGGGAGGCTACTTTCTCGACAAGAAATTTAAGCGCTGGGGTTGCTGTTGAAGGCAAGGTAGTTCTTGGTGCTGGAGGGAACACCGCTGATCTTGCTCTTGGTGGAAGTGCTCTGGATCTGTTGATCGGACAAAAACGTTAGACTGTATTCTTGTAGACTTCTTCCGAACGTTTTGGGTACTTACGTAGGCGCAGAGAGCAGCGGGGGTCTTGGCGCCGGAGAGGGCCAAGTAGTAGGCACCGAGACCGGTGATGTGGGGAGTGGCCATGGAGGTACCCGAGATGGTGTTGGTGGCAGAGTTGGAGCCGATCCACGAGGACAGAACGTTGGAGCCGGGGGCGAGGATGTCGACGAGGGCACCGAAGTTGGAGTACGAGGCGAGGGCATCAGCAGAGGTGGTGGCACCGACAGTGCAGGCGGTGGACTCGGAGGCGGGCGAGTAGCTGGCAGCGTTGGCACCGTCGTTACCGGCGGCGACGGCCAGGAAGACACCGGCGCTGACCATGTTGGCGGCGGCAGTGTTGACGGCGGTCGACTTGGATCCACCGAGGGACATGTTGGCGACGACACCGTTGGGGCAGCTGCGGCTCTGCGAGTCGGTAGTGACGTAGTTCATGCCAGAGATGACACCGGAGTTGGTTCCGGAGCCGGAGGCGTTGAGAACCTTGACAGCGTACAGGCTGACCTTCTTGGCGACACCGTAGGTGGTTCCTCCAATGGTTCCGGCGACGTGGGTACCGCTGGATATACAGTCAGCAGCGGCTCTTTCCATTAGGAACTGGCAGATATCACTTACTGTCCGTTGCCGTCGGTGTTGGATCCGTCACCAGCGTAGTTGGCGAGGAAGGTGGCACGGCCGGCGAATTGCTGTTGATCATTGTTAGACAAAGAACATCGGATGGACCATCATGCTCCCAAGGCTGAACATACGTTGTGGGTGGTCAGGATACCAGTGTCAATGACGTAGGCGCAGACACCCTCACCAGCGCTGTCGTCGTAGACGTAGGTGCTGG
Organism: Pestalotiopsis sp. JCM 9685; assembly: GCA_001599175.1. NCBI lineage: Eukaryota > Fungi > Ascomycota > Sordariomycetes > Amphisphaeriales > Sporocadaceae > Pestalotiopsis > Pestalotiopsis sp. JCM 9685. The sequence continues at coordinate 5,299,662 of BCGF01000005.1, read as the reverse complement.
TGGTCAGAGCCGTGTGGGAGATACGGCCAAGACCCCACGGAGGGCTGGACTGGGTGACGTAGGTGTTGATGGAGACAACAGCATCCTGCTCAATGTACTCGACCTTTTCTGGTAGTCAGTATGAGTTCGCAAGTTGGGAGTTGCTTTGAGGCTCACGTCGGGGTGGTTGGCGATCTTGTCCAGAGCGGCAGCGTCCAGCTTGGCGGCGAAACCCTTGAACTCACCCTCCTTCCACTCGTGCTCGGCCTCGCCCTCGAAGAGGCTCAGGGTGTCGTCGACGGAAGAGATCGACATGCCATTCTTGAGCTTGACAATGTACTGGCCCTCAATGAGGTTGTCACCAGAGTCACGGGGAACCAGGACGGGGGCGGGGCCACCGGCACGCTTGGAAGCCGGGGCTGCGATTGCCAAAGGCAGCAGAGAAAGAATGGTAGCAGCCTTCATTGTCGAAGATGGAGAACGAGAACCGTGAGGAGGAGTGTTGATGCCAGGTGAATGGTATCGAAGCTGGACGAGCGATGCTTGGATGGCGGACTTGAAGATATTCGAGCGCGATGCAATGGATATTTATCCAGAAAGACGCTCGTCTGAACCCGACGACGGAAGAGTTGAGCGAGCCACATGGTGTTGTACTCCTTCCTCATCAGGAACAGGACCCGGTCATCGCCAAGCCCTACGAACAACGTGGAAGCGGATGAGTTTTGGTGTTGACATTTCGCCTCCAAAAGATGGACCCAGAACCCGAAAACACGCCAATATCGATCTCGCGATGTCACCAAATGCGAGCTTTGGGAAGGAGCTCAACTTGACAGTAACCCATTCCACGTCGCCACTCCAAGTAATTTTGCCGGTAGCCGCTTTGCGGCTCTTGGATATTTCTAGCGTCTATATGAACGCAGAACAAATGGCTCGGATCCAAAAGAGATTCAATCGACAGTCCCGCAGTGCCATTGGCTGATAATATCTGGGGTACCTGTCCGGATTTGTCAGGTCAAATTGTCGCTCGTCCCAAGAGGCGGCCGGCGGCAATATAGTCCACAGTCGGTGGTGCTGGGGCTCATGCAAGGCAACCCGTGGACGAGCGAAGGTACGATGCAGGTTTATTTTGAGAACCTTGAGGAACTTGGCATCTATGATGGTGGGATACTTCTGCGTCGGCCTATCGTTGGGTCGACATCCCAGAATGGAGATGCTATAATCAGCACCTGGCAGAGAAGAGACTGGTGGGGCCTTTTGGCATGGGCTTGCCGCATAGAGCAACATGACCATCTTTCCGGGAGATTACTCTCGGCTGAGTTACCGGGCCCCGCGTCCACTGGATCTGGTTTTCCAAAGTTGCTGGAGAGCAGAGTCAGCTTTTGGCCACCTATGACAGCGGTATTGCCTCATAACCGGGTGAACTCAACTGGCCAGGGCGTAGCCGACTCTTGCTGATCCGGATAACGTTGTTGTCCAATCTCGAGCGGCGGCGCCCAATGAGAAGGGTCGGGAACAGATCCTCTGCAAGAGCCCCCATTCTAGACCACCGCAGGACTAATGTGGTGTGACACCACACGCGGTGAGGCTTTCTGTAGAAGCCATCACATCACGGGCCGTCGAGTCCATGACCGCGGCTGACAAAGACTTGGTGGAATGACTGTTGAAAGCAAGAAGGCATATCATATGGTGACAATGCCCAGAACGCCCAGAAATGCCAAGGAGGGCGAGCGCTGGTGGTTTTTATAGCAGCAAATGCTCTGCCAGCTTGGCGCGGCCCCAGGGCCTGTAGTCGACGAACGGGCCGTGAGCAAGACCATGACTTCCTTCCTAATTAGGCAGCCCAAACGACTGCATCTGCCATCTAGTTCCCAGCGATTAGGCAAGGCAAGGCACTCACTTGGGCGCGTGCCAACAATTCATGGAACGGACTCGACCACTCAGCGACGGCGAATTATTCCGCTGCTTCCAGGTTGACCTCGATACTGTCGTTAGGTTACCAACGAACATTCAATCAGACCACAAGAACTATCGCTTTGAATGTGTGGGTGGTATTCCGATGTGGGATGAATCGTTGCACTGCGCGACTTTCAATTGGAGAACACCAGATGACAACTGTATTTCGGGGTCATACTTCACGAATGCGACCAATCAGAGCGTTGCATACGCGTCTTATCAGGGCCTAGCAGCATCCGGCCAACCTCTATTCCTACTCTATACCTGCAGAGTCTCTGCAGAGACAAAGCGAAAGGAATCTATCGAAACAGAAGCTACACCATGAATAAGACGCTAGGGAACCATTATACTGGAGTCTCCCGGATGTCATCCACCATATAGGTCATCGCCTCGTGGATGCAATGCCAGAACGAACATCCGCCTCCAATCACCGCACCGGCTTCACTTGCGAGGTATTGAAGTCGCGGAGAGTTATGTTGTCCGTGTTGCATTGCGTGCCTGATTGTAATCTAAATTCGGAAAACGATGCGGCGTTACAACATCGTCTGTTGTGATCCTGAAGGCGGCATGTGACCTCTATTGTCGACTTTCTTTTAAAAGGGCCGCGCCTCGCCAAGCTGCCAAGCTGCCAAGCACCCTCTGTTTTGCCTCTTCCAGTATGCAGGCGCATTCTGCTGAAATATTTGCTCGCCAGAATTATCATGAGGCAGCAACGAGAACTGCCCGCACACATGATTGTTGCACCAATAACAAGACGATGAGCTCCTCTGGCATCATGGCACAGACAAATCAAAACACCGAGAACCGGAAAGGCCTGATTGCCTGTCGAAGTTCGGGTCGATGTGCAGACATTCGTTCCATGGAAAAATGATCTCGTCATTCCCGGTTCCCCTGAAATACAAGCTTTGCATGCATCGTGCTGCATAAGCGGCGGCGACAAGCAATCTCGAACATTCTTGCTGATAACGACAAACGACCATGTTATCAACTCATCGATCACGGGACCTGGAAATGAGCCATGATCAGTCTGTTGTGGACTTGTTGTGCATGGCCAATGTCACTTAGACTTTGGGGAGGCCTGCAAAAGGGACATTACGCTATCTCGTCAACTGGAGTTGTCATGTCTTTTACAATATCAAACCCGCAAATACAAGGCTGTGACTGCTTGGCGATTCGAAATAAATCCTTGGCGAAACCCTGACTCTATCTTCACAGCCCCTTCAGTCTTCCAGCGATATTCTGACTTGCTTACTCCCTCATCGTCTTCCGAATTTTCAGTCATTGCTTTCTAACATATATCGAACTCTGACGAGTGGCGATGTGAATCACCAAAAATGACTCGATGACCAAGTTTGGACTTCCTCCGCTCCTGTCTCCAGACCTGGCTTTGTCGTATCAGGTTGATGAAATATGCATCCAACCTGCTCAAGTTCGACTTCTCAGCTCGACGCACACATACTACTTCACGACGAGGAGACCTCGTCACGATGCAGCCAGGAAGCTATCCGTGTCACTTCGGATTGTCTTTCACGGCTGAGTGAGCCTATAGTCTGCTATCGTCGCTGACTCTTCCAGCTCACCAAGCCGGCCACGGCGACGAGCGTCTCCAGAAACAGTCAGAAACCTCAAACGCAGAGTACACTACCATCTAGTGCCATGGAGAGTGTTGTCAAGTTGCCGAATAGTTTTCTGCTACCCCCTGTTTTCTGTATGTGAGAAGCCTACTGGACAGCTTCCATCGCAAAGCTCTACATACTCGCTCCAAGGTTTGATGCAGCACAAAAGGGATAATTTCCTCATATGAGCGTCATTGCGAAATCCACAAGCAGTTATTGTGTGTCAAGGATACGAGCCACCTTGGATCTTCACCTGCCTCAACCCTAACCCACCCCTTGTTCAGGCCTAATGAGTAGCCTAGCCACGCACCCCTATAAAGAAAAAGATCTAAACACTATCGGCTTGATCGATCATTGAAGATGTCTAACCTGGACAGAAGTATCAAGAAGGCACCTATGGCCACTCACACGATGATGATGTGCCATGGGTTCCGTATAACTATAGCTTAATGAATCGAGAGATCAGACTTTTATTCGACAACAAACGGATCCCCGTATCTTCCCATAGCAATATGCTTACCCTTGAAGAAACATATGAGGCTGCCGCAGGATATAGAAGCCCGGAAGACTACATTTTGTTCCCACTGTCCCTCACTGTTCCTAGAGAGTACAATTCATATCTCTACATATCCATTGGGCGCAACTCACTTTCCACGACAGCCAGAGCTCTTTGTACGATGATAATCATGCATGGACATAAGACGAACAAAAGTAAATCTCGGAGCGAAAATTGAAAGGCCGTGGAAGGTACAGGTTCTGATCTTGATGATCTCTTCTTCTCTATAGCTTCTTCTTCTTCTTCTTGGCTTGCTGCCCTCTCTAGGCTCTAATCTATGATGGTATCAACAACACGCGTCCATCACTCCCTCCATGCAATTGCAACAGCTATATCAACAACACGCAAGAGAATAACCCGACAAGATCCCAAACCTTTTCCGACAAGAAAAAACAACGACCAAAAGACAAAGCCCGCTACCAACGGGACAACGTGGTGCCCGACCCATACCGAGTGCTGTACTTCAAGGCAAACCCGCAATCCAACTAACAACCGCTCATGTGACAAGAAACATATGCAAAAGTGATCAAATGTGTGGGCAGTCATGGCCGTGACCCTGACTGTATGTTGTGCCCCTTTTCCCGGCCTTTTCCTTTTTTTAAAACCATCAGCTGTTGTGGCACGAGCGAATCCACTTGGACAGCTCATATAGACACACATTGTGCTCCACTTAGTACAGAGTGTAACCACCGTCAATGATGACGTTGCTTCCCGTCATGAAGGAGGATGCGTCGGAGGCCAGGAACACGGCAAGGCCGTTGAGATCATCGACGGCACCGAGACGATCCTGAGGAGTGAGGCTCTTCCAGATCTTCTTCTGGGCGTCAAGAGCAGGAACACGGTTCAGGGCGGTGTCCATGTAGCCGGGCGAAATACAGTTGACACGAATGTTGTACTTGGCCCACTCGGCAGCCAGAGACTTGCCAAACTGGATGACACCAGCCTTGGACGCATTGTAACAAGACTGCTCCTGAGGGTAGTTGACGATGCCGCCGGACATGGATGCGACCAGCACAATCGAACCAGGCTTGCCGGCGGCCATCATGGCGCGACCGACAGCCTGAGACATGAGGAATGAACCAGTCAGGTTGATGTCGATCAAGCGACGGAACATGGCAGGGTCGTAGGTCTCTGCCTTGATGTTAGAGTCGGCAATACCGGCGGAGTTGATGAGGACATCGGGAGCTCCGTATTCCGAAACGACCGAGTCAACTGCCGCGTTGATGGCAGCTCCGTCACGGACATCCACCTTGAAGAAGGTCACGGGAAGACCAGTCTTCTGGTGCAGCTCGGCAGCGGACTCGTCGCCCAATTCCTGGTTGGCATCAAAGATGACCAGAGCCTTGGCACCGGCCTCGGCGCAGGCGCGCGCCATGTAGTTTCCCAGTCCACGGGCGCCACCTGTGACGATGACCACCTTGTCCATGATGGACATCTTCTGCATTGTCGGTGGCAGTGTGTCGTAGACCTTCTGTGTCAGAGGCGTGACAGTCTCCTCGCCCTCGGTGGGCATGGGTGTGGGCTTGGCATTCTCTCTCGAGACGGGGATCGAGAAATGGTCGCTGGAGCTTTGTCCGCTGCCCTTGGCGTCGGTCGAGTAGACGCTGACGGGAATCTCGGTCTCCTGAACTACATCGCTCTTCATGCGAACGGCAGACTTCTGGAAAGCGCGGGCCGCAGCGGGAATGGCGCGAGGAGCAGATGTGCGAGGGGCGGAGAAGAGAGGCGCAGCGGCCCTGCCAAGACGAAAGGCGGTCCGGGAAGACATTGTGTCGTAGGGAATTCGTGGGAGAATATTCGATTATAGGGCGGAAGAGTATAGTATGTCGCACCGGGCTCAAAAAGCCAATCGCTCAATTGCCCAAGAGTCTGATTGGAGAATTGGGGTATCTGTGTAACTGGCAGTTTGTTAGTATTCCGTCTTTGCAAGTATACATATGATATGGAGAATGCGCGGGCAGTGGAAAAGACTCTAGAGTGTGAACTCAACACACCTTTGCGTCTTTTCGTCTCCAATGTGCAGGAGAAACGCAGATGAGAAATGGATGATGATGAAAGGGAAGAGGAAGGGGGCCTCGGACGACTCGAAAGAGCCCTCGGAAAATATATACGGATCACTGACGTTGGGGGCGAGCGGTGAAATCCTGGCACTGCAAGGTGTCTCAAGGTGACAGGTTTGATTACGATCTGTATGGGTATCGTCACAGTGTGCCCAAACAGCTACTCGAAGAAGAAAAGGTCTCCGTAATCGCGCCAAATGGTTCGCGGCAAGGTCGTCTGTTCGTTGAGTGGGGGACACGAGCAGCCGGAAGTGATTTCGCGGTTCGGGTATAGGAGTCGACCAGGGCGTGTAAAAGTACTAGTAAAGTCCAATGTCTCTAAAAGAAAACTTCGATCATGTATGGTGGGTAGGCTTTTGTAGGGCGACCGGTGCTTGTTTTCGTTCTCTGCGGACCAGGTCTGAATGAGAGGAGTCTGGCGATCTACCAGACAAAGAGCTACAAGTGCTGAGATGGATGATACATGAAGAATCAGAAAGAGGAAGCAGACAGGAACTTTCCTGGCCAGATGAGATCCCCGGCCTCCTTTTTCTACTCGCACTTGACTCTGTGTTGCATATGGTGTATCCGTAGATGGGTACTATTGCGCATCATCTCCTGGTTGCTGTTGCCGGCTTCGGCGATGGCCTTGTTGCCAATGTGTGCCCAGGTGGGTAGTAAGTAAGACGGCCATCTTGCAGCAGCCCGGCGCTGACCGCTGACACGGATGCTGCAGCTTTCAGGCGAAGGTCTGGGTACTGTAGATCATACTGTATCTCGATCCTATGAGACGTGTCACGCCAGCCCGCGCGAGTGTGCTCTCTCTCTCGTATCAAGGAACGGACAGAAGTGGTCTTTCTGTCGAGTGGCGGAGACGGCGAGCGGAGGAGCTACCATGCGAATCTACTACTGGAGCTACCCCTGTTCGAAGACCCTGGAAGTCACCCCATGTTCTCCGTAGCCAGCGCTGGCGGACAGCTCCGGCGCTGAGGGCCCCCGGACCCGTACAGGCTCTAGTCGAGGTCGATCCGTAGAGTGTGGAAACCGCCAAGAGCGACTAGGGTAGCAGAAGCGCGACCGGTCTATCGCCAGTAATTATTACGACAGCAAAGAGGATGCGAGGGATGCCAATCAGTAATGTTGGATATTGTCCGCGCAGAGTCAAAATGCTATAGCGTACGGCATAGCGCTCTCGGCTCGAACCCGGTGCCGGAAGACAAGGACCAGCGCTGCGCTCTGGCGGGGGCCGCCGGGGGCTTGGGGTTGGGGGTACAGGTAGGTAGTTCTGCTAGGGCATGGCGTGTCCGTCATGCTTGGAAGAAGGTTCCAATCTGGCTTCTATTGTAAGGTAGGCGAGAGAGGGAGTGGGGGTTCCCTCCCAACAGGAGGGCGGCCATGGCGTCAAATTGCCAGGTTCAGGAGTCTGGAGCTTCGAGAATTCATGAGTTTCAATAGAGCCAGATTCCAGAAGATTTCGAACTTGGCAGAGTTTGGCACAGAGCCTGCAAATTAAGCAGGTACCTACCTTCCCGTCCAGTCGGCTATTGGCCATCCAGTCTGGCACGAGGTCGCGTTGTTGGCACTTGCTGTTCTTCTTGTCCTCCCTCTGCTTGAAACACCCAAGAAGTGGCTGCATGCGGCTCCGGCCAGGGCGGTTCAGTGTAAAAGGGGTGCTTCTTTGCTTTTTCTGATGCCGCTGTCGAACAGAGTGTCAGCGTTATGTATTACCGTATTACAGTGTGATGCTCCTGTAAATGAACCGGTGTCTACTGAATGCTCCTTGAAGTCAGCCTACCTGCCAAGGCAGCCAATTCTTCCTGTTCTGAGAGATTGGGAACTTTTGGGGAGGACTGGACAAGCTTGGAACACCGTGATGAGCTCATTCATATCCGGCCAAGAGAGCGGTGAGCAATCAGCCGAGCCAGCCAGGCGCATAATGTCACAGTGTTGCGATATCTGTCTGGTGGTGGGGATCTGGTGGCAAGCGACAGGGAGGCAAGAGATCCCGGGCTGTTGGGTTTTGCGCTGAGGTCAGGTCAGCTCAGCTCGGTGAGTCCTGGCATGGGAGTCTTTGGAGTCTGGAGTCTGGAGTTATGGTTACGATCACAAATTACAATGGGGTTCAAGTTCTGGGGCACCTAGCCCAACTCGCCCAGCAGCACCCCCACCCCCAGCGCCAAACCCCAGGTGTCCCCAGTGTTCCAGCCTGCTTGCTACGGCCACCCATGGGGCTGTTTCCCGCGATGGAATCCGGCATCCGCGCTGCTTGGCTGCATTCCTCCTGCAAGTCAGTGATCTCAACGCAGAGACGGCTGTGCAAGCTGCAGGTTTCCAGCTCAGATTCACACCAAACGCCCGAGATTGACACCCATCAGAACACCTGCCCTACCTACGAACCGAAGTCGAGTCCACTATTGATAAGAACACTGCATACACAGTTCGCCAACATACACCATTCACGTTGTCTCTCTGCAAGCTGCCCGTGACGAGTGCTGCAAATCCTGCAAATCCTTGAAGATCTTTCTTCCATGGAGGCATATTCCCGAATCCAACAACGCAGCCGTTGCTCACTCGGGTCGCTAAGCCAAGGCCTTGCATCTGACTCGGCGTGAAACCCATGAAAGCAACCTGCCCGACCCAAACTTCAATCGTCGACTGTCAGTCTAACTACGTTTAGAGCTTTGCTGCACTCGAACCGACGGCAACTCCACGACGACTCAGTCACCACCTGCCAGTATGCTGATATCTGATACTCCTGAGTCGCGGCTGCAGGTACAGCCACCGAGCTTCCCGAAAAAGACCAAACAATTCCGTCCGTCCTCGTTCGCCTCCACGCACCGTACCGAAAAGTTATCAATCACATCCCGTTGGCACTTTATCCATGGATTGCTACCCCCAAAGCCTTACAGAAGAACCATGCAACACCACACGACCGGAGATTATTTTTGGTCATGCGCCAGGAAAAAAATCTGTCAGGGAACACGCAACCTTGTACGGAGTAAATCGTACGTATGTACATGATTTTGGCCGACATTGCAAAAATTCTCACCTCGTCACTCTGGATACGATGCCATGAAAAGTTTGTTATCCACTTGTATCAGACAGAGCAAGCGACATCGTAAGTTGCATTTCATACCAAAAAGCAAACTATTTGGCGCCGCACTGTCTACGGCTGGCCGTGCATTAGTTACACCGCCATCGAGGAAAATCTCACGATGCCTGCTTCCCCGGTCATATTCACATCCGGGGTGACAAGGGCCTGCGGAGATTCTCAATTTAAACACAGCCCAGCACAGTCAGAAAATATCGTCGTCCACGCCGTCACAGAAATGTTCCTTGCCAAGAAAACTAAAGCATCAATCCCGTCCTGGGCCGTCGTGGAACCCCTTAGGGAAAACTGCCGGTGGCAGTCTCACGAACTAACCTGCCAAGTCAAAACTATCAATCCGGCCACCGCGACATTTCACTAGGTTGGGTCAGATTCAAACCCTCGACGTTCCTAGACCAAGAGCCTACGCCCATCATAGCTAGCAGTCCATGTGTCTCTACTTCCTAAGCTTGAGAGTTTCCAATCAACAGCCATTGATCGTGCCCAAAGTACGCCGCAATAAAGGACTGACCCCAACGCTGTGTGTCCTACATTGCAATGACCGAAAACATCGTAGCAGACTATCTATCCGAAAGCAGAAAACGGTCTTCCACGCCATGATCATGCGTCTAGTTTCGATGATAATGCCCTATTCATACTCGCTGGCCCCAAGTCAACGTGGGCCACGTTGCACTGCCATCGTCAAGCTATTCGCAAGGGAACCGCTTTGTCAGCTTATATGTAACCATAGTAAGAAATTCTCCAGGACTCAACACAAATGGGCAGTGGAATAATGTTGAGCATGCCTTTGGTACCAACGCCACTTATAATACAACTGTTATGAACCAGCTCGTTACTTATTGCTTGCTATGGTCATCAACCAACCAGTCATACAAAGCTAGCCGGCAGTCGTAGGACCACATTTTATACTACTCAACGGAGCCTTCTCGGTCGATCGCCCGAGTGAGTGGGGACCATATTCGGCGCCCCGGAAACCACGATAAGCTTGCATCCCTAGAAGAAGATCAAATCTGGGACCGTAGCCGTAGGGCAGAGGTGTGGGTATTCCATCAAGGGCGAAAGAGAGAGACGAGACCGTTGACATGCAGGTACAGTATGACCCACCCGCGTTTACCCGAGATCGTGGGCTAGTCAGTATTTCTTCGTTATCGTGAGCGGAGTGGCAAACGATCTGACGTCGGTTTTCAGAGTCTAGACTCGTAGGCCCCGGTTGGAAGTTTTGACGGGTCCGTGGTAAAGACTTATTCCATGATTTCGGGACCCGTGAAACACAATCCGTCAAAATATGTCAAGCTGAAAAATCATGATACAGCACCATATAATCAATCAAAGACAACATGGACCATATCCTGGCGCTGCACAAAAGACACAGTAAAAATACTATCATTTTTATTCAAGAGGACTTTCACCTTCATTATTCTTGATGTTCGTTCAGTCCAAGGGTATCGGAAGCCAGAAAAAATACTATTGCACATGTCTGGTTGAGATACGTCTTCGATCAGCAGCTGCGATCACCACCAACGAAACTGAAACATTAATAAATACACAAGTATATTGAAAGCATGAATATCTCATCCTCTCTATCTGAGATAAAACAGCCATCACCTCTCGCGAAAAGTAAGCATCTGATTCCAAAACATGCCCACCGCCCACCTGGCGTGGGTAAACCGCTTCTCGGGCACGGCCGACTCGACGTCGAACCGCCGCAGCATCTCGACGACGAGCTTCTGCATCTCCATGTACGCGTAGTACTTGCCGGCGCACTCCCGGGCGCCGTAGCCCCACCACATGCCGTACTTCTCCATCCGGCGGACGCAGCGCTCGTGCTCGCGCGGCCCCAGCCCCGACTCGGCCTGGATCCAGCGCCCCGGCCGCCACGCGTCGGCGTCGGCCCCGAACACGGCCTCGTCCCGGTGCACGATGTACGGGCTGGCGCCCATCTGCGCGCCCGCGGGCACGTACACGCTGCCGCCCCGGCCGTCGGGCAGCGCGTACCCGCCCGCGCTGACGACGCGCGGCAGGATCGTCTGCGCGGGCGCGTCGCGCCGCAGCGTCTCCTTGATGCACGCCATGAAGAAGGGCAGGTGCTCGACCGTCTCGTCGTACGAGACCACGGGCCGCGACAGCTTGCCCGCCGCGTCGGCCGCCTGGATCTCCGAGACCACGCGCGCGTACGCCGCCGGGTGCGTGATCAGGTTGTCGACGAACGGCGAGACGAACGCCGAGACGCCGTCGAGCGTCGCCGCGGTAAAGGTGATGACTTCGGCCTTGAGGTCCTCGCGCGAGTACTGGTACTCGCTTGGTGGGTTGTTTGCTGGGTCGACGCTGGAATTTCATGTTAGCATCGCACTCGTGGAGAATGCTGTAATGGATGGCTCGAGACGTACCCGTCAAAGAAAAGGCGCTCGCCCTTGAGCTTCTCGTCAGTTCTGCGGAGGTCAATCATGCGGTCGAAGTTCTGCGTGAGAGTCAGCGTGCAAATTCAGCCTGGGATGCATGTTGGACTCCCTACCGAATACAAGTTGTCCATGTTCTTGAAAGTCCGTGTCCATGACCACAAGTACTTCCGCAGGAAGGGGCTACGGAGCAGCGGCATCAACCAGGGAGACACCGCAGCAGTGGCTGACATGCCGTAGACGCCCTGAAGCGATGCCAGGAGGCCCTGCACATCGCCGCCTTTGGCCACGAACCCTTTGGGTCTGCCGTAGACGAGGTGGCTCCAGGTATCACTCAAAAAGTAACTGGAAATATGTTAGCATGATGACTATCTGGCTATCACGTGCTGATGAGGTGGTTTCGCATACCGGAGATACTCAGAAAAATCCAACGGGCGCCCGGGAATCGAGGCGCGTTCTCTGATGACATGGCACAACTCGTCTACGCGCTCGCTGATCTTGTGCTCATGGTACAGCTTCATGGAGCTCATGGAGGCCTAGAGGGGAATAATGAGTCATGCTGCTTTCTCCCATTGCGAAGTAGCGTCCAAGACAACTTACACATCCCGCTACGAGCCTCTTCTTAGCGTAGTGGTCCCGGTGCGGGAGGGACTGAAACATGGAGGCCGTTTGTCCAAACATCCACGACCCGTAGAACGTCGGCTTGTCGGCGCCCGAGTGGTAGACTTGTGGCAGCATGGTTGCGTCGCTGAACGACAACATGTTTGGCGCGAGCCTTACGATGGGGCCTGCGATCAGGTGTTAGCAAAATGCTCGGGGAGAGAATCTCGTGTATGTTACCATATTTCTTGTGGAGCTCGAGGCCAAACGTCGGGACTGAGCATATGACGTACACCAGGTACCAGTCGGTGAAGCCACCCAGGAACGGCCCTAGGAACTTTGCCAGTGGGTGGAAGAACTTGTTATAGATGCATTTGCCAACGGTATAGAGCAACAAAGACAATGCAAGGACGTATAGCACTGTTGCAATGCCGGGCATCCGCAGATACGTCGCCACGTCGTAACGTATCAAGGCCATTTTTGCAGAATTATTGTGAGTTTTCGATTCAGTGCCTCTTGCCAAAGAATGATGGTGATGATCAATGTCGAGGCCGATGTTACAAGAGCTCTTCATATCCAGGGCCGCCGAGTTATATACCCAGCGAATAAACAACCGCTCTGACATCTTCAAGAGTCCGGCCTATTCTCTAATTCAGTCATGACAAGGACTGTTGAGGATAGCAACCCACCGGAGTCGCCATGGTGTTGATGCTATCTCAACCAAAATGTCTCATCGATATCATGGTCAGCTTATCCTTTCTTCATCGTGTTGAAGGTCCGTCATATCTCGTGCGATAATTCTGACCAGACCGGTCCGTGGGTTGGCCCACTGCACCATCCTGGAGATGCAATGTGGGTTGTATTCTCAATCTCAGCCTGGCAAGGTAGGTACACCACTTCTGCTAGTAAGATGCAGCGGGACTTTTCCTTCCGCAACCTCTCGAGACATGGTGTATCAGATCGTCGACTAGTCACGGGCGAAGTTGCATCTTCCATATGCGTTGCGTGTTGTCTGGTTACGTTTGGGGTTTGAGATTTAGAGAAACGGGGAGAACAGGGCGTCGTGCTACTGACGTTCCAACACAAGCCACATTACCGTTGGTTTCCAAGTCACCCTCTAGCACCATTTGAAAGACCCTGACAGTCATACATTACATAATTAGGTATGTACCAGAGCTTTACCTTTCTTGAAGAAGTCATAGGCTGAAAGTCATCCCTTACGTCTGGTCGTTTATTGCTTGCTGTAGGGTAAGGCTGACTTTTGCAGCACGGGGCGATTTATTGTATGCATACGTCTAAAGATTTGGTCTACACCGAGAAGAGGGGCAACAGAATTTGCAGTAACTTTTCCAAGTATGATATAAGACTTTTAGGGTGGACCACTGATCCACGTTTGTGCCTTGAAGAAGCCATGGGGAAGTTAAGACTAATCACGCATGTATAAACGTCTATTTGATTTCAACGATGTATTCAACGACAGAGAAATGGTTCCGGCCGAAAACAAAATCTAGATGATAAAAAGTGGATAAAAGGAGGTGCCTCAAACTCGCGTTAGATTCGGCGAAGACGTTGTGAAGTTGTCATAGACGTGTGGTTCTTGGACGCGGAAAAATCAATCAACACCTGCGAGTTGACCAATCATCTGCATGCATTACTAATAACGCTATAATGATATCCTGTGATGTTGAGCTGTGTAGCTTGGTGAGTAACGCATGCTTGCTCTTCCGCTAAGCCCCGGTCCCGTATTAACCTGGGGTCTCAGATTAAGCTTTGAGTTGCCTGCCTCGCCGGGCTCGATCAACTTGTGAGACAACGTCAAGTGCCGATCGTTCTCCCGTGTTGTATCTTTTGTTTCGTCTCTGGCTGAGGAGGACAAGTGACTGAGACCCTCGGGGGGTTTCTATTCGTGCCACATTGGGGCAGTCGAAGAACCTAAATGCGGGAACTAGACACATCTGGAGCCTTGAGCCGAGCTGCCAAGTAGGAGGTGATCAGACATCTTCGAACCGGCTCGATCAGTGGCGGGATGAACCACGGCGCCAGTCCAAGCTGATCCGGCCGTATATGACCAGCTGCTTGGATCGGATGAGAAGAACCCGCGAAACGATGGCCGTCATCTGGATTCGAGTATATGTGATCTAGACCTTCACGCCAAGTTAGTAAGAATCCCATTACGGGCGTACAAGATTAGGGCACGTCTTAATCATTATCGTGATGGAAAACAGTCCCCTTGCGCAGTGAATGACAGCGTCATGGCAGCTACTTGCGTGGTCATCGTAGCTTCAAACTGCATCGCCATGTGTCTTATCGTGTACGGACGTAGTATCCTGCTGGATGTCGGTCGTTCTCCAGATCTCGAGCTGCGAATCCACCGAGCCCTGCCTCGGGGCTTGAGCCGCCTGCACCGGGAGCGGCGCGGGTGTCGGCAGGAAAGATGCGCGTTGAGGGGTGGCGGCTGATCTCCTGGAGCCCACGCCAGCAGAGTTACGAAACAGGGAATGGAAAAATCCGCTGCCCTCCCTCGTCGTGTCCTTCTCCTTGTTGAATGCGTTGTGGAAGAATGGCCGGAGAGTTGGCAGACAGGCGGCTATGATGATCACGTTGGCCTCGACACTGGACATGTGCACCACCCTGTCAGTAATTGTTCAAAGTATCAAGTCTGGCAAGTGACACGAAGCTTACACTACCCAGATGATGAGACTGGTCGAGTTGTAAGTGAAGTCGGAGAAGTCACTCAGGGTCGACAGCTTCGTAGTCTTGACAATGGAGCACACGGCCGCGAAGAGCGTACCGCCCATCAGGATACATAGGCCGACTTTCGTTCGCGCGGGAAGCTTCAGACCCCAAAACGCGGCAATGGGCACGATTCCCAGAACGATGTCGGTAAAGGCTGTGAAAGCTGATGTGGTCTGTCAGCAAGAGGCTCACAGCGCGTTGCATCGTGTCGTGACCTACAACCGACAAAGTACGAATACCTCGAGACTGTCCCGGTCGGAAAGCACTTGGCCGGGATCGTGGGGTTCCATAGATGTACAGGAGGGATGCACTGGACAAAGAGAAGGATACATGCTATGCTTGCGATGACGACCTGGGTGCTCGCGAGTAGGTATAGAAGACGGGTTCGCAGTTTGTTAGGTGCCAGCAGCCGTTCCAGCAAGATCGCAACGGATATGTTTGGAAAGCTATAGGCCATGATACCAAATGTATTTGCTGTGTAGGTGCTCGTTAGTGGTGCCTGGAACAATTGGATCGCAATCGAAGTACCGATCAAGTTGATTCTCACAACCTCTGCCGTTGTCTGCATCCCCAGCTCGGCTGCGTGCCTGCCCATCCCCACCTGGACATCGTAAGTGAAGATTGCAGTACAGGTGATGATGAGTATCTAATGGGCTGGTCAGCTTGAGCGTTGTGAATGGTGCCAGACAGCAACTCACAAGGGATAAGAATATGAAGAAATCATCCCACCCCAGCCCTTGCAGAAATCTCCGCCGAGTGAATAGCTTCAAGGCAACGGTCGCAATCGAAACGGTGGTAAAGGTCCATATAAGTCCCAGCAACTCCGGCCCTCGATTGTCGGATCCCATGATGTATTATAGGTGGCCCCAGCATTGATCATCTCGGTCGGGAGTGTGCTCGTCACGGATGAATAATGCAATTGTGTTCTGACACCGATGGATAAACAGTTTGCACCCGAGAAAAACGAGAAACCAGTTTCACCTCGACTGGGGCGATGGATCCGGGGGGCTTTTTACTTTTTGTGCATCTTCTTTCTCACGATCCTGCTCTTTTGCTTGGCAGCCGCCGCAAATTGTTCTGAACCATACGCCCGGAAGCCATCAAAGCCATGGCAAAGTCAAATCTTTGCAATCTGAATAGCCTTTCTCGAACATTCTTATATATTCATCATCATTCTTCACAGTGGACAAGCCGCTGATACTTGTATAGGCTTTTGCCAAGTCAAGTCAAAGACGTGATTCTCGGCGATGAAGAGCCAATCACTTCATATCGATGAGGTGCGTCGGCGATGGAGAGCCAATCATCTCCATCCAAATCTGTGTCCATGTTTCTCGATCTTGGCGAGATCAAGCGTCAGTCGATGAGCATTAGATAGATTTTGTCTCAGATTTGCCGGGCATCGTCACGTGGAGGACGGGATGTCATCGGCTTCCAAAGGCAAGAAGTCTGTTTAAGATTCTGGCTGAGTGAGACTGAAAGAATGCGATATCCTGAAAGAGTGAAGACTCCGTGTGGAGAGTCCCGATCCGGTATTTTGTGTACGACACTCCCGCCGCTTTGGGCGTAGTTGCCTGACTGAAGCTTTCTTGGCAGAGTTTGACAGCTCCGGCATTGATCCGGCCAGTTGATGCTCCGTCTGGCATCTAAGACATCCCGTAACCCGAATCAAAGTAACACAGTGAATTGTATACAGAGAGTGCGCGTGAAGAGATGAAGAACAATAGCAATATGTAATGTCCACTACTGCAACTACCATTCATAACCCTCAAGAATCAATGTGCATTCATCGATTCTTCTTGACCTTGTTGGTTTCTGTTACCCCGTATCTGACGGATACTGACCTCGGCCGAGACTGACCAAAGCATCTCATTGCCCCTCGTGCCGAGTTACGGTATCGGATCTCACCCCGAGCAGGTGGGTCTTTGCTTGACATACCTAGAAGCTCCGCGTCTCACGTTTGACGGTTATGGGGTCTCAACAAATCAATGTGAAGCTGTCACTGGCCGTGGCAGCACCGGTTCGCTGCGGCACAGCAATCCATCTCAAGGTTTTCGGCAGTTGACTCGGGGAAGAATATGGAGGGGTTACTAGAGATCGTACCATACTAGTACAGAGTAGTCTCTCAATATCAAGACGAATCTTCACTTGGACCCCGACTTTTGGAAACCATCGAACTCCTTGCTTGACATTGATGCAATATGGCGAACCCAACTATTGTCCTTGTGCCCCGCGCCTGGCAGAAGCCGATATTCTTCGAGGAATTCTGCCAAAAGCTTTGTGAGGCCGGCTATCCGACAGAGCAAGTTGCTCTGCCCTCGACAGGTGGACATGAGTTGCCACTCGCAGGGCTTCTGGAAGACGTCGCGGCCGTTCAGACAGTCCTTGCAAGACTGACGGAGCAGGGCAAGAGGGTAGTACTCTTGGCCCACTCATCCGGTGGCGCCGTCGCCAGCAATGCAGCAGAGGGATTTGACGTGGATGGCATCATCTATGCGACTGCTTTTGCGGTCCCAAAGGGCGTCTGCATGATGGACCTTATGGGCGGGAAGCCTCTGCACTGGATGGACGTGCAGGTAAGCATTCTTCGTGGTGTCTTCGCGCTCATCTGGCTTGACATGAAAAGAAGAAGCTGATGTCTGTGCGCAGGGTGATCGAGTGTATGGAAAGCCAGAGTTGCTGCCCGAGGTGGCCTTCAACGACTTGGATGCCGAGGCCCAGTCGAAATGGGCCAAGGAGCTGACTCACCAATCTGCGGCACTCTACGCGGTGCCCAGCAACTATGAACCGTGGACGAACGGGGTGCCGTGCGGTTACATATTCTGTACCGAGGACAATGCGCTGCCTCTCGCTCTGCAACAACAGATGGCGGCCATGCTGAACCCCGGCCCGGCAGTCGCTTCGTTGAAAGCCGGACACTGCCCTCATGTAAGCATGCCCGACGACTTGGTTCGCGCCGTGCGAGACGTGCAGCAGAAGCTACCGAGGAAGGGGCAGTAGTGAGAATCGATTATCTCTCTCTTGGGTTGCAACGGGCAGTCAACATCAAGGCAAATGACAGCGACAAGGGTTGGGCAATAGATGATCGCCAATGGTAACCTCTTGGGTATTGGGTCAGGCCTTCGCGTTGAATCTGTGTACCATATCATTATACCTTAGGACGGAGTAGGCCAGTCCATCCTTGAGAAGGGCGCCGGCGGTTACAGAGGCGCTAGAAGCTTTTGGATACCATGTAACCCCTCAGGACCGAGCCCTACCGAGCCTACCTTAAAGTACTCATCGCCTTACCGATCGCGAACTAGGATGTCGATGGGCATTGAGGAAATTTATCTTCTAGTCGCTGCCCTTTCCGTAGGTTACTCTCCGCGAAGGCGTATCTTTGGCGATTACGAATTACGAGTTCACGGTACATACGGGACCCTGCGACACGAATTTATGTTAGTGCGACCGTTACCAAATTGTTACACTATTGCCTGTCTACTGTGTTACTTTTAGTCTAGTCGCTACTGGCTCCAGCACGTGCGGCGTCGGAGTGCGGAATTACAGATGAGATCACGTACGCACCCAATTTGCATTACTTTGAGAGACGGAAGTTCAGAACAATGTTGGACTATCCTTGGGCTTGTGCATCGATTGTACACAAAGATTGCAGCTCTCTGCCGCCATATTGTATTATTACGAACACGAAGACTCACTCTTCTCTCAATGCGCGGCAAAATTTGACCATGGGCCATGAGACGGACATGACACAGGGATGGAGAGCTAACAGAGGGACGGATGCCGCCGAACTTGACCGTTGAGCCTGGATTTTGATCCCTTCCCCCCAATTACCGACGCGGGGCGTCCATATTAAGAGGCAACAAGCATCACCCAAGCACCAGATGACCTGGGTGTGGATGACAAGAATGACTGGTCGCCAGCGAGTCGCAAGCTACCTGGAGCGATGGAGCAACGTTGAAAAGATCACGATGATGAGTGGATAATATATATTGCCCCCTCGTCCTCGGAGCCTTCGCCGTGCCGAACGGCGAGTAAGAAAAGAGTGCGAGGCCTGGAGACTAATAAGGGTTTTCGAGGGACCCGGCAGTTTTCGTCGCTAGCGCAGTCAAATGGGATGTATGTAGCCGGCACCGCAAGACGGACACGTATGACCCATCACTCATCGGTACCTGAGTAGGCCAGCAGATGGATGGAGGGCAAGAAAGTGACGAAGCAGGTGGTGCAGTTTGGGCACGGGCGCCGGGCCTCTGTCTCCTTCCAGACGCTACGGAGAACAATCAACTTTTGACTGACGACGAGTATACTGCAATGCTGACATGCGACCTGTCGACTATAAGAGTCGTTGGGCTAAGGAACAACGTCGATCACTGCCCTGCGCAGAAGATCGCAACCATTCGTCTGTTCTTCTACTTCTGGCAATTTAGCAGCACTAGCTGAGCCCCGAGGGCCCTAAGCCCATTTTCGGGGCGACCAATGGCCTGTGCCCGTCGCTAAAAAAGGTTCAAATTGCGTCCCGTGGCTTCCAATCCATCAGAGATCTCGACGGTCTAGACCCTCAGAGGCCATAGAAGTGGTCTCATCAGTGCGCGCGCAGCGGTCGCCTAGACTTGGGTTGGATTCCCGATTCTTCCATTTCGGCATTTTGTTGCGGTTCGAGGAGAGCGAGAGGAGGAAAAAAAAAAAAAAAAGACACACCAACAGGAGCTTCGTCACTGCAAACAACAGCCATTTCGTGAGCTTCATCGAGTCCTCCACTATGGCAAATGGCGTGCGCGGTCTTTCTGAAACCCATCAGTAGGAGCTGATACTGCCGGAGGGCAGTCAGCTCGGTCGGAGCAACATGGCTGTTAGGATGGCCTACTTTCCGCGGAGCGGCACCGCAAGGCCCAACAGAATCACCAAGCCAGAGCTGCCCGTCAGACCAATCGAGAGAGGTCCCGTCTTCGACACTGAGAATGCACAGAGGCCCATTGAAGCCTTCGACGAGGACCATTATACTCAAGTCTACCACGGCCCCTCGGAAACGGGAGAAGACATCCAACCCGATGCGCCGGCGGAGTTCGAGGACAGATATCTGTTCCCGATACTGGCAAAGAACGAGCGTCTCCGATTGACCTTGCTATGGTATCACACCCGACTCATAGAGCAGGATGAGGTTCTCCTGGCCAAGATCGACGCCCTCGTCAACGGCTTACAGCAGGCCATCGGCTGGGAGTACGCCATTGCCGGAATCCTGAGCGAATCAACCTATACAAGACTGGCCACTGCTCATCTACCCATCGCTCGCCTGCCACGAAGAGAGGCCACCTGTGCCCACACCATCAACCAGACCCCCAGCACAGTCTTCATGATCAACGACATGTCCAAGGACTGGCGCTTCAAGGATTCGCCGCACGTGGAGATTGGCGGTCTAAGGAGCTACGCCGGGACGCAGCTGCGACTCCTGGCAGACGACGGAGAGGAGGTTTCCCTCGGTTCGCTGTGTGTCGCTTCCGACTTTGCGCAGCCCCCTTTGTCGCAAATGCAGAGAGATTTAATCGTTCGCTTCGCCGAGCTGATCAGCACCGCTATCGCCAGCCACACTCGGCAGCGGCGACTGAAGGAGCGAGAAGCGATGGGTGTTCTGATCTCCACGTTGCAAAATGAAGTCAAGTTGGACTACGAAAGCAACGCAGTCAAGGTTGTCCAACAAGCCTATCCGGGTGCTCATGTTTCGCTCCAGACATCGGACGACGGCAAGCTGGTAATCCAAGGTCGACCACGGTTATCTTACTCGGATGTCTACGAAGGGCTGTGGGAGGATACCGACTTTATTGAGCAATCCATCAAGAATTCTAACCATGCCGACCTTCGCTCAAGACAGACCGTGCGAGCCGTCGTCGCCCGCTGTGGCAGCTCGAACAGGTATCTGGTTGTAGCACACACGGATATCCATTTTGTGTTCGACGATTTCGACGCGTGGTATGTGGCCAAGGCGGCATCGATCGTTGCGGACACGCTCCAGAGTCTCCTACTCCAACAAGCGCTCGGGGCAAGGGAGACGTTCCTCCGCGGCATGACTCACCAGCTGCGTACACCGATCCACGGTATCCTTGGATCAGTCGACCTTCTCACTGAAGAATTGGCTGCCGCGCGCGTTCTCGAAGATGGTCACAAGGATGACGGGAACAGTATCTCGACCTCCCCGACAGAATGTCTTTCGACGATCAGAAATGCCGGCAAGGAACTCATGACTACCGTCAACAACATCTTGAAGCACAACACATGGACGGATGCTCTGCGACAATGCCGACCCGAGCCGTACGATCTCAGGCAACTGGAAGATGATATACTCCCAGAAATACTGGCCCTTCTTCCTCGCGAGCAGCTGAAGGGTGTTTCCATCGACTTCCGCCTCGAAGTATCAGAAAGTTCCTGCATCATCAACACAGACGTACAAATGTTGAAAGACTGCCTCCAACCTGTCGTTCTGAATGCCATTCAGTCGGTTTCGGGCAACGATTTTGGAGCCGTGTCCGTAACTCTTCGGGCTACCACGAACCTCTCTTGGCTTCTGATCGATGTAGTGGACAATGGTGTTGGCATCGATTTCGCACATCACAATCGCATATTCGAGCCATATGAGAAGGTCGACAGCCACAAGCCTGGGGCTGGCCTTGGCTTGACTTTGGCCAAGAAGATGGCTCATCTCCTCAATGGTGATGTCAGACTGGTGTCGTCTGTTCCTCAATCCGGCTCCCATTTCCGAATCGAGTTCAAAGATCCGGACGTTGCCTGCCTTCCTCAAGGTTCCATGTCGGCCATGATATCGTTGAGCCACATTCCTCGACGGTTCGTCGTACAGCGCATCGGAAACTTTGCAAATCATTTTGTGGATCATGCCGTAGAGTATCTGACCAGAAATGGTTTCCAGCCCGGTAATGTGACGGACGCGGGACTGATCGTCACAAATACGAGGTCGAAACCGCTCATGGCTGGACTTCGTGCAAACAACCCCTGTGCTGTCATTCTGAGCATGCAATCCGCGAATCATGTCGGAATATGGGGCAGCGACGAGACGATCAGCAACGTGGTGACAGGCCCACTCTATACTCAAAAGCTTGACCGAACATTGCGGCAAGCCGACCAACAGTACCAAAGCCTGTACAATGCTATGGCCGAACGACTTGTACAGCCTACAGAAATCATCAGCCAACCTGTATCAGACGAGATTTGCAAACCCGAATCTCCCGAGGTTCTCAATTTGGAACAGCTCTCGTTGGAGGACACGGTAGCAAAGACTGCAGTTCCTACCAATCCACTCAAGGCGCTCCTGGTTGATGACAATCTGATCAATCTGCGAGTCCTTCAGATGTTTTGCCACAAACGGAAGATTCCCTACATCACAGCCGAGGATGGGAATCGGGCATGCCAAGAATATACGGCGGCAGCCGAAGCCAATGTGCCGTTCACGCTGGTTCTCATGGATCTACAGATGCCAAACTGTGATGGCGTACAGGCCACAACGGAAATCCGGTCTTACGAACACATGAACCAGCTTCAGAAATCAACAATATTTATGGTGACGGGCCAAGACTCGCTCAACGACAAGATGAGTTCGAAAAGCGCCGGAGCAGACGAATTTCTAGTCAAACCAGTCAGCCCCAAGGATTTGGATAAATACATTAGACAGTACTTTAGCGATTATATACCCACCAAATGATTGGAAAGATGGGCAGGAGTTCGGATCAGGATTAGGCGTTTCGGCGAACGGAGAATATCTATCATGTATCGGCTGGTAATCTGGGGCCGCAGAAGATTGCTGTATGTATACCTATACATGCTAATTTTGAGGATTGAACTAGATTTGAAAACACTTTATTTTTCATTAAACATATACTTCGATTCGGAAGATACAAGTACTGATTAGCAATCAATGCTTCCATGACAAACAAGTCCCAGTGGCTGTCGTTTGTCAAGTCTCCTGGCCTTACTCATCCACATCTCGAGGATCATTCTTCTTCCAAAAGTCATCATAGTCATCCCAAGTCTGCGAAGGGAAAGGGATAGGCACGGTGATAGGACCGAAAGGAATGCCGGCTCGTTCGAACTCCTCGAGCCGCCTCCTCGTAAGCGGCTTGGACTTGTTCACGCTGTAGACGGAGATGCGGTGGCACGAGCTGGTGACGTGCAGCCCCCAGTTCCAGGCGGTCCGGACGTCGGGCGGCTGCGTGTTCAGGGAGTTGTCCCAGCAGCGGCAGACGATCTCGACCCAGCCCTCGACGTCGCACGGCAGGTCGATCTCCCACGTCCGCCACGCCCACTTGCCCTTGGCCGAGAGGTTCTCCAGCGGCACGGCGTACCAGTCGAAGCCGCCGTCGGCCGAGACCTCGACGCGCTCGGGCCAGCGCCCGCCGCCCGAGTACGCCCAGCCCTTGCACTTGATCCTGCCGTTGTGGATGACGACCTGCTTGGTCCACGGCGACATGATGGCCGAGCTGACGGGCATCTCCTGGATCTGGATGCCGTCGGTCCACTTGAGGTTGTGCTTGCCGACCTGCTGCGGGAAGTACAGGTACTCCTGGCTCTGGACGGGCGCGCGGCTGGGCGCCTCGAGGGCCCGGATCCGGTACAGCCACTTGACGCTGCGGGCGCCGATGTAGCCGAGCACGACGACGCGCAGCGGGAACCCGTGGATGCGAGGCAGCGCCGCCCCGTTCATCTCCCACGCCAGCAGCACCTCGTTGGCCTGGACCTTGGACCACGGCACGCTGACCAGGTAGTTCATGAGCCGGTCGTCCTTGACGTACGAGTCGCAGCCGTAGAACTCGAGGTGCTTGGCGCCCTCGCGCAGCCCGCCGCACGCCTTGATCACCTTCTTCAGGCTGACGCCCACGTACCGCGCCGTGCCGATGGCGCCCTCAGCCCACGGCGCCTGCGGCACCTCGTCGCCCTGCCCGGCGTACTTGGCGATCTGCTCGACGCGCCGGGTGCCCGAGCACTGCATCGTGACCGTCTTCTCGACGCGCGGGAACCGCGACTCGTCCATGATGTCGTCGAGGGTGAAGGACTGGGGCTCGTTGACCAGGCCGTCGAGCGTGAAGCTGTAGGCGTCCCTGTCGATGATGGGGATGCCGCCGTGGTTTCGCACAAAGTGGAGGTCGTTGGGCGTGATGGCCTTGTCCGTCACCAGCCTCTTGGGCGGCTCACCGTTGTAGGGAAACTGCAGCAAGTGCAGCATGTCTGGATGCTTTTCCTTGAGGACCGTCTCCCATGAGTCCTCGGGGATTGACGAGAGCTCGCCGCCCAGGGCGTGATGCCACATCTTCCAGCGCGTCCCCGGGAGCACCGGGTTCGTGCCCGGGATGGGGCCGAGCTGGAACTCGGGATTTGGCGGGAACTCTTGCGCTTTGAGGATCTTGTGCGCCGCCTCCTTCTTCTCGGGGTAGTTCTCCCACTCTACATAGCTGGTGGTGACAGAGACCGAGATCAGCATATAATTTTGTGTACGAGTATGTTCATGAGCATGATATCAGTGATGAGGACATACCCACGCCAGCCTTGACGCTCACGAGTAAAGAGCTTCTTCGGGTCACCGACGGCCTTGATGGCAGCGTCGTTCTTCTTGCGCTGAGAGGGGAACTTCTGCGGAGGGACGCGCTTGACCTCGGGCTCGGTCATGTCCAGGATGGGGAGCACGGCGCCCGCCATGCCCTGCTCGATCTTCCACTCATCCGGCCGATTGGCCGTCTTGATTTTGACGTGAGGCATTGTGACGATGTGTGCTCGGGAGCACTCTAAAGCGATTCACTTTGTTACGTGTGCAGTCTCCAAGAAATTCATTGCGAGAGGACTCATAAGAAAAGAGGCTTCAGTGAAGCTCTGGCCTTCACGATAAGAGGACTGCCGCTCCAGAGCGTTGCTGCTGTATGCCCCCACACCACCCTCTTGTGATTATACTTCTCGCCATGGACATTCTGCATATGCGTTTTGTCGTCACCACGTAGCTTTGCGCTAAATCAAGCTTCCGGTTGTCGCGAGCTCTTATTCCGACGACACCATGGCTGTCTACTCAGCTTCCTTCCACGCAGCGGCACCCACGATTTCTCGAGGATTCATCGATGCAATCTGTGCACATGCGAGTAATGCGAAACTTGGATCGATCGCGTGTCTCATAGACTCACTACTTTGGGCAGATCATGTTTCCCATGCGCGACGGCACCCAAGAAGTGGCAGTAAATCAATGGCAATAGACCGAGGCCTACATTTTCGAAGCGTTCTTCAGACGTTATTAATCTTGAACATCGGATTGGTCCACATGGAGCATATCCACGAGCTCAACGTCTATTAGCTCGCGAGTAGCAACTAGGTTCACTGTAAAAGCAGCTCTAGAGCTTGTTGGAGAGCAAAACACTATCGCAAGACGCTCCGATTGATCAGGATTGATGCTTGACCGAACTCAATTTCTCTATCGTCAAATAGCTAACCTTGTCCCTCAGCTATCCTGAATCATTGTGCGGACTCCAAATTAGCTCGCTCGCGAGAGTACGATCACTCGATTCCGACATCATATTTCGGCGTTAACATCTGTTCCGGAAGCACTATTCAACCTGTAACATCATGAGAGAAGAGAGCCAACTCATAATAGGAAAGACTATAGTCGAGTGCGTCCGCCAAGGATCGTCACATTTATTGAGGCACTCGGCATAGTCTCGTCGAAGAATCGGGTCGACTAGTGCTAGCTTGGGGTCTTTTCGATCCATCATTTCTTGTATGATATACTATAGTTCATGCTAGCAGGGCAACTGAGGGATGTGATTGATCAACAGCAAGGTGTTTTGCCTTTGTATTACTGCATCTTGCACATGTTTCCGCTGCTAGCGGCCCTAGCTCGGCCGTCGCTCGGCAAGTATCTGTACGGGATCCAAGGACAACATGGGCGCCGTTTTATTGGAACAAATGGTATTTCCGCATTGGGAGTACATGGCATATCCTCATTCAGAGTATCGTGGGACTAGCGTTCAGGTTGGTCGAAGACAATATAAGACAGAGATTCTGTGCACCTCGGATTGAGGAGACCAGTACTCGACAATGGTCTTGTAAAGGGAAAAATGGCACAATCGACTTCGGAAAAGCCACTCTATACTCTGGCCAACGGTATTCTCAAGATAATTCTTCGATTTGAACTTCAGAGCTAACGGTATATCAAGGCCAGCCGAGCGACAACCCCGGATCCGTTCGGCAAGTTCGCTATGGCAACACCAATGGCGGCCTGGTCGTCTTGGCAGATGTCCAACTGGTAGAAGTTCTCGCACACTTTGCGCGCGAGCGCATCCCCGAACGGTATACTTCCGTCTCCGTGCTGTATTTGGCGATTGAATAGGGATATTTGTGACTGACGTACCACAGAAGCGTCCACGCCAAGGCCGCGGGCGCCTTTGGCGAGTTCGAAGTCCTGGACGACGTGACGGACCTGACGGACGCCAAGTTCCTGTGCGGCGTCGGCAAGAAGACGCGGCTCCTGATGCGCATCTCAACCGTGGGCGGCGAGAAGGGCTCCGCCGACACGGTCCGCGACGTCCGCGGCTGGTCCACCAAGCTGTACACGGAAGACGGCATCCAGGACTTTGTCTTCAACGACCTGCCCGTCTTCTTCATCCGCGACCCCATCAAGTTCCCCTCCATGAACCGCAGCCACAAGCGACACCCGCGGACCAACATTCCCGATGATACCATGTTTTGGGATTACCACGTCAACAATCCCGAGGGCATTCATGCGCTGATGCATCTCTTTGGACAGCGCGGAATTCCGGCGTCTTTGAGGTACATCAATGGGTTCAGTGTGCACACTTACACCCTAAACAAAGCTGTAAGATATTGACCTGCCCCAGAATCTCACAGTGCTGAAATCAAGTCTCAGGATGGTAGCTATGTCTACGTCAAATGGCACTTCAAGCCCGAAGGAGGTATCGAGACCATGGACTCGGACACGGCGACCCGCCTGGCCGGATCGCAGCCAGACTACCACGTCAAAGACCTGTTCGATGCCATCGAGAAGGGAGACTACCCCAAGTGGCTCGTGTATGTCCAGGTCATGACGCCCGAGGAAGCAATGTCGGCACCGATCGACATCTTTGACGACACGTATACCTGGCCGCACGACAAGTATCCTCTGCGTCGCATTGGAAGGTTGACCTTAGACAAGAATGTAAGTATCGATGACAGCGTACATTACCTAATCAAGGCACAATCTGACTGGTATGTAGCCCGACAATTACTTCCAAGACATTGAGCAAGCCTGCTTCTCACCATCCAACATGGTACCAGGCATAGGTCCCTCCGCCGATCCAGGTACGTAACTCTTTTTTTTTTTTCATTTCCCTTGAAATGCCAAACATTTAATTAACCAATGCCTCCCACTCTCAGTCCTCCAGGCAAGAATGTTCTCCTACCCCGACGCCCACCGCTACCGCGTCGGGCCCAACTACTTCCAGCTGCCGCCGAACCGGCCGCACAACCCCGTCTACGCGCCGTACGTGCGCGACGGCCCGGGCACCATGAACGGCAACTACGGCGGGGACCCGGACTACGTCTTCTCGGAGCTCAAGCCCATGGCGTACGCCGAGCGCGTGCGCGTCCCGACGCACGAGACGTGGTCCGGCAACGTCACGGCGTTTGCGACCAGCGTCACGGACCGGGACTTTGTCCAGGCGCGCGAGCTGTGGCGGATCATCTGCCAGGAGCCCAAGGGCAGGGAGCAGTTTCTGCATAATATGGTGCCTACTCTGAAGGATATCCCTTCCAAGCTGCAGCAGCAAGTCATTGGTGAGTCGATTCTGTATGAATTTGTGTTGACGGTAGCTGACTCAGTATGATGTGACAGAGTACTTTGGTAGGGTCGATGATGATTTGAAGGCATGTCTCAAAGGTGCCTTATGAGTGGTCTTATAAGGGCATTCTCTGAGTACACTGGGTTTGTGCGATCGCGCGAACAGGAGACATCATAATCCTTTCACTTACAGCTTGAGGGTCTGCTTCTCAGATTAGCTGTCAGAATAAAGCACCTATTGATCACCCCCGGACGCGTGATTCTGCTTTGCTGCTTTGGACAAAGTCATGCTAGCCTCTCATTGTGTAATTTGAGGATTTTACTGGTGAACATATCGATCTTTTTATCCATGTGTCTCTGAAACAACCAGACTTTTCTCGTACACGGTATCAATACCTAGGTACCTAGTCTACATGTAATGATAAGAAGTTTCGACTAGTCTATCAACAAGCGCCTCTTTCCAGGCCACTGGAGCTGTTCAGAAAATTATCCGAACCCATCGTTGCAGAGTCTGGTTCTTTAGAGTATTATACAGCAGTCAAAGAGCCTCTTGGGGTTGAAATAAGTTGAACCGTACTCTCCATAGTTTTTCTTCCTATCCGAGTGCTCGGAAGAGGACCTGCGTTGCAGCAGTGGCGTGAATTCATCATTCTGTACTTGTGAATGTACTTCATGCTGCGACTTGGGCGAGCAGCCTTCTCTTAGCACGGATTCGATGTCAGGGGCTGTGGTGATTGAGGACGATGCGACAAGCACAGACTCGCCGGGCGTAGGAGGCTCGGTCTGAGTTGCGGTCGATCGCATTCGGGGTAGGTGTCTCTCTTCTTCTCGCTCCTTGTACTGGTGGGTCGATGCGTCTTTCCGTAGACGTCGAGCTTCCGGGCTGTCCGTTGGAAGCTCAGGCGGGTGGACCGATTTGTCCGTCGCTGTTTTGATATTCGTATCCGTACTTTCTTCGTACGAATCCCCCTCCGACTCCGTGTTTTCCAAATGATCAGACTCCGCGCTTTCCGATTGTATAGAAAGCGGTCGATGACGTGGGTTGAACTTTGCCGTATCAAGGATTGAGCTGTCGGGACCGCCGTGAACATGATACAAGTCTATCTCCCTCTGAGGTACGTCAAGTTTGGGTGAAGTATTAATTGTTCCATGAATCTGTAATATGTCAGACTTGGGTCTCGTGAATCGTGATTACTCTTCGAGTCCACTTACCACCTCCATGTTTATCGTGGGGCTAGATGGTGGAATATGTATTCCGGTCTTTTGCGACGGCAGTCCAGCATCTGGCGTTATGGATGCCTTGGCTTCCTGCAGATATCTGCATATCTCACTGATTGTCAACCTATCTTTGGGTTCAATCCGCAGCATACCGTCTTGCAACAATTGAAGTATATCTTTGATAAGCGGAGTACATTTCTCTATTTCTCGGAGCTCTCGAATAGTCTGTAACTGTGTCAGTTAGATTCTCAAAGTTTCATGGCGAACTTTTGAGTCTTCAAGGGCCTTTCTTCTATGTCGCACTGACCTCTACGACAACGGGTTTGAGAATTGCCTTTCTGTCGTCAGATTTCTCAATGATGTTGAAGAATTTGTCTTCCTCTAGACCTCGAGTATCAGACTTGTCGTCCTCTTGTCGCCTGTAGCCGAACCTTTCAATGGCGTTGGCGTCCAAGCAGTACCACAAGCAAAACTCGAGTAGAACGCATCCTAGTGACCATATATCGTAGCTTTGGGATATACTCCGACCCAGATCTATCTCGGGTGGCCGATAAGCCTCGGTTAAGCCGCCGATCCGGGATGCGGGTACTGCCGATTTGGTCAACTCGGAATGGAACTGCGTCAGCCCAAGGTCAGATATCACAAGGTGATGGTAGTCATCGCTGTGGGATTTAAACCATAGGATGTTCTGTGGCTTGATGTCTCCATGACGACCCCAATCCCGTTGTGGCTCCAAGCCAGTCTCAAGGGCCAACCTCTCCCTTTCTTCCTTCTGCCATGTTGCGGTCCCGTGGATCCGTTTGAGTGCGGTGGCAATTCCTAGACATTGTTTGAGCGCCCATGAGTCAGACATCGCGTCTACTACATGAGACTGCCAAAACTCCAGCAAGTTGCCATCTGCCCATTCAAATAAGAGATAACACCGCTCTCCATGTTGAAAGGTGAGGAGAAGCTTGATGAGGTGTCTTTCACTCTGCTTTTGGCCAAAAGACTTTTCCAGTGCATGGAGCTCTTGGCGATGTGCATCTCTGTCCAGAGTGAAGATCTCCTTCAGGGCAAAGTAGAGAGGTTCTTGAGCGTTGTCGTTCTCCTCGGTGGATTGGGGTTCCCTCAACGAATGAACATTGGCGCTTGAGGAGCGAAAGCGCAAATGTTTGGGGTGTACCTGGACCTTGTGTATGAGTCCATGACCGCCACTTGTTTTCTCTTCGTAGTGCTGCCACGGGAGTCTGATTTCGGCCCCGAACTCGTATGAGCACAACTGGTTCTCCCGAATGTCAAAGAATGGAACGAAAAACATTCGTTGATATAGAAAGAAAAGTTCCGCAGAGCTTCGAGACCAGCTTTGCAGAAACTCAATGACATTTTTGTCGTGACGGGTTGTGAAGCCTTGGACGACCCCCTCGTCGCTACGTCTCATGGGTATATCCGCATCTCCGATTCCTGCATCAATGAAGTTCTCGATGTAAGGTACTTGCTGCACCATGACCAGTGTGGCCAAGATTCTCCGGAAGCTTCTTCCTCCCGGCCCCATGATTTGTCTGTGTCTCTGTCGCGGTTCTCCAACCAACTTTGAGGCGTTCGCTTTCATAAGCAGCTCAACCGCCTGCGAGCTGAATATCGCTTCGAATTTATCAAGAGGAAGATATTGCTGGTTGTCCATTTTGCTCATTTGAAGATTATCTTCAATCAGTCTGAGAATGGAATCCTCGATATTGGCCTCAGCTACTTGATGAAGACCTAAAGTTGTGAAGCCGTCTGGGGACGGCTCAGGGGCAGCGTCGAAACCCAAGTCATAAATGGAAGTGATAGACGACCTCCCGTCACTTTCTCCGGTTTCAGACGGTGGGCCAAGTCTCCTGGCAACAAGTCCGGAGAATTTGCGGAAATCGCCGTCATTGATCACTCTCTTGTCTCCTTCAGGTGCTTCGATAAAGACTTTTGGTCTCGGCGGGTGGGCCGATTGACCACTTGGTAGATTATCATTGGTAGTCTGTCGTCTCAATTCATGTGTTTCGGCAATTGTGTCGTCGCATTTCTGCGCCAGGTCGTCAAGTTGATTCTCGTCGTGGAGAATTTGTCCTTCAGGAGTAGGATGCTGACATTGATTTTCCATTTCGCCTAGGACTCATAAAATGCGACAGGCCCACAATAGATGATTTTGCGTTGGCTTTTGCGAGTCGATTGGAAAGGTGAATTTTCATCTTGCACTGTCCTTCCAGGCCGAACGACCTGGTTATTATGGCGACGCCGCCGACGGTGAAAATACTTCAACCAAAAACAGCTGAAGGCTACGCTGCACACCGTCGGTGTCCCTCATTCAATCTTCACAGAGACAGACAGCCTTGCGGCTTTGGTCAAGGGTCATGCAGAAATTCGGGGCCCCCATCCCGACCCCATGGCTTACCGCTGACATGAGAACATCGACACTGTCAGGGTGAGACGCCTCTACAAATGATCGAAAAGGAGGGTGGTCTCGTGGGGGGCCATCCTACTTACCCTCCTTCTCGTTTCTTCATTCTTCGAGCGCACGTTATCGGACGGGACCGAAGGCGCAACTGACCGATCCCGAAGTAGCACAATAGGCCATGTTCAAATAGTTCCTTGTTCCTTTCGATCGGGATGCGGGAATCGACGCAGGCGCCATACTTTGCATGAACCATAGAGGGATCTCACGCGTTTTGTGTAAGAGGCGCGACACATGATGGCTCACAGAGGAGCACGAGGCTGTCTTCGAGACTAATCCGCTGAAAGGTGTGAAGCGGAAGAGGGGTAATAAATGATTGAGCTGAAGGCAAAAGGATGCAATGCCACCGCCATGTCTAAAAACGGCAGCGTCACCGAAACTCAGCCGTACCTGCGGCGTCAGGGTCGTATGACCAATCGAGCAGGCACGACACATCCTCCGGGCGCTTGCCCCCTTGATTGTCACCTAGGTGAGAGGTCATATCTGCAGCCACGAACGCGACTCCAACATTCGGAGCCCGGCTGGTGAGAAAAGTCCTAGATCGCCCCATAGCCTCGTGTCTAGTCCGGCACTTATAAACAATGAGCAATTTTCGTTCATTATTTTCTTCATTTCCTTCATCAAGAGGCCGCCAGAAATCCTATAGTGTAGCGCCAATTGGTCGCAGAAACCATCTTGATCTTGTCCACGCTTTCAGTACCTCATAATTATTCACAGCTCCGGTCATGGCTGAGTGCGGATTGAAATTGGTGCGCGAGGATCCAAACTACGTTGTCATGACCCAACATCCTGACTACATACATCCCAAGGAGTTGTCGCAATCACTGGGGCGAGCCTACGGAGACAAGAAATTCAAAATTTCGCTGAGACGGAACATCTACGTTGTCTATATCACGAAACAAGAGGCAGAATTTTACGTGAGAAGCTCCTAATCTACGATGAAAGTCGTAACAGACAATCTGATATGGAAATACAGGACACGCCTTACCACCAACGATTAGAAGACACAAATCAGGCCGAGATAGTATTGAAGACGGCAAGAATCACAAAGGCCAGAAACGTGGACGCTCGCTACCTCACGTTAGCTTGAATGCACTTTTTACACAATTTTCGAGAATTGGGATATTTTACTTTGTACGATTATATTTATCACGTAGAGCCACGCAGCATGGATTTTGAATATAAATTTCGAAAGAAAGAAACCACAGTTCTTATAAAGAACAATTACTGTACAACGACCCATGATATCTCATCCCCTAAATGAAGTGACATTAAAGATGCCACGCCAACCCTCTTGTACATCGCGTCACCCAAAACACCAGAAGGGTGGATGACGATTACATGCATCCGCGGTTGAGGCCCGCCATCATCAGCTTTGTCTCTTCCGACGATTACACAGCGCAGATCCGTGATCTTGAACTCGTCCTCGACATCAAAATTGACCCGTGCAAGCAGCTCAAACTCCGTGAGAACCAGCTTTTGCGCTGGTGCCTTGAAGGTTCCAACACTCCTGTCCGCCGCTTGGAGTGTTGGAAGACTCGATGCTCTTGATCGACGTAAGAATGGGCCATCAA
Source organism: Pestalotiopsis sp. JCM 9685 (assembly GCA_001599175.1). Lineage (NCBI taxonomy): Eukaryota > Fungi > Ascomycota > Sordariomycetes > Amphisphaeriales > Sporocadaceae > Pestalotiopsis > Pestalotiopsis sp. JCM 9685. The sequence goes on along the minus strand of BCGF01000005.1, from coordinate 5,266,614 downwards.
AGTCTTTCGTGGCCCATTCGATCCTCTCGAACTCAAGTTGCATATACTTGATTGGCCCTTCCTTGGAAAACCATGACCAGCTTGGCACAAGCTGTGCGTCCTTCCAGACAATATGTTTCATTCTCTGGGGGCTCCCACGTTGCCACAGTAATCCTCGACCAAAGTAGACGGCAAAGAGTCCGTAAGTGGCTTGAGTCTTGAAAGTGCGGGCCAATCGTCTTTCAAGACTCAATATTGCCACACTCCTGTCAGATGGCACAGTGAATGCCAAGCCAGAGTATTTCTCATACAGGTCTTGAAGCAGCATCTGTCTTCCGTCTCGATAGTATTCCATGGCCGAAACAGGGAAATTGGCGTCGCCCAGAAAGGCGGCTTTGGAGCTATCGAATGTGTAAGTTCTTCTTTTTCTTGTTCATTATCGATCCTTTCACCAAGACGACTTACTTATTCAGCCGTGTCAGAGTCTCGCAGTGAACACCCATGCCGCATTCCCAGTAGATTTGCGTCGAGCTGAAGTGGATTGAGCGACGAGATAGGACTCTTTCCTGCAGAACCCAGCCGCGGCGATTGAGAGCGCCAAGCTCCACGTCCTTGTGAAAGTTGTCGATGAAGCTGCAGACATAAGCAATTTCGTTATTGGGCATGACCAACTCCACACAGGGACGTGGCTTGCGAGGTGTAAGAAACGCGTCGTTAGATGTCTTTGCGGAGGTGGCCGCGATTGTGAAGTATGCACCCCGAAAGACTTGCTCCATTCTTGCTGCTTCGTATTTCCAGTCATTGGGGTCATCTTGTATGATGCATAGAGAGTCGATCCATATGTAATCCATTCCGAGACCCCGAGTTACTGACACGGCATCTCTGAATGTCAAAGGAAGACGCCGAAAATCGATGCAAGTTCTGAGCTCCTCGATGTTGTCATGCGTTGCGCATAGCTTTTCATCATTTCGCAGAGAGCCCCAACAGTGACTCAAAGCAACGTATCGTGAAGGTTGGATTGAGTCTGAATCGACAAGTCTTATGGTGTCTTTGACTTCAAGTAGTCGTGTTGGCATTGTCGCCAGATTTTCATCATCCTTACGATGACATATTTCGTGTTCTGTGTCGCATACCCGAATCCATTCTCTGAGCAGTTTGAATTGGGCATCACTTTTGGCTTGTGGCAGTTCGGGCAACCCGAGTTGGGCTTTGTAGGGATTCAATGAGCCTGCAATGTCAACAGCTGTGAGTCGAATGAATGAGGGACGGTCCTACCTGGCTCCGAGTACAGTGAAAGCAAATCGTGGCTATTGGTGATACCCACGGTTGAACCGTTTTGCCTGAGAGAAATGACCGAAGACAGACCCACACCTACAGATTCCAATGCCTCCAACAGCAGATGACACAGGTCACATGTATGCGACTTGACCCGAAGTTCCAAGAGACTGTACTCACCATTGAAGAGGGCAGTGGAGTCTCTTCTGCTGCAATGCGAACACAACGCAGGAAATCCAATGCGCTGCGCTGGCTTGATCATCTTCCAGTCTACAACACTGAAAAAGCCGGCGGCAAACTCATTGTCTGGCGATGAATGCCACGCATCAGTCGGTGCAACCGACCGCTTGAGATCGTAAGTAATGGTTCAAACATTTACGGGCTGGGGCGTCTTACTGCCTAAAAATGATCAGCAACGACAAGATTCGCGAGTTTATTTGCTTTGAACGCATACTCACCATCTGAAGGAGCCTGTTTAGCTTCGATTTGAATAGTTTTGGTCGTCGTATGAACTACTTGGGGAAATACTAACATTCTATAGGCGAGATAGAAATGTTAGGCGGTGCGTTATTGTTGGCGTTGAGTGCTTACTCACATACTAAGCCGCCGCCACAGGTCAGACTTCTCGGCTTCATATATGCAAACGGTCAATTTGACTCACTTGCTGCTCTATAGTGCTTGAGGCTGTTGTTTCAATTGAGTTTGGATTTATATCTTCCGTTGCTCTTCGTACAATGACTTGATCTGGCAGGTCCTTATCGTCGCTTGGCGGAAGCTGAAGCACTGGGTTGACTGGGACGTCTGATCTTGGTGGTGCCTCTAGACCTCGAGACTGACCGGGAATTTGCGACTGTTGTGTCCGTATCTTGTCAGAGGGGTATGGTAAGTTCATTGGTGTGATATATGACGGTCTTGTTAGGCACTTCTGTTCGATCTGTGCCATCTGTTTGCAAAGCACGGCAGCGATCTCGCGATGCGCCGGATAGCTACCATACTCCTCGGACACAGCGACAATCAGAAGACTCTTCTCAACGAGATCCAGGAGATCCTTTAGTGCAGATTGATCATCGAGCTGTGTCATCATGACCTTGATGCATGAAACCACGTAAGGATGAACTCTGTAGGGGCTTGGTGGCGTATCTCCTTGCCTACCACCGTTGACCCAGAAGTGGTCAGTGAATATCATGAATGTCCTCACGGCTTCGTATCCGTACACGATCCATATGAGCCACTCCAAGGTGACACATCCCATTGACCACATATCGTACTGTCGCGAGCGTGCACCGGGTGTATCGCGCGTAGAGTCCATCTCTGGAGGCTCATATCGAGAGGTCCCCGACGGTGTCACGGTGTTGATGCCTTTCCGGTCTTTAGTATGCTTCTCTTTTTCGTGGAATGTCGCAAGACCGAGATCAGCGATCTGCATCGTCCCGAGATCGTCATGCTCGTCTCGAAACCAGAGGATGTTCTCGGGCTTCAGGTCTCCGTGGCGACAATTGCTTTCGTGTAACTCCTGTAGGGCCGAGAATAGCCCTTTGAGCTGGACAAGAATCCATTGTAGGCTTTTTGGATCAGAGCGCTTGTCTTGAAACTTTTCCCAGTAGTTCTTCAAGTTTCCCCCATTTGCCCAAGGAAAGATGAGGCAACGGTCTTGGCTCATTTGGTATGCAGCAATTGGCTTGATGAGATGCGGTGACTCATATTCGCGCAATGCCCGAAGATTTCTGGCCTCCTTGTCAAAGAACTCGGCAAGCTCTTCGTCATGCTTGGCCTTCTTGATTGCGATGGCGACTCTATCTGTCGCCGGATCCTAAGAATTTGAGTACTCGTGCTTGAATACTAAAAGCGGGTGAAACCTACTGCAATCAAATTTGGGACATGTGCCTTGTGTATCTCGACCTTGGACACTTCGCCGAAGAAGCCACTGCTAGTGGACTGCGTTTCGCGCCCGAGATAGGGAAGAATGATTTTGGGATGCAAATTGAAGTGGAAAACACCGTTGCCAAAAACAGGGGCTAGAAACTCCCACTGGTGCAGATTGAAAAGATCGCGATCATGCCGGCCCCATAGATGAAAAAAGTCGAGCCTCCTTCGCTGATTATTGTCGCCTGTCGTACCATAGTAGTAGGAACCTTGTTGTGTTTCGTCGATGTGGAACTCGATTGGTAGCAGTTTGTCGGAGATCTTCTGAGACAAAAGATTGCCGAGCAAAGAATACAGTCTTTCGTGATTTGGGGTCGCCAATACCAGAATCAGAAACACTCTCTTCCCCTCCGTGAGAGCAAAGTTGATGAGGTCTTCTCGGTTCGATTCATCGACATTTGTGGCTCCATCAATGATAGCTGTCACATTTTCTCGAGTTACAAACGTGTCCAGTTTATCGCATGGTAGAAAATCTCCCGTACTCAAGCAGTTTTTCTTCATTGCTTTGAGAACATCATCTTCCAAGTCCCCCATTATGGATTTGGTGTTTGGGACTGTTCCGCAATTGTTGATTGGTGTCTCTTGGCTTGGCGTGGCTGTCACTGTGTTGTCCCTGCTCGGGGTGGCGAGGATCGTATTGTCGCGCTCGCGTGTGCCAGCTTCAACACGATCAGCGCCGTGATCTTTCTTGGGTTTGCTTCTGAACCGACAGAAGAAACCTGATGTACACATTATCTGATGCGTTATTCTTCAAAGTCAAATGGTCTGATGGCACTGCGAAATAGTTCGTCTGGTTGGTAAAATTGGAGAGCTCGGGATGTCGAACCTCTGATTCTTAAGTGCGATGGATAGGATCGCGTCCGCGAGGCTCTGAATATACAGGAATTGGAGTCGATGATCGGCTGAATCTTGACGAGCGACCATTGTTCCGCGCGTGCATCAGCAAATCACCTATATATGAGTGTCCAGGATACATGAATGGTGTGCTGACTGCGTATCATCTCACATGCATTTCTTCGAAAATTTCGCACGAGGCATCCTATAGATGGCGACAAGGCATGGTATCGAGTGGTCGAACCCGAGCCCGGTCGTTCGGCTGAGGCAGCCTGCATGATGCGCAGAACAATTGGCGCCATGATCCAGGCTGATGGGTAGGCAGATAGCGGCTGGCTACCGGGGTGAACTGGTGGCTTGATCCAATAAATGTATCTGCGAAGGATCGATACACATGCAAAGAATCGACGCGGGTGCCAAAGTACCTACAAATCGGTCCCTTTGGCGCATGCACGCCTGAAGCCGCGTCCCGGAGCCTGTTCGGGTTTGGAGTTGGAGGGTTGGGGGTTTCTTGCAGTCAGTTTGCCTCAGTACCTAGGTTAGGTTACCTAGTTAGTAGTAAGCACGCACGGCCGGAAAGAATCGCTGCTGCCGAGACGCGGCGGACCTGGTAGAGAACAAATGAAGAGAGTACGCAAATTCGATCAGAACGATTGAGGGCGATATCCTCTTCTCAAACAAGCTCAGCCGTGATACAAAGATCGAGAGGGTTGTCCCGAAACAGAAAAGTTAGTGGGAGTGAAATCCTGCAACAAGCTGAAAGCTCCCCCCTGGCTCTTCCTTCCCCCTCCTCGAGCGCAGCCTCATCGTGCTTGCCAGCCTTGACACAAGTTGGCAGCCTCTTTCTGTCGAACCTCTGCTTTCGATTTTTTCTTTTCATTCATTTTCTCACAAGTCTTGATCTTATGTGCATCCAAACGAGCTGTTGTGTACCCGTGTCTGCCACGGTGTTCGCCAGGGTGGAAGACCTCGGCTGGCCATAGCCTGGCTGCTGTGACACGTCCACCAAGGAAAGCCAATGCTGCGGTGCGCGCACTAGGTATCTATCGCCGCTCTCTGCTGTACTCATCGCGTTTGATGCGTTTGCATCACTGCGCCGCCTGTACCTTGATCAATCTTGACGTGGGCATTTTCTTCGTCTAGATCTGTTCACTCTCAAGGCAGACTTTCAATCAAGACCTTTTCTTCCCCCAGACTGAGAACTTTGCAGTCTGCTCCCTTCGTTTCTCTGGCCTCGCCAACCCCTGCTCCACGTCCGCCTGCTTGTCGCCGCCCGTCAACCACCAGAAACGGCGCTCCAGTCGTCCCTCAAGCTGAGTCACGTCAGTAGAGATTGCCAAAAAGGTAACGCAATAAAATTACTCACAGTACTAAATCGCTTGAAGCATAACCAGACAGCCAAGGTTGAAAGCATGCACGCGCCTGACAAGGGGAAGTACCACCACCAGCTCGGATTGTCGGACAACACATCAACGTTCATGCCAAAGAGGCTCTGTGTTGATCATGGTATTAGCAAAAGGTGACTCAAATACATTCAAGTCATGGTTGACCTACAGCGATGAATACTAGTGGGAGAAACACAAACTTGAGTAGATTAGCGTCACGTGTATCCAGCAGGGGAGTTGATCGTTCTTACTGTGATCCATGATAGCCGCTTCATGCTCTTGTTCGCAGATGTTGATCGCTGAGCTTCGAGGATCGAAGTCAAATTGAATTCCTTTTTGTGAACAGAAATCAGTCATTTGAGTATCCAAATACCTCCGACGAACTTACCAACTGGATGATGCCCTGAGATTTCTCGTCGAGCTCGCGAATCTGGCGGTCAAGTTGGACAAACGCCTCAAACTGACTTCCAAGTTCTGTAGAATGGGAAGCGGATATAGTTCCTACTTTCCACTGTTTATGGTGCACAGAAGACAGAGATTTCCAAAACATTTCTAGCCTTTGGACCAAAACTTTGTGGTTCTCCGCCATGCGCTCCAACATCTGGGCATTGTGAAGTAGCTGAGCAAGCAGCTTGGGATCACCGCCGCTTTTGTCGAGAACTTGAGATCTCTGCAATACATGTGAGCCATCAATCAGTGTCGTCACGTACAACAACCTACCGACTTGGTCAATTGGCTGCTTGCAACGGCACAATTCTTGTCTACGATGAGGTGGAACTTTGAAATCAAGGGCCGGAGTAGATGTTCACCGTTCTGTGGAAGCGCGATTCGGCTGTTGTCCATGGTGCTGAGTAGGTAGACAGGTCGCCAATCCTCTGTACGTTCATGTTTGTCGACACCTTGAGATGGCTCGATAGGAATAGGGGCCATGACACAGAGCAATCCTTCATCGCACATGGCTTCGTCTCCTTGTATCTGCAGGCGGTTTTGTAAATTGGGCCATGTCTCCTCGGTAACCTTGAAGCAGTTTGCACGGAATCCAATTTCAATGAAATCTAATCCCCGATTAGTTTCGAACGATGAGAATTGCGGATGAGGAAGCTCTTATACGTACGTTCATCTGCCTTCAAGCGGCGGAAGATGTCGTCACGTGGGAATGTGGTCGAGTGCACCGACCATGTCCGCACAGTTTGAAAGTAGCTGTGATACCAGTCGCGGCCGGTATGTGACCCCTTCCGCCACCATCGACAATGAAATTTGGACGCGTTGATGTGATGCAGAAACTCCCCATTGGGGAGGATACTAGAACAACTTAGTTCGATATCCTGTACCGAAGAAGTGGACTCACGTACTAGACTTTTGCCGTGGACATGGATGTAATTAGAGTGTCGGTCATCCTTATTGGTGAGACGTCGTCTGAAAGTATGAGATGCCAGAGTTGATCTCCTCGTAGATAATATCGAAATAGCTCCCTGTCATGTTGTTTTATACAAAGAGGTTCCGATGTGCGAAATTCTAGGTAGGAACTCGATGCCCAACCAAGGCAATCGCGCCAGTCATTCGCAGATAGGGTCGGCATACTACTGGCGTGACGAAGCAACGGGTGGATCATGTCGCTGTGCTGTTTCTGAACGGCGACATCGAGAGGGCTTGCTCCAGCGTCGTCTACTTCTTCCGGCAATGCGCCCCGATTGAGGAGTTCCTGTACCACCTCAACAGACGATTCCCGGACTGCATAATGAAGTGCAGTGCGGTTGAACGAATCCCGCAGGTCTGTTTTTGCTCCAATTTTTAGAAGATGAATCATAATCTCAAAGTTATGCCCGGCTAAAGCTGAACAGAGCACGTTGCCATATTCGCCACCTTGAGAATTGATGTCGGAACCCCGTGCGATGAGAAGCTTCACAACATCTAAGTTGGATATGGGTGATGTTGCTGCAGCCTGTAGCGGATTGCCGTAGTAGCCAACTTTGGCATTTGGGTTCGCGCCTCGCTCGAGGAGAAATTCTACCGTCTCCAGTCGTCCTCTCGACGAAGCTGCATAGAGGGCATTGCCGAAGTCGCCACCGTCAGCTTCAATGTTGGCGCCTTGGTCAATGAGTAGCTTTAATATCTCCACATAGCCATACTTCGCAGCAATCTGAAGCGCACCGCCGTAATAACCACCCTCCGAGTTGATATCAGCGCCTTGGTCAATGAGCAGCTTTGTTATCTCCACATTGCCACACATCGCAGCAGCTTGTAGCGCACTGCCGTAATGACCACCCCTCAAGTTGATATCAGCGCCTTGGTCAATGAGAAGCTTTAATATCTCCACATTG